>JANXHW010000001.1:270530349-271025349 GCA_026170595.1 Plestiodon gilberti rubricaudatus
TTTAAAAAACAATAAAAACACAGGAGTGGAACATTATGGAGCAGAGAAACAGCATGGCAGAGCATCTTGAGATACAGGAGGCAGACCACAACCCATCACCCAAACGCTAGATGAAACAAAAACATTTTGAGCCCTTGTCGAAAAGTAATGAGGGAGGGGTGGTTCTCAGATCCCCTGGCAGGGAGTTCCACAGTTGTGGCGCCACAGCAGAGAAGTCTCGCCCATGTGTTGCCACTCCCCTCACTTGCGATAGAGGTGGCACCCGCAGGAGAGCCCCCTCAGATGATCTAAGAGAACAGGCCGGAATGTACGGGAGAAGGCGGTCCCTAAGATATCCTGGACCCAAACCGTGAAGGGCTTTAAAGGTCATTACCAGCACCTTGAATTGGGCCCGGAAACAAATGGTCAGCCAGTGCAACTGCTGAAGCAGCGGCTCAACAGAGTCAAACCGCCTAGCTCCAGCAACCACCCGGGCCGCCGCATTCTGCACTAATTGCAGTTTCTGAACTATCTTCAAGGGCAGCCCCACGTAGAGCGCATTACAGTAATCCAGTGTTGAAGTCATTAAAGCGTGGACCACCGTGGTCAGGTCCGATCGACTCAAGTACAGCTGCAGCTGGCGCACCAGCCGAAGCTGTGCAAACACACCCCTGGCCACAGCCCTGGCTTTCCAGGGAGAGCTGTGAATCCAGAAGCACTCCCAAGCTGCGCACCCATTCCTGCAGGGGGAGTGCAACCCCATTCAGAGTGGGCAGATGACTCAGTACCTGTATCGAAGCTTTCCTGACCAGTAGGACCTCTGTCTTTTCTGGATTCAATCTCAACCTATTAGCCCTCATCCAGACCCCAACCGCCTCCAGACAGCGCTCCAGGACTTCCACAGCCTCCCCGGAACGAGATGGCAAGGAGAGATAGAGCTGGGTGTCATCAGCATATTGGTGACACCCAATTCCAAATCCCCAGATGATCTCCCCCAAAGGTTTCATGTAGATGTTAAAAAGCATGGGAGACAGAATAGAACCCTGTGGCACCCCACACTGTAAAGGGCAGGGCGCCGAACAGGTGTCTCCCAGCATCACCATCTGGGACCTGTCAGCCAAGTAGGACCGGAACCAATGTAATACAGTGCCCCCTAGTCCCAACTCGGCCAGCCGACCCAGAAGGATACCATGGCCGATGGTATCGAAAGCCACTGAGAGGTCCAAAAGGACCAGCAGGGATGCACTCCCCTTGTCTAGTCCTCGGCGAAGATCATCCAACAGGGCGACCAAGGCTGTCTCCTTCCCCGAGTGTCAGGCTGCCCGGGACCTGAAGCTCTTTAAGGCAACCCTTAGAACCTATTAGGAGCATACAGAAAAGATGCTACCTGTCTTCAGTTGATAGCTGATTTATAGCCCCTATTCCATTGAGGGAGAATAGATGCTTAGCCATGCCAAACATCAATGGCACTGGTTTCACATAGCCCAGACTCCATAACTTACAGCAGGATTGGACTTCTCTCCAGCCCAGCTACTTATGGCACTAGCAGCGCAATCCTGCGCAACTATAGGCCACGGGTTTCATAAACATGCTGTAAAGCACGTTTTCGACACCCAGAGAGTAAGTGGTGTCAGCACAGAGGCTGGCACCGCTCACTCTACGACCTACCTGGAACCACGCCGGCTGAGGTGTACCAGAGGTGTACCACACCGGCTGGGTACCACGCCAGCTGAGTACCATGCCGGCTGAGGAACTACGCTGTCTGAGGTGAGTGCTGCGCCAGTCAGAGTAGGGTGTGTGGGGAGGGTGGAGAGGGTGGGTAGCCAGGAGTGGCAAGTGAGGGGGCCACTGGCCGGCCCGTCTGGGAGGAGGTGGGAATATCGGTGCTGAGGTGTGCTGATATCCTATGTCCCGTTGCAGCCCAGGCTTGCCTTACACGGCCTTCCCGGTTGTGCGCCAGCTTCAGATCTGGCGTGCATCCAAGGAGGCCCATTGTAGCCTGCATTGCTTACACTGGGGGAAGGGGATGAATGTCCCTTTCTCCCGAGGTGCACCTGGGCCGCGCCAGGGCAGGCTGCAATGGGCCTAGGATACGGCAGCTGGCCCTTTAGGTTTGCCATGCAAAGTTACACAGGACTGGGCTATTAATATTTATTTATTTATTTATTTATTTAAGGAATTTGTAGCCCGCCTTTCTCCCGAAGGCATTCAAGGCGGCTTACAACATATTAAAATACATATAAACAACTTTAAAACAATTAGTTAAGCACATTAAAATAATTAAAAACACTTGAGATTAAAAACAACCCCAATGGGTCACCAGCATTTACATATATAACCATTTGTTAAAAGTCAGCCCAACCATGTCAGACATTAAAAGCAGTCCTGAATAAAAACGTCTTAAGGCCCCGCCGAAAAGCCTCTAAAGAGGGAGTCGTTCTTAGTTCCAAGGGGAGGGAATTCCACAATTGGGGCGCCACCGCCGAGAAGGCCCTACTACGCGCCGCCATCCCCCTCACTTCCGCCAATGGCGGCACGGTCAACAGGGCCCCCCCCTGATGACCTCAGAGTACGGGTCGGATTATAAGGAAGGAGGCGGTCCCTCAAATACCCTGGACCCGAGCCATTAAGGGCTTTAAAAGTCAAAACTAGCACTTTGAATTGTGCCCAGAAACGAACCGGTAGCCAGTGTAGCCGCCGAAGCAACGGTCCGACTGAGTCTCGGTGCTGCGGCTCCCCCTGTCCTGGTTCCAATCAGAGACAGAGAGAGCAAATCAGTGCTGCGGCTCCCCCTGTCCTGTTTCCAATCAGAGACAGAGAGAGCAAACCTTTCCTCCCCACCTAGCACAGGTGCAGCAGACCCATTTGCATTAAAATCAATGGTGAAGTATGAGGAATAGTCAGCTGTAAACAATACACTTAATTGGGTCTTACCAACCATTATAAAAATAACCCATTCAGAATCTGGGCCATATTGCTCTATATTTAGTGCGCCAGATTGGGTTGGCAGGAGTTTTCAATTATTCCCTAGAGGAAGGAAAAGCGGATAGAGATTAAAAGCTATTTTGCGCTGTTAATCCTTTTTGTACTGTACATGCCCACCATATCTCTTGCCAGAAATTGACTTTGTGCTAGGAAAATCTCATTCCTTTCATCAGGGTGTTCAAATAACTTAGTGCACTTTACTTTCCTATGTTAATGCACAGGACAAAAAAAAAAGTCTACTTTTAACATGACGACTTCAATAGCTATTCATTGTAGCATAGGAAGCACCATAGATGAAACCATCAATACTGCAGTGAAGGAGACACATTCAAGTACAATGTCAGGGTAATAAACCTATTATTCTGCAAATACTATAAGACTAAATTCAGCATAAAGTGGTATAACTATGAAGTTTTGGGCTAAAGTTTACTGCTTTATTTATTTGAAATAGTTTCACCCAGCTTCTCTTTCATTCAAAGCAGATGACAGCAACAATATGCCAACCAAACTCATTGACAGCTAGCTGCTAAGACAATAATTAAAACAGCAATTTATAGCCAGCTATGGTTGTTGAGGGTAATCAGAACTGTTCATTACAGATAAAGATGTTAACTAATAATAATAATAACCACCTTTATTGACATAACACAAAATCCATAAAAAACACAGTTTAAAACAAGGACTTTTCAATAAAACCTAGCCTGAAAGAGGCGCTCTACTGACAGTAAAAAGTTTGCAACATTCCCTACCATCTCAGTCAACCCGTCATTTAAAAGATAGGGTAATTTTACAGCATCTGAGAGACCTGGGTATTTCACAAGTATAGGGTCCAGATATTCGGACCGAGAGTGTACATGAAATTTACAATAGAAAAATATATGGAAAATAGTCACCACAGCCCCAGAACCACAGGGACAATAACGTTCAGAAAGTGGAGTGTTGGGAAAATCTGCCTGACAGGACTTGGGATGGAGCAACATTAAATCTGGCACGTATTAATGCTTGACGGTCTTGCGGGGGTATTTGAAAAGAAAGATAGGGAGATAATCGACCTGGGAAGAAAGGAATATTAAAGAAAACAGGGGAACAAGTTGTACGAGCAGAGGAATGAAGAGTCTGGAATTCAATATCCAAAAGACGTTGGTTCAGTTTCCCAAATGCTTCCTCCTCTGAAAGCAGATGTTAACTTGGACCAATCCTGCCTAAGATCCGCTGCAGCGCGCTAAGCACACTGCACCGGATCCTAGCCCGTTCATCCCTTTACCCTGGGGAGAGCCCCAGTGGCCCCTATGGGCCTCTTCAATTGTGTGCTGGCAAGATGGCCGGCACAAATTCGGGGAGGCCATGTAAGGCTGGCCGATCCCGGAAAGGGGTTTTGGATATCGGCGGAGTGTGCTGCCAATATCCCCGCCCCTCTCCCGGGCCCAGCGGCCCAATCCAGAGCCTCTCCTCACCCTCCCCTGCCCCAACCAGAGGACCTTACCTGCACTGGGTGCCACTCCGCTGATCTGTAACTGGGGGAACAGAGGCGCCAGCCTCACCACCAACGCCGCTTAATTCCCAGGTGCCTCAAATGTGCCTTACCGCACCTTTGCAACACCTTTCCCTAGCAGAACTATAGTTCTGTTGGGGAAACAGCAGAACAAACAGCGCAATCTTGCACAGCATTGCCCCAACAGAACAATAGTTCTGCTGGAGCAATGTTATGCAAGATTGTGCTGTTTGTCAGCATGTATTGAAGCAACCCCACACTCAGTTTTTCTTAGCCACCAAAGGCTTGAAGAAGAATGAGTCTTGAATTTATTTGAAAAGCAAGTGTGTGTGTGTGGGGGGGGAGGGGGAACACCACTGATGAATCTCCTGTGGGAGGTTAATGTGAAGCCTTGGGACACTACTGAAAAGTCCCTACACCCTCTCACAATGGTTCTCACCACAGTGGAAGATGGTATACGGAACAGGACCTTTCCTGATTGCCTTAATAACGGGGTTTAAAAATGGGGGTTCAAATATGGGAAGATATTCTCTGAGATATGTAGATCTCAAGCCATTGTGGAAAATGTTATTTTAAAAACATTTATTATTTAGGAACAGCATATTAAGGAATATTTAATAAAAAAAATATGAATATAGCTAATTTAAAACTTTTGACTAGCAAGGAAGGCTGTATTTTCAAATCATTAAAATCCCATTTGGACACATTTTTTTGCTTTGGTGCTTTGCAGCACAGATTGCTGTGCGCAGACGATCATTCGATAGAACATCCCTTCTTTGTACCCAAAAGCCCAGTGAATCTGTGCTGTTAAGGTGTTAAATTTCAGAATGAGAATGTAGTCAGAGGACCCTGACAAGATTGAATGCCTGAACAACAATATTTGCAGTGTCATGTGAGGAAACAAATTCTGTGTATTTGGGTGGGTGCACATGATTCGTACCCCACAGGCTTTGAATGAACACTGGCCAAGTTTTTCCCACTTGTGCTACTTGCCAATATGATAGTGTTAGTCTGTTGTTGCATGACAGTTTTTATTTAATGCATGCAGGGAACATGCATATGCACATATGTTCATGGTGGCGGATGCATGCCAGGTTAGCACAGGCCAGAACAGTATTGTGATACTAACACAAGGACTGATGGTAAGAGGTCTCAGATTCACAGGCGTGAGGAGGGCGGATCAGGCCAGGGGTGGGGGTGGGATCGGCAGTGGCGCATGCCCCCTTACCATGAGGAGATCTCCAGCAGCTGAAAATCCCCCGTGGGATAAAGCAGTAGCCGCGCCGGCACCACTGCATCGCCGTGTGAGGATTTAGATGGGGCTTTAAATCCCACAGTTCCACAAAGCTATTGGACATGAACATTTGGGACTTGATCATCCACTGGCTTTGATTTGCAAAATTAAATATTATGCAAAGCTAAACCGCGATGACTACTTCGGAGATGGCTGAAGGCATGTCAACACGGGCTTGAGCATTCAAATCCGTAGAGTAGACTCAGGACATAATGAAAGACAAAAATGTGTGACACAGAAGGGGCTCTTCTTAGTTCCACTGGAACTCTACATATTGTAAGTACTCAGTGTTTAAATTCTCAGGATTACATTTCCTGAAATAAAACAACTATTATGTTGTGATGATCGGCAGCATTCGACATGGCATTATATCACTGCATCTGGATTCTATGTGTGATGTCAAAGTGGGAATTGTGGCGTCTCCATTATACAGCATTAGCCTGGAACGGTAAGCTGCTGTTGCTATGGCTGCAGTTTCATCCACCGCATAGCTTCAGTTTTCTATAGCTAAAAGGCTTCATGGAATATAAATTTACACTGCAGCAACAGTCGGGTAATAGTGTAACAAAACTGCCTAAAATCCTTTCAGCTTCCTAATTTGATTTCCAGCCCCATGTTTAGCATTGTTTTCCAGGCTTTATTTTATTCAAAAGTAGAGTCAGTCACAAAGGAAGATGACTTTAGAAGAACAAATTGAACTTCTAATTGTGTTAATAAAAGCAATTCTCCCCCACCTTCCTGTCAATATCGCGCAAAAGCCAGTCATTTTTTCTCTGTTATATTTTGCAACATGTATACTGGCCTGCCATTTTTCTTTCCTTTTGTTTTCCTCCCCCCCCCCCGCTTTATAATGCTTTGTACCTCCAAGTTAAACATAATTGTCCTAAAGTTTTCAATGCTGTTCAGTGGTAAGTGCCAGGATTTAGCATGTATAACATTGTCTGAGGCATTTGTTCAGCTGTCTGTTGAATCCCCTGAAACTAATGCTCAGTCTCTATTAATGTCTCAGTCCCTGGAAACCGCAGCCTATTCTCTCCTATAATTAATCTTGCAGGTACTGCCTTGACATTATTGGTTCACCAGCAGAGCAGAACTGCCTCAGCCATCAATAATAATTCAACACATTAGGATGAGGCCTACGTACACAGCCCACAGAGGTAGCCGAACTGTGTGAAATCTCTAGAATTCCTCTCGGCTTGGAAATGTACTGTGTGTGAGCGTGTGGTGGTGGTGTGTTAGGGGAAGCCTCTGTCAATGAAGCTAGCTGTTTTGGCTGCTTCCAAGAGAAGTAGTTTGGATGCTACTAATTGTTTTGCCTTCTGCTTCGTCGCCAAATGCAGCCATGCTTTGGCACACAATTTCTGATTGTCTGTTTATGGAATCTTAATACTGAGGCTGTTACAAATTATCTTTCACAGATGTTGGGAACAGGAGAGGTAGGGGATTTATTACTCAATATTTCTGTATTACTGATTGGAACGTGAGGTGCATCCTCAATTCATCCTACTGCAGGGTTTTCAGCTCTCTCTTTTCCTTTCTCTCCTTCGCAGAATTATGGGCAGCCCAAATAACATTCTTTCTGGTTTTGTGTAGACAGCAGCTGTGCAATTTCAAGCAGAATGTTTGCTTTGATCCTCCTTCCTTTAATTGAAATCCACAATTATGAGATTTGCTTCTTTTATGTTTGCCAGTTTATTGGATTAATCTACAAAATGTGCTGCCTTGCTGTCTTGCACTGTTAAAGGCAACAGCTGGGATTTAAGTTGTGACTTAGATGACAAACTGGGAAGAGGTTTTTCCCCTCTGTGTCTAGGATTGACTGGGAACAAAGCCCTTTTCATCAGATTTTAGGGCTCTTGATCAGGAGCAACAACAAAAATATTGTATGACCATTGAGTACAAACAATTCATCGGCATGCTTTCCATGCAGATGATTGAAATGAAAGGAAGCCTTCAACTTGGGAGAAGAAACTTCTCAAGCACCTTATTCTGGGATTCCCTTTAATAGGGAAATTTCATGTATGAGGATCAGAAGCACACATTTTAGCCTAGCTCTGCTAACATCTCCTGCTTAAAAGCATCCTAAAAATAAATAGTTCTAACAGCACAATCCTATGTTTGTGTTACAGGTATAACAAGTATAGGGTAGCTTTTAAATTCCATTGTACTGGTGGCAAAAAATGTACAGTCAGTTCTCGTTATTCGCTAGGGTTAGGTTCCTGAAAAACCTAGTGGATAACGAATCAGTGGTTATCGAATCATTCAGCCTATGGGAAAAATGAAGTTAGGTGTTGGGGGGGGCAGTATCCCTTAATCTCACGAATGTTTTCTCACGAAATCTCGCAAGATCCAAGATAGCGGCGCCCAAATCTCATGAGGGCTCATGAAGCAGTACTACCTCATGTGCCCTCATAAGATTTGGGCACCGTCATCTTGGATCTTGCGAGATTTCGTGAGATCTAAGATGGTGTCGCACAGGAAAACTTTTAACACTTTTAAAATTGTGGAAGCAGCAGCAGCAGTGGCAGCAGACCCGGAAAACCGGGACTGCCCTGGTTTTGGGCCCAGTGACCGGGACCAGGCCCGGACCAGGTTCTGGAAACCAGGGCAGTCCCAGTTTTTCCAGGATGGATGGTAAGCCTACCTATCACTCACTCTATCTCCATGCCAAAAAAAAAAAAAAGCTTCATTCCCCTGCTAAGTTTCTGCATGGCATGGATTTCTAAAATACAGTAAGCACAGAAGCCCTGCCAGGAAGGGAATCTGGGCAATCTTAGGGCTAGAGAGCAGCTCACCAAACTCCTTGTTTGCAGCCTCCTTGTTGTTTTCAGTCTTTGTTGTTCATAGCCTCCTGGCTGCTTGCAGCCTTTCTTGTTTGCACTTCGCTTTATTTGCACTTGTGGAGTGCAAACTTTGTGGAGTTTGCTTCACAAACACAAAACTTGTGGGGTTTTGGTGATTGCAAGAGAGTACAGTACTAGGAAGAGCCAACGAGGGATCTGCAAAGTGCTATCACAAAGTACGATCTGCATAGAACGATCTGCAGAGAGCTGCTATGGTAATCTGCAAAAAAATCTGCATACAGCAATCACAATCACAAGCAATGATCTGCAAACAAAGGGAAGTGTAAACAAGCGAAGGCTGCAAGCAGCCAGGAGAACAACAGAGGCTGAAAACAAGGAGTCTACAAACAACCCATGAAAACAAGGACAGGGAAAACAAGATTAATTAATGGCCCAGTACTAATGGCCCCTGCAGATAAGGAGAACAGACCTTGAATACAGAGAGGTAGGTGGTAATTCTGCCCCTCTCGGATAAGCGAATTTGCATGTAGTGAATTCGCATATAAAGAGAACTGACTGTAACAGCAATACAGTAAGTGGTGAAAGTAAAAGCCATTCTCGCTGTAGACACTGGAGGATATCATACACCTGTTCCATCTCCACTACCACCATGTTGCTCTGTGTGGATTGCAAGCTTGGGGTTTACTTTTGATGCCACTTCCCTTTCCATTTAAAACTATTGTGGCTGCCAGCACATCCAATAAGACATGTTTTGTCTTGTGGAGGCAACATTTGCTTTGGGGGCCCTTACCAGAAGAAAGGTGGGGTATAAATTCAGTAAATAAATAAATTTGCATTTCGCAAGGGTAGGGCTCAGGGCAGGCACATATCTCCTGCTTCTCCATATACAGTCGGACCTTTTTATCCGCTGGGGTTCTGTTCCAGGAACCACAGTGGGTAAGAAAATCAGATTCAGATTCAGAACCTTTATTGGCATAATTAACAAAATACATAACATACAACATAAACATATAAAAGGCACATAACAACAGTAACCATAAATAGGGGTGAAGAGTCCTAAACCTAGCATGCACTACCCATATGACTCGCACTACACCTCTTTACAATCTGCTTTAAGTAGGTTGCAACTTTTCCTATTAATACAGCATCTACACCCTGTAAAATAAACCAGATTTTTTCCTCATCCCCCCAACCCCACCTATTGGACAAGATCGGATATAAATATTTCACTCATAAATCGTTATACAAAGGGCAATAAAATAACATATGGTGTAGAGATTCCACACCTCCCACAGCACACGGGCAACATCTCTCTCTAGATGGAATCCCTCCCATAAGGTAACTCTGATGGCATGACATTACACCTTGCCAATAAAAAGGCCCTACGATCATATGGACATTTTAGATAGTATAGATACTCTGCCCGTTGGCCATACTTAATAGGAATCTGAAAATGGAGTGGTGAGCATGTCATGTTGGCAGCATGCTGAAGTTCTTGCTGTTCAATATCCAGAAGCCTGCCCCTGATTGTTCTGAATGCTTGGTCATGGGTCAGTGAACCTACTATATCTAAAGCAAGGCCTAAAGATTGAATTTTCTTTTTAAAATAAGTCACCCCAAAAGGGGGCTCAGAGTCCAAGAGAAGTCGGGTAAGTAAACTATCCTGCTCTAGATTATAGAAAACTCTTAACCAAAATTTAAAAAATCTCAGCCATGCCACAGTCTCCACCCGAGATTGACCAGCTTCTAAACAGAGAGTGGCATAAGCCACACAACCTGGCAACCCAAAGATTTTCCAGAGAATCAATGCTTGAATCCTCTCTAGAGAGCGGTCCATATCACATATCCATATAGGGATACCATATAGGACCTGAGGAATGATTTTAGCATTAAAGACCTCAAGAGCTGCTGGGACATAAGAATTCCCTCTGGTATAGTGGAAACGGATAATAGCTTGGGCAGTAACCCTGGCAGTACTTAAAACAGCTTTATGATAGGGGATCCACAAATGTTTATAGTGGAAATAGATCCCTACGTATTTAAACTGTTTTACCTGCTCTATTTTGTTGCCAGATAAGAAAATCAGTGTTATATGAAATCCGGGGTGGGTGGGTCGGGAGCAGTGCCACATTACCTTTTTTCCAGCATCTTCACCACTTTCCTCCTCCTGAGTTTGATAAAATTGACTGAAAAAACAAAAGCCACTACTGGAAGCAACCTGTAAATGCAGTAGCGTAAGGACGGTGGAGCGCGTGGTTCAAGTGAACCAGGCGCCCCGCCAAACCGGGCGAACCGGGCACTTCGCTGCGGACACGGCGCCCGGGCGCCGCCCGCCCACCCCGCAGTGCCCACCGCCCAGGCTCTGATGATGATGAGCTGCTTCTCCCAGTCTTCTTCGTCATTCTTCAAGTTGACTGTCACAGACGCCGCGGCGCCGGGGCCGGGCGGCGGGAACGCGACGCGACCCGCCCGCCGAGGCGAGAGGCCGGGCGTGTATGGGGTCGCGCACTCTCGCGCCGCCGGGCGCCTGGTCTGGCGGCGGCGTTGCAGAACGACCCCATACACGACCCCTGCCGACGAGCAGCTGAGAGCTGATGATGTGTCAGTCAGAGAGAGTCCTCTCTGATCTCTCTCTCTCTCCGAGACTGAGACCATGGGGGAGGAGGGTGGTGGTGTTGGTGGGAGACTGGGAGAGGAGGAGGACTGCGGCGTGCTGCTCACTTCCATTCCGACTGCGGCCGCTCCGGGCTGCCGGCGCTTCTGCTGCCTGCCTCGGCTCCTCCTGCCTGCACCGTGCAGGCAGTCAGCTGAGCAAGCTGTGGTTGTTCGAGCGACCGGCGGCAGGCTCAGAGTAACGTTGCCGCCGCGCCGCCAGGCAGCAGCCAGCAGGCAGGGAGGCAGCACGCCACGCACGCTGGGAGGCCGGAGGCAGAGCAGGTAAGCCGGCCCCGGTGGGAGGACGAGGACGCCTCTCCGGAGGGCTCAGGGGGGTGCGGGCTGGCGGGCGGGCGCACCCGGAGCAGAGACTCAGCCAGGCGCCCCCCCCAAATTCCCTTTGGGCGCACAACCCCCCCCTGGAACCAGGCGCTAAATTAGGTAGTTACGCTGCTGTGTAAATGGCACCAGAGACTCCCGGCTGCATTTTTCAGCAGTTTGGACACACGCAGGAGGCTGGAAGTGGCTCGCAGACCCCAGACAATGCTAAAAAAAGAGGTAATATAGTGCAGCTGGACTCCCTCTTCCACAGTTTTGCCATTCATGTTGAGTCAAATCCATGGATTAAAAAAACGTGGATAAAAGGTCCGACTGTATTCTTTACCACTGAACTAAGAGCCAGGTCATGATGTAGCCTCCTGTGACTCTACGACTATAGTGTGCATTCACTCTGGCCCGTGTGGTGCCCCTTCTTTTGCAAAAGGCTTGTTCTTCCCACACTTAAACCAAAATAAATGTGCTGCGGACACTGTTATGAATGTTGCATAGAATAATCTGTAGTGCAGTAGGATTTGCACATTCTTTTGGGGGGATCTCTCATCCATGAATGCACTACGAAGACAGCGAATTGCTGTGAATGGTGGCAAGTGTCACTAAGATTGGTGGATGGTAACAAGGGTCCCAGGGAGCTGTTGGGATTAGCTGCTGGGAGTTCATAGCATATGGAATTAATACTAGAATTAATGAGTTAAGGAAACAACAAGGATCCTGCCCATTGGCCCTACTCAACCTCCCCATGTCCTTTCAAAACTCGAAACGAAACCTATGTGTGTACAAATTGTATGTTCACAGCTTCTCTTCCAACCTAAGACTGAATGAGTAGAGATTGGTTTTCACAGGCACAATCCCATTCCTCCTCCCCACATGTTCATTCTGCATATATTTATTATAGTGAAAGTGGCATATGAGGAATGCATAGGCAACTCCTCTACAGTAGGTTCCATTGAACTCTATGAGACCGGCATCCATGTAAATAAGTATATACTTTGGCTGCAAATGTGGACCCAAACAACACACCCCTCCAGGCATTAATATCTCTGCAAGCACATGCAAAAAGAAAATAAAAAGTGAGTGTGTGCATGATAGGCATATAGTATATGGGGATAAGGAACAAGATCTGAACCCTAGAAAAATACAGCAGACTTATACTGCCTGCCACTTGCCCTTGTGATGGTGATTAGGTCAATAGATCCAGTTCTGCTGACTGTACTTGAGAAAGATTGATGGCACAATTATTCAATCACCAAGTTTTAGCAGTGGGTGTAAAAGAGGTTAGGCCAAGGCTAAGAAAGTTTAAGAAGAAAAATGTGATGAATTGGAGAGGAGGAGATTGTATGGAAAGGAACATAATCCTCGGGTTTGAGTGATTGAGAGAGGAGAGGGCCATAACTGATGGTAGAATGGTTTGAATAAATGAGTGTTCTTGGAAACTTAGGAGAAGTAAAAAGAGTTCAATAGGAAAGTTTCCCTGGTCTTCTAGAAATTCTGTGATTTAAAATTAATTAAGAGCTTCCATTTAACTCAAGTGACAGAGGGATTATTCTTAAATCCGTTAGTGAACTCAAGACTAATTCCCATATGGTAAAATAGGAGGGAATGGTAGCTAGTTCAGGGACCCTCTTGCAGATCATCTAGTCTTGGCCTTTATTTATGTGTAGCCCACAGAAGTTTCTAGAAACCAAATAAAGACCTGGGGACAGGGATGAGGAAAATATGGCAATTCAATTGATTTTGTGTTTCCTCAAAGGCATTAAGGTGCCTCAGTGGTGTGGAGGAGCAGAAAGGTCAGTGCAGATGTACACTCTCGAAAACTATATGCCTTCAGTTGCCACGTAGGGCTGCCAGATCCCTTCCCAGAGATGGTGCCTGCCCTGCACCTTTACAAGTTTCCCACGCACCTGCCAATAATCACGTGAGACAGAGGCTTGGATAAACTGGGCCACATTATTAAATATAAAGGAAACGGCATAGCCATCTACCTCCCCCCAGGTGATCTGAATGATCAATGGGCATACCACCTGAATCCAGGCTGTACTAAGTCGAAGACCGAGAGCACCTATCATGGCCAACTCTGAAGGGTCGAGGCAGCTGGATGGTGCAGGACCACAGGACAAGCCATGCGATAGCCTTTGCCAAGTTCAACCAGGGGGCTTGCCAGCCAGCATCACTGAGCTGGGCAAGCATTGTCTGAGCGGTTCTGGCTTACCCCCTGATCTTTCTGCCAAAATTGATAATGCTACCTACCCAACCTGCACGACACCTGCCAAAGTGACCAAGGAAAGAAGGGGAAACAACCAAAAACATGCCCACAACCAAGCACCAGTCAGCCAAGGCCAATCAGGTTGACAAAAAAAAAATCCCCCCCTAACCCTCCCCCCCCATGGAAAGCCAGCTAATCTCAGACTGAATGAAGGGCAGGCGGGGATCATCAACCAGGACACAACTGAGGGGAGCTGGGAGCACGCACAGCCTGACCACACCCCCAGGTCCCACCCACAGACATGGCCCAGCCAATGAAGCTGCAGAAAGTCTCTGCACCATTGGATGAATTCATGGAGGATTCTATCAATGGCTACTAGTCAAAATGGCAATGAGCTACGTCCAGATTCAGTGGCCGTACACCTCTGAATAATAGTTGCAATGCAGGGGAGCCATGATTGCAGAGAAATATTCTCTGGTGGTGGTTTTAGCCATATGAATAGCTGGTTGTTGACAGCCTTTTGCGATATGGTAAGGATAGTCTTACGGCTTCACCAGGATTTATACGCAACCACTAAAGTTGCCATCGAATTCTGGAAATGCTCAGCGTTCTATGACAGATTAAGATTCCAGCCATGTGGAACCCACTACTGAGCAAGGGGTGGTGATGAGAGTGGCACTCCACTTCAGCTGAGCCCCCCGACAAACTCTCCACACACAGCATGCCCTGGCCGTGCTTTGCTTCCTACTTGTCAGCTGGAGTGCGGGGCATGCTGTGTGTGGAGAGTTTGTTGGGGGGCTCGGCTAAAGTGAACTGCCACTCCTGCCGCTCCTGCCACCCCCTTGCTCCGCCGCCTCCCTGTTGCCCCCCCCCAGCCAAGGAGCGACGAGAGCGGCCAGTGGGGGCTTCAGGGGATGGGGAGGTGGATGAGCAAGAGGGTTACATATCTTTTTCCTGCTGCCGCCTCCCACCTGCATCCACTCTCCCTACAGGAAAAAAGTGGTGGTTTTTGCAGAGAGTGCCTTAAAGCCACAGGATGTGTGATTGAAGGGGGGGGTGACAAAGACGTGGCACCTTTCCTTTTCCCGCCAATGCCGCCGCCGCCGCATTGTCACCCCCAGTCTGCCTGCCTCAGTCGCCCACCCAGAGGCGGCCCACACCATCTCCCCCTGCCAAGGAACGCCATTGCCAGGCTCAAACGTAGGCTTACCATAGTCCCGGAACTGGCCAGGACAATCCCTGTTCAGGAACCCAAATCCTGGGCTCCCGGCCAGTCACCCATGCCACCTGCATTGTCACCACCACCCCTTGTTCCCCTGCTCCGCTCCACTTCTGGCTGTGAAAGCAAGCATGCAAAACAAAACGTAAGTAAAAATATTTATTTTAAAAATATATACATATTTATTTATGTAAATATGTTGCTTTTCCTGAGATTTCCCAGCCCAGATTTCATGGTTCCATGACCTGCGGTCTTCTGGCAAGTCTACTCAAAAGAGTCCCAGCGGCCGCACTGAGCAGTCGGCCATGGGACACGGGGTGTGTGAGCAACCCTAGCTGTGATGAACAGCATCAGTGGCATTACGGACCACCAAAATTTTCTTGTGGACCACCGGTTGGCGACCGCTGCTCTAAAAGACACATCCAATAATACCTTTATTAGGACCAACCGAAATGACACAAAGCCTTAACCCATTTGGTCCCGCGGTATGACTTTCCCAGACTTCCCAAATGTCAGTATGATCCACATGTGTAAAGGACCCCCATGTAGAAACAAT
This sequence comes from Plestiodon gilberti rubricaudatus, assembly GCA_026170595.1. Lineage (NCBI taxonomy): Eukaryota > Metazoa > Chordata > Lepidosauria > Squamata > Scincidae > Plestiodon > Plestiodon gilberti. Next base: position 270,545,873 of record JANXHW010000001.1, read on the forward strand.
CACCTGCATAAAATGTTGCAGGTGTACCTTGCACCTGGTCTACAGGCGGTGCTTTAGGGACTCAACGGGACTTAAGGTCAACTCAACTCGTCCATTTACTCCTATGTAAAGCACGGACCTGAAAACACAAGATTTCAAACAAAAACATAGTTGTGTTTAACACACAGCTCCAGGGCTTTAGGGGTGTTTAGGGGGATGTCTCACCTAAGTGTACCTCAAGTTTCAAGTCCCTACCTTCAAGGTTTTTTTTATGGTCCTTTAAATTCTTGAAATACGCAGATTTTGTTGTGAGTTCAGCACGAAAGTGCTCAAACAAACATAGTTGTGTTTTACACACAGCTCCAGGGCTTTAGGGGTGTTTAGGGGGATGTCTCACCTAAGTGTACCCCAAGTTTCAAGTCCCTGCCTTCAAGGATTTTTTTATGGCACTTTAAATTCTTGAAATACGCAGCTTTGGTTCTTTTTCTGCATGAAAAAGACCAGCGAGTTGTTTGAGCAACGCCACCCATAAAGTCCCGTTGAGTCCTTTGAGGTACGCCTAATGTTGCGCCTGTGTACAGCTGTGTACAGCTGCTCCCCTGCACCTGAGGTGCTCCAAACAAGGTGGATTCAAAAGCCAGGGCCCTGGCCATGAAAACAAAGCCAGAGTTTCATTTTTAATTTCAGTGAGGAGTGGGGGCCAGCCCCCCAATTCCGGGGCATCATTTTCCCTAAAAACAATGATCTTTGCTCCTCTGGGGGGGTCAGTGGGGTGGCCCTAGAACTCTAACAATTGTTTTAAAACATAGGTCCATCTGTCTACTTTCCACAAAAAAATTCCAGAAACATTGGGGCAAGCCATTTTTTTTTAACTATTTACTTTTCGGCTGTACCTCTAAGGACTCAACGGGACCAAATTTTAAGCAAGTTATTGAGTTCCCCAGAACTCTTCATCATGTTATATAAAATGATAACAACAGGATGGGGGGAAGTTGGGCATGTCGTATGAGCTCCCAAACCTGCAGTGCAGTTCAACAGTCTTAAGATGGAGTGTAGCGTAGAAAAAGTTACACAGATTGAAAGGTGCTAGACACTGATTTGAGGATGTACACTAGGTTTCTGGGGCAGTAAACAACAGTCCCTCCCTGTTTTTAGAAAATAGACCATCTTCTGTTCAGTCCTCAGCCTTGAAAGCAAACATATCCATGCAGTACGTGTCTGTTCCAACCATTTGCTTCTACCACACTTAAAAAGTAACATTCTGGGGCATCTATACTCACCCCTCCCCTCTCCACTCTCCCTCTCATATTCTTGGAATACATTCACAGGATCATTATTTTCTGAAGCAATTTTTCCTAAATTACAGTGACAGTCTTTCTTGCTTTTAACAGAAAAAAAATATGAAGTATCCTTGATGGAAGGTATGCTGTCCTACATTAATTCAGAGCAAAGCTTCAGTTTAATGAATGAGGAAAAATAAATATTTCCATTGCGAAATATAGCTACACCTGTACATTTTCCTTTCATCATTAAAGAAATCACTTCAGGTCTGATTTGGGGGCTAATCTTGACCCAGTTTCAAGCAATTATATTATTATGTATGCAGGAAAATCGAGGGTTTTTTTTCTCTTTTTCACAAAACACCCTTTGTTGCAATGCATGAAAGCCATATTCCACTAGGGCAACATTTTGAAGTCACTGTGGGTGAAACATCAAATTACCAGCAGTTATGCAAATGCTAATTATTTGTCAAAGATAAATAGATAAACTCACAGTGCTAGCATGATGGTTTCAGAAAGCAGAGAAGAATGACACTGTGAGCAATAGAGGGATATGCAAAAGGAGAGAGAGCAGCTATGCACATTTACACATGAAAGAGGTGGTAAGTATATGTCACAGTTTCCCATGCATTAGACATTCTGAATTACAGGCCCTGTTTTGTAGTTATTCAGATAAGCACTTAGACTTTGAAGGCGGGTGGCTGTTCTTGTTGCTAGTTCTCAGGTGACGGAACTGAAGGATGAGGTGACTAAATACAGTAAAGCAGATCCTATGTTTCTGTTTTAAAGGGAGTCATCTGCTCACCCATACTCTGATGTACTATGGAAGACATTTCATTTATAATTTCATTTGGCTGACCAAATCAGAGATTTGCCCAGTTAGGCACTGTGTTAAGCAGACCCCCACCACCACCACCACCACAGAGGCCAAAATCCATTCTGATGATGTGCAGAGGGTCCAGAGCTTGCACTCAAAGATTCCTGCATCAGTAGGGCAAGAACCTTAGCCACATGCCGCAAGCCTCTGTGAGGCATGCAAATGTCTTCCACTACCCTAGTAAATGGGAGAGTCCAGCAGACAGAGCTTTACACTATCAATCTGCAGGTTGTGTGCACCACAGCCAACAGTCTAATGTCCATGGACATGCATGTTGTGGATGCATATCTATAGGCTTGTACACCTCTCATAAGAACATAAGAAGAGCCCTGCTGGATCAGGCCAAAGGCCCATCTAGTCCAGCTTCCTGCATCACACAGTGGCCCCACCAGATGCCTCAGGGAGCACACAGCCAACAAGATAACCTGTTTCCTGCTGCCACTGCACTGCACCTGGCACAGAGAAAACCTACTTCTAAAACCAGGAGGTTGCTTACCGCTTGTAACCTGTGATGGTCTTTTCCTCCATGAATCTGTCCAAACCCCTTTTGAAGGCATCTAGGCCAGGTGCCATCACCACATCCTGTGGCAAGGAGTTCCACAGATGAATTACATGCTGGGTAAAGAAATATTTTCTTTTGTCCGTTCTAACTCTCCCTCCACTCAATTTTAGTGCATGTCCCCTGGTTCTGGTGTTGTGCGAGAGGGAGAAGAATTTCCCTCTATCCACTCTCTCCATCCCATGCATAATTTTATACGTCTCAATCATGTCCCCCCTCAGGCACCTTTTTTCTAGACTGAAAAGCCCCAGACGCTGTAGCCTTTCCTCATAAGGGAGGTGCTCCAGCCCACGAATCAATCTGGTCGCTCTTTTCTGCACCTTTTCCAATTCAACTATATCCTTTTTGAGGTGTGGTGACCAGAACTGGACACAATACTCCAGATGTGGCCTTACCATCGATTTGTACAAAGGTATAATGATATTGGCTGTTTTATTCTCAATCCCTTTTTAATGATCCCGGGCATGGAATTGGCCTTCTTCACAGCCGCCGCACACTGGGTCGAGGTCGACACTTTCATCGACCTGTCCACCAGCACCCCAAGATCTCTCTCTTGATCCGTCACAGACAACTCAGAACCCATTAGCGTATATGTGAAATTTTGGTTTCTTGCCCCAATGTGCATCACTTTGCACTTACATTGAAGCGCATCTGCCATTTCCCAGTTGGAGAGATCCTTCTGGAGCTGTTCACAATCCCTGCTGGTCTTCACCATCCGGAAAAATTTAGTGTGGACCCAGATCAACTCATTGCCTTGGTTATAGGGTCTAGACCTTAGCCTTCTCATTTGCCAGTTCAAAGGGTGACCCAAGGAAACCCCAGACCCTCCTCTTTGGCATGGTCAGATGGACAGTCCTAACTAATGCTCAGGTGAGATTTAAAAAAATCAGCAGAGTGCCTGGTTGTTTGGTCTACTTGTTTTATCTTAACCAATCTACATCTTCTGTCTGTGTCCCTCTGTTTACGTCCTGACAAACAGCTAGCAGAACAAAGAATAATAATGATGAGATTAGGTGGGAGAGCGTGCCATTTCTCCTCTCTTTCTTCCCTACCTTTGCAAAGCTAATGAGACCATATCAAATAAACTGGAATTCAAGAGATAATTCATATTCCATTCCTTTCCTTCCACCATCAGCTCCAGAAATACAATGAGCAACCAAGCCTGCTTTTGTAATAACCCTGACCAAAAACAACATGGGGTTGTTGAGTAAGAAAACATGGGGTTGTACATCATGGGGTTGTAGAACGTATTCCACTTTTTTGTGTTCTGAAAAATTTTGCATACCTTCCACCATCTTTAGCTTGCACCATGAACGATACTGGATGGAATCTTGAGGCTCATCTGTCTGAGCATCCAATGCCTCTCTTGTGTTCCTTCTTACAAGCCATGATGGGGATAAGCAGCCTCCTGGTTGTAGGAGTAGGTTTTCTTTGTGCCAGGTGCAAGGGAGTGGTGACAGGATACAAGTATCTTGTTGTTTTGTGCTCCCTGAGGCATCTGGTGGTGGGGCCACTGTGTGATACAGGAAGCTGGACTAGATGGGCCTTTGGCCTGATCCAGCAGGGCTCTTCTTATGTTCTTATGTTCTTACACCACCATTGTAACCAGCGGGGGAGGGCAGGCTTTGGAGGGGAGATTTAAATCCCTTTTGTAGGGGATTTGAATCCCCTTTCCATTCTGGGGCCTCCCATTTTTGTTTAACCGCAGGTTACACCAGTGGTGTAAGTTGGATAGGATTGTGCTGTTAGACAGTGTCTGTCAAAAGCCCCAAACTTCTTTTTAACCCTAACTCAAACTCAAGAGACATATTGAGCAATTCAGTATAAGAACTTCTCAAAGCAGGAATGTGTGTGTGTTGTGTTGTGTTGTGTTGTGTGTGTGTGTGTGTGTGTTGTTTTCCTTCAATCCTCCCTTCTAGAAAGTTTAAGAAACACTGTTTAGATGAGGCTGACAAATGATGAAAATGCAACTGACTGAAAGACAACACAGTGTAATCATTACGAGACGGGGTGAGAGAAAATGCCAGATGCTCCATGGGAACTAGTCCTTGGAGTGTTGTTCAACATATCTATTAGGGACCTTGATGGAAATCCAAAAAATAAAAAATAAGAATTCAGTTGTTGCCAAATCTCTCATAAAGAAAATTAGGGAATCCTGCCCAGGCAAAATATATGAAGGAAGCTTTATTGTGTTTTTTCATCTTTTTTCACCACTCTAGGGGTGTGAGAAGAAAGCCAGTTGCCCTCCACATGGGCCAACAACAAAGACAAAAGTGGCAGGAGTCTGTCAGCCATTCTTACCCTCACCACAGTTAACACCCAAAGTGGGTGTCTGGGTGGACTTGGTTGAATACAGGTCTGATGGCCCATGTCCAACATGGCGCACATGTGGCCCACTGACAGAATTAGATATTACGAGATCCACTGAGCTATCTCTGCTCTGTCTCTCTTTACTCCCACTTCCTGGTAACATCTAGTACAACCTAGCATGTGATGTGAAATCATTGTGCTGTGCATTTTCCTGCCTTTGCTGAAATCAAAACAGGTGGGAAGTGGGGGAGCACACAGCTGGATGGCAACACGGTGTGATGCGACACGTTTCCAGGAAGCAGGGAGAAAGAAACACAGAACAATGGAAGCTCTGTGTCTCTTGTAACATCTAGTTCTATTCCACGTAATGCCCACTCAAGATGTCCCCTAAAGAAGGTCAACACTTCACCCAAGGGGCGGCACTACCCACAGCTCATGTAAGATGTGTGTTTCCAGGCATTTAAGTAGTTTGTTTGATTTAGCATATATACAGTAATCACTTTGCTTCTTCTAAGGGTTAGGTAGTCTCTTTGATGCATGCATGGAGCTCATTTCAAAGGATGAGGCAACTCCATGTGTATAGATGCGATGTTATCAATGGATGTGATTCATGTAGATCTGTGGGTTTTAAGACACTATCTTGCAGGTCTAAACTAATTAAACAGTAATTCTGCCATCGCTATAGATGAGCGACCTCTTTTTGTCAGAATATTTCCATTCCCATCTTCTGAGACTAATTTTCTCCAAATGTATTCATTATTCATTGGTTTTCATTAAATAATTCAGGAAGACAATTTTAATATAATTAATTTAAGCAATGTAAAGTATGTGCTGTTATGAAGCAAGGTCATAATTGATTTATTCCTAAATATAATTTACAATTTGCCAGCGCTATGTGTGAGATTCTGCATTCCTGAAACAGAGGTCTTCCATGTATGAGTCATATATGAACCCTGAAGGGAACTACTACCCTCCAAGAGGAAAATGTCGCTGCTTGTGTTACTTGAATGTTAATTATTGTTAATATCGGAGCATATATCTATTTAAATAATGCAGTTCTGATGGATGAGAGCAAAGGCTTCTTAATTGTGAGATGACTAAAAAGAACTGAAAGACAAAGGCTTTCAGTTAGGAACACCTAGGAACATTTACATGGGAGTAAATCCCACTGAAAACACAGTGGGACTAACCCCCAAGTGAGCATGCATAAGACCACACGGATAATTTCTTAAACCTCTAAATAAACTGAAAGGAATGTGCACGGAATTTTCCAACAGAGGGAAGCAGCTGAAAAGGTATGCGCACGTTTCATCAATAGAGAAAATCCATGCTGTTGGAATGGATTATTTGGGAGAGCTAAGAACACAGTTTAGCCACTGGTTTCAATGGGAGAGTTAAGCCCATCCTTAAACCATTTTTACCCAAAGGTGTGTGTGTGTGTGTGTGTGTGTGTGTGTGTGTGTGTGTGTGTGTGTGCAACAGGAGTTAAATGCGCATACCTGTGGGCTCGATCTCTCCCATTGAAGGCAATGGATTTAGAAGAGGATAATTTTAGCCAGACTGGGTTTGAATACTGTATGCAGTTTTAGTTGAATATTCTAGTGTGATTTCTTCCATGGCACAAGGGGTACACCCACTTGTCTTGTCAGTGAAACTAGTACTTTAAATCCTACAGGTTTGGAGGATTTAATGATCACTGTTGTTATTTGAGTAATATGTGATGGAAGAACTTCCTTTTAAGGAGTGGCCCTTAGAGGGTTATCCCTTATTTCTAAGTGTCGCAGTCCAAGAACCCTCATTTCCAAACTTTGTAGTTCTATTTAACATATCAAGGACATGCGGTGTGGGTACTGCAGGTGAGGCAACCTTGCTCGTTTGTTCACAGAAGAGAGCCGCAGCCGAACCCAGAGAGTGCATGCGCACACTACCTGCTTGTACCTGAGTAAGCAGATAGCACGTGCAATCTCCGGGTTTGGCTGTGGCTCTTTCCTGTGAACTACGACGGGGCGGGTTGCCTCACCTGCAGTACCCACACCGCATGTCCTTGATATGTTAAATAGAACTACAAAGATTGGAAATGAGGGTTCTTGGACCAACCACTCCAGCTTCAATCCCCCCTAACCTGTTTCTTACTTGACTATATTCATCCACATACTGTACATATATACCCATTGTAATGGACCACCGAATAGAATTGAATCTGAACTATTGAAAGTATTCCGAAGGTATAGAGAAACAAGCGTAGTTACTATAGATGGAGGAAACAACGAAAAAAGCAGTATCTGATGAGGCCTAAGCAAAATAAGTCATTTGGGTAGCAACGCTTTCCTTCAGAATGTTCTGAGAGTTGGCTCATAGGATATGCTTTGAAGACAGGAGAAAACTCTTGCAGGCAGAGGCGTAACCAGGCCTCCCGGCGCCTGCAGGAAGGGGGCGGGGCCTAGGTGACGTGATGCGCCCAGCGCGTCACCGACCCCGACCCCCGCTGGTTTCCTACCTATTTCGGAGCCGTACGGGCTCCATGGAGGGTGGGAGGGCCAAAACTACACGCCCGACGAGACCTGTAAGTCTGCCAGCATCTGGAGCAGCCGCTCCAGGCGCTCCACAGTCCGCCTGCGCCTCGAGCGGGCGCTTCAGGGTCTGCCTGCGCCTGGATCATTTTTATGCATTCAAATAGGTGCATAACTCATTAAATCATGGGAAGGGGAACCCTGTGGGATGTAAAGTGTGCATCTCTGGTCCAATCAGGATTCACAGAAACATGTACACAGGTCTTTAGAGGTATATGTACACACATGACTTGTATTTATCTTTTACAGGGGTACAGAAGAGGGGTATAGCTTTATCTCCTGCTTGTTGGCTTCTCAGAGGCATCTTATTGGCCATTGAGGGAAACAGGATGTTGGTCTAAATGGGCCTTTGGCCATTGCTCTTGTCTTTCACCCATTGATTCTCTCCCCTCCCTCACAAGTTGTTTCTGTAAAGAAATAAGGCGAAAAATATAGAGATCAAGGAATTACCAACTGCCTCTCGTGTGTGAAAACAACAGCAGGTGAGAGTAAGGTGGTGGCTAAGATTTATATGCACACCATGATTCACTGCAAGCACTTAATGTTTTCTGTAGGTCTGAAGGTTTAATAAAATGGTAATTCAGTACCGTTGAAAATATATATTTTAAAAAGGCCTGTTCAAGATCTCATAATCCAGTATCCTACTAGTCAGCTACCTGGCTCTGTCACATTTTTAAAAAGCTGTTTTTGAGGCTGTGTGTGTGTGTGTGTGTGTGTGACTGCAGAAGATCAAAAATGCAATTGGCCTTTTGCAAAAGCCCCAAACAGCAACAGCTGTTTTGGCACAGCTCTAGTAATTAAATTCATTATCATTGTGCACTATGCATATTACAGTTTGATCAGAATGTATTTCTTGTGGAACTTTTCAATAGGAGCTAATTTTAAAAACAATATTCTAAAAGAACAACTGCAGAGACAGCAAAAGACAAAAGGGAAATAAGCAGTCAAATCTATCATGTTTATAGTTTATTGCCTCATTAATTAAGATGCAGACAATACACATGAGAAAAATGCAAAGCATAAAAGTTCTTCAATAACATATTTATTACTCAAACAGCCTACTGCTGATTCACTATTAAAATGCATGTATAAAATAAAATGTAAAAGTAACGGGATGACTGCTGATTCACTATTAAAATTATTGTATAAAATAAAACTTTAAAGTAACGGAACAGCTATACTAGAATAGTGAGTGCTAATAACGGTTCTGTTTAAAAGCTATCCTGTTTTAAAGGACTTTTCAACTTAAAAGAACTGTCTTTTGCTTGAGAAATACTGAAACTTAGCTTACTTTAAAAACACCAACCATTTTTTTTAATTACACAGAAAGTAAAGCTTTTTAAAGTTTACCCATATGTAAACTATTCATATGTAACTATTAAGCAGTTCATTTAGGTTGCAATCCTATACACACTTAGATGGGAGTAAGTTCCATTGAGTTCAATGATGTTTACTTCTGAGTAGACACGCATAGGATTACACTGAAAGCTGGTTCATGTGGGACATTCCATTACATTAAATATGTGGGCATAGTGTAACTCTGCTGAGAACCAGAGGTTACAGTGCAATCCTATCCAACTTACACCACCAGTGTAACCAGCGGTGCAGCGAGAACGGGAGGCCCCAGAACGGAAAGGGGATTCAAATCCCCTTCAAAGGGGGATTCAAAGGGGATTTAAATCTCCCCTCCCCTCCAAAGCCTCCCACCCTGCCCTCCCCCGTTGGTTACACCAGTGGTGTAAATTGGATAGGATTGCACTGTTAGACTGTTTGCTAGATCTAGAGAGATCCAGGTACAAATCTCCATTTAGCTATGAAACCTACCAGGGAAATTGGACCAGTCACTGTCAGCAGCCTAATGCACTTCATAAGATGGTTGTAAGGATAAAATTGGGGAGGGGATCCATGTACACTGCCCTAAGCTACTTGGAGGAAAGATGGGATCAAAATAAATGTCTTATCTTTCCCCTATAAATAGGCTTACCAGATCTCCAACTGAGACAGAGTGCTAGACCTTTAGGAGAAGGAATGTGGGCAGGTGTAGCTTGTTAAACCTTAGAGCACAATCCTAGGCATGTCTACTCAGAAGCAGTGGGGCCTACCCATAAACCTTACCTGAAGAGCATTGATCTAATCTAACAATTCCTTAGAAGCTTTGCTATTCAACAAGACAGTTTCACAAAGGGAGTGAGTGGATGGAGCTGCAAGCTTCCTCCAATAGGAACTCCATATTCTTACTGGAACTGATGAGAAGCTCTGGATTCAGGATTATATCCAATGACTCAAAAAACATGTCACCTAGAGGACGTATCAGACAACATTCTCCTCACCCCAATCTGGACCAGTACATGAAAAAGAGTAAGAGAGCACCTGCCTCTGGTGTCATTTCATGTACATGCGAGGACAAGCATGGAACATTTGCTGAAAATACATATATAAGCCAATGTGTATAGGCTGAAATTGTTGATGACCTGATGGCCCAATCCTACTCCTAGCGTTCTGGACGCTTTCCAGCCTTCACAAACGGCCTTCTGAAAGCATGTGGAGATGCATTCCAGAACACCAGTGGTGAGACTGGAGTGGCCCCGTGTGCAGCAGTGGTTCCATGGAGGCCATCCGCCAATGGTAAGCCAGAGGGGGAGGCAGAACAGGGGTAAGAGGATGGCAATGGGGATGACCTCCCTACAGAGTGAGAGGAGGGAGGATCATGTCCGGGAAGGGGGGCGGGTTCCGCGGCAGCATCAGCATCTGCTGAATCCAAACCCCATTCCCGGACCAGATCCCGCGACCCGGGTCCATACAAACCTGCACCATCAATTTTGCTAGCATAGGTCTGGGTAGACCCCTCTGCACTGCAGAGGCTTACACCCGGGTAAGGGAACAAATGTTCCCTTACCCAGAGGAGACCTCTGGGACTGCTCCCCTACAAGATACAACACGAGCTGCTGCATCGGTGGGAGAGGGAGCGTAGATTGGTCTGTAAATGAACCTAAATTAACTCAAGTATTCAGCTTTACCCTACACACATTGGATTATAGGTAGGTCGACTGCATTCAAACATTCCAACCTTGCACATGTGGGTAAGGCAAAAGCAGGGATTGTGTGCAAGGAGGCCATGCATCTCTCACTCTCTGTCATGGAATAGACAGGATTTGCAGCTAGCTTGGGGGATGGAGGATCATCCAGTCCAGCCCTCCAATAAAATTAGACCGCAGTCCTAAGCAGACTTTCCTGGGAGTAAGTCCCATTGTACACAATGGGCTTACTTCTGAGTAGAGATGGCTTGGATTGAATGATCATAGCAGTTTCCATATTATTAAGGGAAATCTGAGATCCTTGAACATGAACAGCAGGTGTTCATTGCCTACCCTGCAGTCTAATGATCTGATGCTTCATTGCTTCCATGCACAGGATGAGGCTAAACATCCCAATTCTGGGGTTCAAGCACCTGGAATCCTTGTGCTAGTGCTGGGGTCCTGGCCCTGTGCCAAGGAAGCAGGTGCAGGTTCAAACTCTGACATCTCCAGGCAGCAGCAGGAAACTCCTGTCTGAAACCTTGGACAGTTGCTACCAATCAGAGTAGACATCACTGAGCTACATGGAGCAATGGTCTTCATATGTTGAAGCAGCAGCCATGACCAGCCATGACCAGTCAGTGGTGGGGTCCTTGGGGCAGTGGGCCCATGGGCGTTGGGATCAGGCTCCAGGCAGCAGGCGGGCGGCGGGGGTGTAACAGTGGCTGGCGGCAGTGTGGATCATTCTGTTTGCAAGGGCAAGAGAAGAGAGTCATTGGCGTGTTTGGCCCTCCCGCCTGCCCTGTGCCTCTGAGTGAGTGATAATGGCTGCTGCCATTACATCACTTCTGGTGTGTGTGGGGGGCGGTCATAGGAACGCTACTGGCTATGACATTAGCATTGCATCAAACACAACAGGTGGGGACTTTTGTGGCACTGCAGGGTCTTGATTGTGGGCATTTAAGGCCAGGAACCCTCCTGACTCCCTTGGGTAGCATTGTATGTGATTTGGGGTCCATCAGAACATTGGCCTAATTCCATAGTAACTGTAAATGGGAATTAGCTTGTTAGTTGCAGCAAAGTAAATAGAGTTTGCTTGTCCCAGCCTGGCTGTTGATTTAACAGAAGTAGCGGGCCTACACCCCCGTGGGGGGCCCCGTCACCGCGACACCTCCACAGAACCAAACACCCTGCCCCAGGGGGCTGTGACGTCACCAACGCACGCCGACGTGGCGCGGAAACACCCCCGGAGCTTTTCAGCCCCTTTTTGGAGCCAAACAGCGCCCGGGGGCGAGGGCCAAACGTGCAGCCGGTCTCAGAGCCAGCGGAAGAGGAAGCAGCGGATTCAGCAGCAGGTACACCCCCACAACCCGCTGCTTGGGGCCCACCGCCCCCACCGTAATGACGCCTCTGTTTATCAGCAGTGGCACAAAGTATGTGAGGACTCAGGACACAACCTGGTATACATTATTAAATTCACATAATTAAATACATTGTTTGATTTCCACTGAAACTAGTGGGTCTTTTTTCCATGTAATATGTTTTGGTTCAGGGTGTTAGTGTTTTTTATGAGAGTTTATTAAAGTGTGTCTGTAGGTTTATAAGCAGGGGAAAGGCATTCCAGAGATACTTTGAGGTGACAAGGCTGCAAAATGAATAAGTACAATTATGAGTAGTTAATCACAAATGCTTAGGCTGCAGTCTTACACATCCATAAATCCATTTTAAATGAATGTGACTTAGGTATGATAAACTTAGCACTGGAAGCAACCCATGCAAGAAATGAAGGAGCAAGAGATACGAGGCCCAAGGAAAGGACTAATTCTCACTATGACACCCATGAATTTAAAGGATTTCAAATGCTGTTGGTTGGATATGCATGTAACAGAGCTATAGTGCTGGAAAGAACATGAATAGTTACAATAGAAGACACCAAGAAGCAAAACTAGGGATGCCATCCTATACACACTTACCTGGGAGTGAGCTCCATTGAACAAAATTGGACTTACGTCTGAGCAAACGTTCATAGAATTGTGCAGTGAGAAGCATTTGGTGATAAGTCCACTTCTGTCCAATTGTTGCCTTGACTTGTTGAGTATGTTTGGCGAGTTGCCGTTGTCGGCTTGGCATTATAGTTGTGACTTCTCTGAATAGGCTCCAATGAAATTAAATAGAAAAGCTGCCCAACTAAATGTAATTGTCTCTGTCTTTGAGTTAAATTTGCTAGAAAGGAACATTGTATAAAACCAAATAAAGCTGCAAACTTGTGCACTGAAGTCTGTACTCAGATTTTCTAGATCCCGAAGGAAATAATCTCATTTTCAACACATCCGGGGTTTGATTCTGATCAACTAAAACTTCAGTGACATTATTAGTTACAGTTATCCCCACTTTAACATTGCTCTTACTACAATTTTCCAGAGAACTGGAGGGCAGTCTCTTACTCTTCTCATGGGAAATCAAGAAAATAACTGGATCTGTCAGAATATCTGTCATGGGTCAAGTTACCTCATCTGGGGTCATAGACCATATATGTATGGCCTGTTGCCTGGAAGAACGGAGCTCCTTTTCAACAGTTGACACTTTTATTTTGCCACAATTAGAAGTGACTTTGATAACATTACTGGGCTCTATGCCATGTTCAAGCAATGTTCTTTCTGACAAAAGCCTTATTCCTAATGTTTCAGTGGAACTCAAATTAAGATTTCATTTAGTGAAAGGCATAGTAAACAGATTGGTTTGAGCCAAGATGGAATGTAACTTCTCAATAAGTTGGAAGTAAACTTTAGTTTACCATAGAACTGTCTATAGTCATCAAAACATCAATTGGGCCATCAAGAGTAGAAAATCTGGTAGACTATTCTCACAGGTGTTCAGTGTAAATAGTGTAATATTTTTGAGTTCCATTGTGGAATTCTTCTTTTTAATTATCAAAGGTGTGCACTGAACATACTTCACTGTGAGACTTCCATTCATTTTGGGGACTTTGGTACATTTCCGGACCCATGTGGGCCCACAGCTATCCATTTCAGGACCTGTTTCTATAGTCCCAATTTGTTCTCCCCACATTCATGCTCATATATACTTCTGCTTCATTGTTGCCTGTGTCAGGAGCTTCAATGTGCAGCTGCCAATTATTGCAGAAGCCATTTTGTTACCCACATTTCCCTGGAATGATTCTGCTTCAAAACATGTTTATGAGTAAAACGTTACATCCAAGAGGCAACTGTATACTGGAGCTCCTTCTGTTGCCAATACAGACCACATGGAAAAGCAATTAAAGTAATCAGGGTTCTTTTTAATTTGCTTAAAAATATAGTAATGAATGGACACAAACATAACCCCCCCCCCCCATAATGGAAGCCTATTTATACATACCCTGTTCATTGCCGCAGCCTGTTCATTTTCAGAATGGATGGAATTGGGACAATTGGGATCCATTTACCCAGATTCCATTCATTCTGAAAACTCCTTACATAGTTCAACTTCTGCTTGAATCCACCAACGAAGGTCCCAGGTCTTCTAAAGTAAAAATAAAAAGGTCCACAATCCTCAATAAACAATTAATGCTCAACAGCTACAGGGCAAACTGTGAATAACAGTCTGGTTTTGGCAAAACAAATGGAGTTTTTTCTACACTGTGGCTTATCCCACAATTCTTGAAATCTGTCTACTCTCATGACCTGCTAACAGTGAATAAGCAAAAAGCATTAGGGGATCAATAGACCAATCTTCTATGTGAGATACATAGTTTTGATTTACGGGGGGGGGGGGGGGGGGAGATTCATCCCAATCTCTATCTGGAAAAAAACAACCCATGTGTTAAATCATTTTTAAAAACCCTGTAAAGTGTGTGTGTGTGTGTGTGTGTGTGTGTGTGTGTGTGTGTGTGTGTGTGTGTGTGTGTGTGAGTGAGAGAGAGAGAGAGAGAGAGAGAGAGAGAGTCCAGGGCTGGATGAAAGAGTCAAATATTAGATATTCTGGAGCACCCTCCCTCAAGAAATGGAGCAGCAGTACTGAGTGAGACTTAGCCAGAAGTGCTTGTTGGGCAGGCCCACTGTTTCTTTCTGCTTCTGAAGGGCATTAGTTCATGTGACACAATACCACTAACAACCTAAAGTAGTATTCCAATGCAGGGGTTCTCAAACCCCTTCAGGGCCAAGTACCACCTCTGGGGCCACTCTTCTGCTGTGTACCACTGCAAGTGACTGTCAGTGACATCATTACCAGTTACTTCCAGGTTTTTAGGTTTTTGGAGGCCAGAAAATGCAGGTAGGAGGTTCTGGGCAGGCGGGAGGGCCCTTCTTAGCATTCCCGAGAGGCTCAGCCAAAGGCAGACGCCTCTTGGGAGCAAAAACGCACTGCCGAAAGCACTCCATCGTAGCACGGTTCCAGTGGTCTGAGTACCACCAGCAGTCGGACGAAGTACCACTGGTGGTGCTAGTACCACTGGTTGAGAACCCCTGCTCCAATGCATATAATATACCATGTTAACTGGACAAAGAGGCACTGTTTTCAAGTGGTGCTCCTCTTATATGTTGCAAGGAGAGAGTAACTATCCCAGTGGCTGTTTGTTTGCCATTCATCCCAGTGACTGCTGGTGTTCCTTCTACATGTTTTTAGATTGTGAGCTCTTTAGGGACAGGCAGCAATGGGCAGCGCAATCCTGCGTAACGATCCGGCCGGTGGCCGCTGGCGCAGTCCAGAGGTCTACTCGGGGAAGGCCCAATGGAAGACGAGGCTGTGTAACCGTCGAGTCAGGCCGGTGGGAGACGCGGCTATGGTGGACGCCATCTCCGCCCCCTCCCGGGCCGACTCGGCCAATGTCCCCCTCCCTCACCACTCGGACCGCCCCTGTACTCACCGAGGGATCTCTTACCTTCCTCTGGCGGCTGTGGGGATGTTCCAGCGGTAGAGTAAAGGCTGCCGGCCTCGCACTGGTGGCCTTTACTCAAAAGTAGTCATGAACATGTTTTATGGCATATTCATGACACTTTAGAATGGTGGAGTGCGTGCTTCGCTGTTTTAAAGTTTCAGAGATTGCACCGTTAGTTATTTGATTTTCTCTGTAATCTGCTTTGTGAACATATTTTTTGTTGAAAAGCAGTACAGTATACAAATAGTATGTGGCCAGCGGGTGGCGCAGTGGGTTAAACCGCTGAACCATGAGCTGTCGATCGAAGGGTCGGCAGTTCAAATCCGCGATGGGGTGAACTCTCGTTGCTTGGCCAGCTCCTGCCAACCTAGCAGTTCCAAAGCATGTTAATGCAAGTAGATAAATAGGTACCACTTGCGGGAAGGTAAACAGCGCTACGTGTTCCAGCTGCATGCTACGCGCTGCAGCAAGGAGAGTCATGCCGGCCACATGACCACAGAGGCGTCTTCAGACAACTCTGGCTCTTCGGCTTTGAAATGGGGATGAGCACAACACCCTAGAGTCGGACATGACTGGACTTAATTGTCAGGGGTCACCTTTACCTATATAAACAGTAAAAACAACAACGGTGATGATGATGATAATAATAAAGGTCTTATAGCTAAACTATAAATAAAGACTAACAAACATTACTGAGAAATTAGGGAATCAGGAATTTATTTATTTATTTATTTAAAGAATTTATATGTCGCCTTTCTCCCAGCAAGGGCACTCAAGGCGGCTTACAAAAAACATTAAAATACGTATATACATTAAAATAATTAAAAACAAATAATTAAAACAATTAAAACAAACAACCCCAGTGGGTATCCATCTTTGCTATAATATATAGGAATGTGTAATACATAAACCTTTTTTTCATGGATCCTTAACTTCTCAGAAACCTGTTCTTTTATTCAGGACAGTTAGCCAGACCTGTAAAAACGTGGTTTTCACTTTGGGAATTGAAAATCAAGGATGTAACAGCTGCATCCCTCGGTTAGGTACCATATGTCACAAGATGAAAAGAACTATTAGACCTAGGTCAGTTTTGTATCAGTTGAAGATCACACAACTTCTCTAGGCTTGGAAAAGAGGTACCTGAGACTTGAACAAGCTTTGTGGCAACCTGTAATTAAAAGCAAAATGTTTAAGAAAAAGCATAAAATGTTTGTTTACAACATGCTAAGTCTGCTTGATACTTTTGCGGATGGTTCTCTACTCTGTCTAGCTATTTGAAAACACCATACAAAAATACAGGATTTGATGACGCCCTATCTCATCAGTGCTACAGCACTGGGTTTCACAAAGAGCTAAACTGGTGCTGGTACTGACCTTTAAAGTCCTTCAAGATTTGGGTCCAGGTTATTAGAGGGACTGCCTTCTGCCATACATTCCGGCCCGCCCTCTTAAGTCACCTGAGGGGGCTCTCCTATGAATGCCGCCTTTGTCCCAAGCTAGAGGGATGGCGACACAAGGACGAGCCTTCTCTGTAGTAGCGCCGTGATTATGGAATTCCCTGCTAGGGGAATGAAGCACTACTCCTCCCTCATGGCTTTTCGGCAAGGGCACAAAACATTTCTGTTTTGTCTAGCGTGTGGGTGATGGGTTGCCGTCTGCCCTCATTGCCTCTGTAATAGTATTTTTGTTCTACTGCTTTTTCTGTTTTAAATTATCATCCTCCCAGTGGTTTTATTGCTTCTTAATTATTTTATGTATTTTTTTTTATATATTGTAAATTTTATTCCTGGATCTGTTTAAGCCGCTTTGGGAATTTGCTCTGGCATGGGAAAAGGCGGGATATTTTTTTAAAAAACAAACAAATAAATATAGCTGAAATAATAGCACAAACCTCTCCAGATGACTCAAACAAGCTAGCCAAGCCACATTCTACGAAAGAGGGAGGGGGGGAAACCCAATTTCTTAGCTAATTTAGCTGAGGAGGAAAAACATTTCTGATTTCCAAATATGACACTGTTTGTGACCTGAAACATGCAATCACTGATCCATTCCCAGAAAAAAAAAATTGACCACTAAACAAGCTATTTACTGGTCAGGTTTGTATCCATCCTTCCTCCAAGAAGCCCATAACAGAATACTGCCCTGATAGCCTTCTGATACGAAACCAGAGCTGATGCCATCATTATCATACCAGGCTCTGGGACTGTTCGCTGATATCCTTTTAGTTCATATTGTTGATTGTAAAGCATAATTTTAAATTCCCTTATTTTTACAAAGTCAACACTGCAAAAAGACCAGTTATTTGTCAACAGCATTAAAGTGATTTTTGGTTCTTGTTTTGATACCTCTGTTGCAAGTGGGCAGAACCCCTTTGATTATCTACTATTCATGCTTAATAAATGCAACCTCTTTCATCTGATTTTTATGAATACTCCTTGTGTTTGGATCAATCAGGAATCCTAGCAACAGCCCACTTTGCAACAGGCATGGGCTTTGTTCAAGAAAAGGGCTTTAATTGTGGAAAAGCACAAAGCGGTCGACATTATTACAGACTAGAAACCAAACATTTAGCAGCAGAGAAAAACAACCCATTTTAAAAAATGTGATGATTACATGATTCTCTCTTTCTTTCAGCATCTTCAAATAAGAAAGTGACATTTTTTAATGGTCATCCCCCACCAGAGGAAACACCCTTTACCTTCAACATCCATTCCTGCACTTGTTTAAAAGTGTCTTTGGTGTAAAGTGAGCAATGCAAGAAAATGAATGTATCCAGTATTTAAGTGCTGGCTGATTGCATTAAATGTAATAAAGTACCTTCTGGATATTGTAGACATGCATCTTAATTTCCAGGAGCAATTAGCTATCATAGAACAGAAACAAATGATAACAGTTAGCCAATTAAACACAGACAGAATCCTTCGTCCTGTTTCTGGGAAGTTCTCTCTTACAGGTCAGTGAGAATTTTATATGCCAAATGACTCATTAAAGAAGAGAGGATTTGGCCTCAGAAACATGATAATATTACCCGAGTTTGGACTAACATATGAAAATAGATTTTCCGTTATTAAAATCACTGATGGCCCAATCCTATGGGCCTTTTGCATCAGTTGATTTTCCAATCCACTGCTGCAAAAGGCCCAGCAACGGCGGAAATGTCGTGCTGCCATTGTGCACTATGAAGTCGCTGGCGGAAATGACCAGCAGCTCCACACGCACTCCATAATTGCCTGGAGTCCCCACCAACCCAGGTAAGTTGGCAGATGGGATGGTTTGTGGGCTGGTAGAGAGAGGTCTGAGGTGGGGAGGGGGCAGAGCTGGGAGTGGGCTGCAAGGGGTGGGTCTTGGTGGCAAACCCACATGCCAGATCCTATCCTGTATTTTCCAACCCGCCTCACCAATTTCCTCATACTTACGCCAGCTACATAGATAGCATGGGTCCGAGGAGATTCATAGATGGCTAGAAGGCCTACCCAGAAGTAAATAAAAGTTTTTTAGTTGGCCTTCTGGTTGCCCTCCTGACCTTCCACCACTGGTTGCAGCATGCGCTCTGTCAGTGTGGCTGCATCGTGTACAATGGTGGTGGGCGATATGGCTGCGCTGTCAGGCTGCAATGATAGTACATTTACCTGGTAGTAAATACTATTACATTCAATTGAGCTTACATCTGAGTAGACATGCCTAGGTCTGCACTGTTAGTTAATTCATCTATTGTCAACCACAGCTCTTGGATTTCAAAATAGATACTTGAAGCCAAGGTGATTGTTCTAAGAATGCTGAGGATGGAGAAAATTCTCAGGAAGGTGACATCTGTTGTATAAGGAGATATACGAGTACTGGGTATACAAACACTTCAGCACCCCATAGCCTTGGCTTGACAGATGATGCATAAATTCTTACCTATGTTTTAAATTATTTTTTAAACTTTTATTGCAGTCTTATACCCTTCATTGGGCAGATGGCACATTCTCTCCATTGTCAGCATTCTTGGAACTATTACTTTGGCTCCCAGTGCTTGCTTTGAAATCTAACGGTTCTGGCTAACTGATGAAGACAGAAGTAGTAACATCACTAACATCTGAAATGAGAATGACTCACTTTGTAAGATGGATGCATCCAACTTTATTGTTGGATTTGTTCTGCTCAATTTCAAATCCAGTATTAAAGTGCTTCCCCCAGAAGTTCTTCCCTAGAAGAAGAACGTTCCCCAGAAGTTCTTCTCAAAATATTAAACTTGTGCAGCCAGAGTTCAGCAGGTCAGGTGTTGGAGTTGTGCTCAATAGTTCTTTAATGTTAGTTTCATCCTGAGTCACAGCCACCATTGGTTGCTGTGAAAGTGTGATCTACCAAACCAGTTGCTTACTTGCTTTATAGGCCCATGCACAGAAGTTCTTCAATATTAACTCTGGAGTAAATGCTCACTGATTGCTATGAATGACCTTCTGACTAAGCAGTCTTTTCTTTACAGTTTCCCTCTATTTAAATCAATTAATTATGGTATTTTTTCATGGAAACATTTTGCACGCTCTTGTTCTCCATCCAGACGATGTGAACCATATGTCATTCCTCAGTGTGTGTATTTCAGGGTGGGGTTGCCAACACTGCTCTCATAAACACATGTGTTTACCCCTGCACCCCCCCCCCAAAAAAAATAGCCACACACAGACAGAGTCTTGGATGTCTGGGCTACTTTATTGAATTTAATTACAAGAAACCTGCAGCAAGGCACTAAATCACCCCCAACCATGCAGGTACTATTGGCAGGGAAAGCGGTGATAACCGTTTCTTCCCCCCCCCCATGTAAATGTACCATCTGGCTCAAGGCATGACTTGGTCATGGACCAAGCCACAGTGACGGTGCTCCGACTGCCCCCCCCCCAAGCCGGAAGAGATGTCATCTCCACCACCATTTTTCCAGCAAGCAGAGGCAAAGGGCGGGCAGGAGGGCCAAACCTGTCATTGTGTCCATCGCCGCTGCCCGCTCGTGCTGCCGAAACGACCCAACCCTCCCGCATCCTGCTGAGAGCCCAACGCCCCCTGCCCCCTGCCCAGCTCCACTTCTGCTGAGCCAGCCTATCACGGTCAACCCCATAAGGGGTCCAGGCAGCTGGACCGCATTGGGCACTCTGGCCAAGCCAGGCATAACTGTTGCAAAATCCAGCCAACCACATCGAGCTGGTGAAGCATCATCAGAGTGGTCCTGGCTCACCCCCTGACTTTGCTGACCACAGGGTGGACACTGGATTGACCCAGCCTGCCTTCTGAGCCCGCACAACACCTGCCAGTTACCAAAAACTAAACTGGAAACCCTAATGAACAATTGCCCCACAACCACCACGAACAATCTGGGGTAGGTGAAAAAACTGCCAACCACCTGCCAATCAGGCTGACAGCGCAAAAAAAAAAAAATCCTTCTCAGCCCTGAAAATGGCGACCAGCTAATCTCAGACTGAAAATGGGGTTGGGTGGGAGGACAGATGCTAGCCACAATGTGACAGAGAGGTTGCAAAAATACCGTGCAGCCTCTCAACGTTCAGGCCTGCCCACATGCCTTCTTGCCCAATAGGCAAAGCCTCTGCCTTCTCGTGGCAGGGAGGGGCAGGGCCAAATGCGGCGGCGGCATGCAAGAGCACTGTCCTTACCACTGGCCGAATGCATGCACACAGTTGTGGGCCTGGGATTGCCCAGCCCAGAATTAATCTCAACTGGGGGACTTTATAACTAGAGAGGCCAAAATGCAGTGTATGGCTGTTTTGCGATCATTGGCTGGATGGCGGAGTGAACAACCTCAAAGTGCCTCCAATTAGGCTAAGGGTAACTATGAGCACACAAGTGGCGCAGCGGGTTAATCCGCTGAACCATAAGCTGTCGATCGAAAGGTCGGCAGTTCGATTCCCGCGACGGGGTGAGCGCTCGTTGCTTGGCCAGCTCCTGCCAACCTAGCAGTTCCAAAGCATGTCAATGCGAGTAGATAAATAGGTACCGCTTGTGTAAACAGCGCTCCGTGTTCCAGCTGCATGCTATGCGCTGCGGCAAGGAGAGTCATGCCGGCCACATGACCACGGAGGCGTCTTCGGACAACGCTGGCTCTTCGGCTTTGAAATGGGGATGAGCACCACACCCTAGAGTCGGACACAACTGGACTTAATTGTCAGGGGATACCTTTACCTTTAACTATGAGACAAGAGCCATGGTGGCTTAGTGGTTAAGATGCTGAACTGCAGACTGGGAGGTAGAAAGGACATCAGTTCAAGACCTGAGTGGGCTACCGTCTTCCTCCCCAGCTCCTGCTAACCTAGCAGTTTGAAAGCAAGATATTGCAAGTAGGTTAATAGGTACTGCCTCAGCGGGAAGGTAACAGCATTCCATGCTCCTTGATGTTGTGTCATGCCAGCCACATGACCACGGAAGCGTCTTTCAGACATCGCTGGAACTTCGGCTATGAAACGGAGATGAGCACCGCACCTAGAGTTGGTAACGATTGGCTTTCAAGCAAAGGGAACCTTTACCTTTACCTAACTATGAGACAGAGTCTTCCAAAAGAATATATATATATTTTTAAAGAGATATAGAAAAACAAGGAAAAGGCAATGTTTACTTGTAAGATCAGTTGCTCAGAGATTTAAATGGTTATGGGTGAAAGAATACTTGTGAATAACTCCATTTGGACAGACATGGGTTAAAGGAAGGTGGGGAAGAAAAATGGAGAGAGAGAGAGTGAGTCAGGCTGACAGACACTGAGGTTTGAGGTAGCTCTCTGCCACGACGTGCAATATGGGTTGGCTGCAAGAAGGTGCTGTCAAA
The DNA here is from genome assembly GCA_026170595.1 of Plestiodon gilberti rubricaudatus. Lineage (NCBI taxonomy): Eukaryota > Metazoa > Chordata > Lepidosauria > Squamata > Scincidae > Plestiodon > Plestiodon gilberti. The sequence goes on from JANXHW010000001.1 coordinate 270,568,142, forward strand.
CTACAATTTCCTGGGTACAATAGGATTTTGAGTGGAGAAAGAACTCTTGGAAAAGAGATGAGGGCTTTTTTCCCCCTTCAAATGTTCGCTGAGAAAGTTCCTAACTATAGTACAGAGCCAATTCTGAGCCAATTCTGAACTGAACTGCAGAGAAGTTATGATTACGCAGAAATCCAAACACCTAAGAAAATAATTTTAAGCTGTCATCTGCTTTATTTACCTGGAGACATAAAATGTGGACACATTTCTGAAAGCTAGCTTATGACTTTCATCAGTGAGTGTAATCTGTGAATCGCAGGCACCAGAAGGTCTTTCCATCTTTCTTTGGAACCTTAGACTTACGACAACTGGAGATAGTCTGATGACCAAACCAAACATTACATTCAATGTGTAGCCTGGGTCCTGCATATCTCCTTTGTCATTTAAAATAACAGCAGTCGGGCAGCTCAATTAGGGACACATGAGTAGGGGAACCCTTTTGCTTTGTGCTTGGTTCCCAACAAAAATGGCACACACCTTCAGCTGCTATTTCGTTCATTCACTGTAATGTGTAGTTTTGAACCAGCTGGAGTAGGAGCATTTCAACTAATGTCTGAAAGGCAAGGACAGCACTGGTCTGGTGAGCTTCCTTGGGAAGGAAATTATTATGAGGGAGGATAAATCTGCTTCATGTCACCATCATTTTAACCTCAGAAATGTCATTCAGAGTAGGACCTGTATGAATATCTCAGAATATGAAGAGAGAATACATGTTCCCTTATGTAACCTGTGGCTGGGACATGGAGAGCTTTAAAATGGGTTTAAATGGTACTGCTGGCAACTTCAATTTGCCAATGTGTGAATCAGGAGCTAATGTAAGAATTTCAAGATTGATTTACAGTCTGATCCTAACTAGGGCTATGCAGCCCTTTATGACAGCAGAACACAGGTCTACTGTTGTGAGTGGTAATAGGATGGCCACTGGCGTCACTGCAGGGGGGCGGAGCTCTAAGTTCCACCGCGATCCAACCCTCCATTACACGGGTGAACAAAGTGGCCCTACCCCCTAGCCTTCGGAACCATTCAAGGTGGTGAAAACAATACACAGGAGACTCCCTGCGCGTTGCTTTCGCTGCCCTGAAAGGCTCCGAAGGCGAGGGGGGCGGGGCCGCTTCGTTCACCCGTGTAACGGAGGGTCGGATTGCAGCAGAACTTAGAGCTCTGCCCCCCTGCAGTGACACCAGTGAGGATGGCGCATGCAACATGCTGCCAGTGGTCATGTTGGGGCTCCTGCGTAAACAGCGGCAGTGCCGGAGACATGCTGCTGCAGCCGGCTACCTCTGATGGTAAAGGTAAGGGGGTGGGTGGAACAGGGCTTGGAGGGACAGGGAAGCAGTTTCTGAACCTGGAGGGGGACAGGCAGGAAGTCAAACCAGGGAGGGAAAGGATGGATCCCAGCATGCGCCAGGATCCTAACCCAATTCCCTCCCCCTTCCTTCTCCCTTACACTCCTTGGTTCTGAGCCAGCAAAATTGCTAGCACAGATCCAAGAAGACCCATTGGGACAGCAGAGGATTGCCCCAAGATGAGGGGACAAATGTTCCCTTACTTCAAGTAGACCTCTGGTGTGCTTCCCCACTGGGTGCAGAGCGCAAACTACTGGCATGGCTGCATCAGTGGGGCGGGGATTTAGTTAGGCATGAGCTGTTAATGTGATTCTTCATGAGTTTCCTTCTGTGCATCCTGCATTGAAGTAGGCCACAACATTTTTAGTTAGGCGATGTTTCCAAACACTCTTCAAAGGAAGACCCCACCCCACCTGTGAAAACATCACAACTGTCCAGCCAAGACATTTATCACAGTGGTAAAGTGATAATCATTTTATTTTATTTTTAGGACTGGCTGCAGGTGGCACATCCGTTTGAGCTGATCATGCCATTCCTAGGCACAGCTACCTTTCAACACCAGGCCCAAAGGACTCTCGGTGCTTATTACTATTGTAATAACCTCCGTGGTAATAAACTTGTCATTCATAATCCCAAGACCTGCTTTTAAGGTCTCTAAAGATATGGGAGAAGCATAATTTTTTAATTTGGTCCTCAAAGCATACTTCTCTTCCCTGCGGCTTACTTTAAACTCTTTTCTTCTCTTGCCACTTTCCTTATTTCCGAAGCCTTTGGCATTTACATGCATTTGAATGATAAACTGCTACCTGTGGTGTTTAGAGAACCTGTTGTGTTTCAGGATAAAAGATGGAGCACTTTCATCCTGTCCCACCTGCTTAGTTATTATGGTGCCTATGAACAAAAATGGGTTCTGAATAATTCTGGCTGGCAAAAGCATTTTCAAATGTTGTTGTTTTGTTTTCTGAATATGAGCAAACAGTTCTGGGCCACGCTCATTTAATGTTCAAGCTTTCTTGCGTTCGTTAGTCCCAAGTTAAGAAAACTTAGCCCAGTTGCAAAGCTTTAATAGGACGAAATCAGTCAATACATCCCATAAGGGGGACCCAAAGCGGCTTACAACAACAATTATAAACCAGTTAGTTCCGCAACCCAGTTAAACCAAAGTCCTTGGATGTATAGATTCCCTTTCTCTCCTCAGACTTACATCGGTGAAATCACTTGTGCAGGTCCGAAGAGACCCATCGTGGAGCGGGAGGCTTATGGAGGTGTAAGGGAATTTAAATCCCCTTCCCCCTTCGAAGCCTCCCTATCTGACCCCCCCACTGGAAATGGAGCACCCATTTTTAGTGCGGCTGCACCAGTGGGGGGTGGAGGATAGGATTGGTCTGAAAAGTTCTCAAGCAACAAGTAAGATTATGCCAAGGTGGAGAGCCTGAATTTGCAAGCAGTGTTGTAGGAAGGGATGGGGTGGGGGGTGGGGGGCAGATCGCCCTTGGGCAGCAGATGGAGGGGCAACTTACCGGCAGAGGGGGTGAGAAGATGGCAGTGACGGAGAATGCGTTGGCATCTGAGCTGCAGGCTGTGGCGGTGGCAAAGGCGGCCGAACGGCTCGGAGAAGGTAGAAGCTGTCCGCTGCCTCCGCTTGGCCGTTTGGTTTGGCCCCCACCATCCCGCCCGACCCCCGAGGGATGTTTGGCTCCGGCTGATGTCACTCGGGGGCGGGCCCTGTGATGTCGCATCTGGCCGTGACATCACAGGGGGGCGGCCTTGCTACACCACTGTTTGCAAGACCTTAGAAGAGGGTGACACACAGATGCCTCCAATGCTACAGCTTTCCATTCTGATCAATGGTCCTTTATTAGCATGATCTTGGTCACAGGGAGCCATACCTCCTCCACTTCATGGCAGAGTCCTGGCTTAGTCTCAGGACTGTCAAGAAACAAGACAGAGTTAGGGGACACTGCAAGTTATGGAAAGTGAAGTCATTGGCAATGGCAACACTCTGAATGAAAAAGCTCTATTCATGCTGGGGGTGATTTTTGCTGTTTCTGCAGCCTGCTGTCAGGTTCTGGAACCCTAAGAAGCAGATTTTCAAGGGAGGCTGGAAAGGGAAGGTGAGATCAGTGAAAAGTCATCCCTTTCTACTTGCATGACTAGTAGTTGTGCCATTTGCAGAATAAATCCTAAGAATAAGTTCTAAGGGTACGATTCAAGTAGTTTATTTGCTTATATGTTTTTGTTATAACAAGGCATGGTACATTTCACTGGGAAACCAAAAGGGATTTGGGTTGAACCAAAGATTTAGGTTAACTTTGTTATTCTCCTTTGAGGCTGAGAAAGAAAACGCAAAGGAATATACTCAAAAGGAGTATGTGACAAGCAAAGATGTAATATCCTACAAGCATAGCCTAACACTGTGTTTATTGAAAGGCACCCTAGGAGAAGAATCGATTCCCTTTTTTCAGTCTGGTAGGTTATGGCTCAACACTGAACATACCGTCGAGAGATGGTTGCTCAGTTGTGTGTGTGTGTGTGTGTGTGTCCCAAGCGAGCCATTTCATGAACCAATATGAGCATTTGATGGTGTAGGTTATGAAGATTTCTTAAAGCACTGATAATCAAACTTACTGTTTTTTTCAGTGCACCAATTTATAATGACACCAAGACAAAAGTATGTCGGTAAAATAAATGTACATAATTGATAAACATTCACAATATTTATTTAAAAAAATGTCAGAACTGGGACTCGACTTACTGCCCAAATGCCAAAAATGAAACAGACCTCAATCATAACTGTAGGATCACTGTCTGGCTCATCTTCGATGTCAGTATCCCGGAATTGTTCCAAAACAGACTGGCTGCCTCAGGTGTACAGCTGGGCATGGCTTTCTCTGAAAGGCTGGAATCCAAAAGCTTGAAGGAGCCGAGCAGAGGACAGAGCAGCCACTATTAAGGAGCCGAGCCGGCGGTGTAGCCTTTCCTACCTCTCTGCTCTCTGCATCATTGTTATGCCACATCCACTGTGTTTTGGCAGGCTCAGCCCTTTCAACAGAGTTCATATGACACTGTGAGGCATCATCTCTCTCTGACTAACCTACCTCACAGGGCTGTTGTGAGGATAGAAAAATGAAAGAACCTTGCTTTGCTTATTTAATGTATTTATTTACACACCACTTTGGGGGGAATAATGCTGCACAGTTACAACACCCTGAGCAAACGTTAGCACTAAGATTATAGCAAGGAAAAGCCACTTTCTAATATAAGGCTCATTTTCAGGAATGCAGCTCAGAACATACTTGAGGGTTTGCCTGATTTCAGCAAGGCTAGAGGGTTTCCACCTGCACCAAGGATGGAAGATGGTACATGCTTGGGCCATGCTAATTTGCAGAGATCAATGCTAGAAAATGTTACATGCAATAGTAGTGAAGCTTAAGCACACGCACATCTGGCTATGTATGTGCTGCAGTAGACCATCAGCCTTGTATTTGAGCTGGCAGTTGTTTAAGGAAAGTTTTATACACAGTGCTAACCATAATATATATTGTCTCAGGGCTTGCTGGGAGAACCAAGCGATGAGGAATCATCACTAATGGCTACAGAGCAAGAGAGAGTTAGAGGACAGTGTAATTCAAAAGTCTTAAATAAAAACCTGTGCCTATTCTGTCCATTGCACTGGAATGGGCACTGAAAACACACACACACACACACACACACACACACACACACACACACACACACACACACACACACACACGTTGCCTCCTGCTTTTGTGTTGTTGCTGCTGGTACCTCAACCCAGCTGCCCCCCCCCCCAGCCTGGTGATTCTGCCGTTATGGGCAGGAACGGGGCTGGGAGGTGAGAGGAAGTGGTGGTGGTGGGCAGAAAAAAGCCCCAGCAGCTGCGTTCAGTTTCACATTGGAAAAGAGACGAGGATGCCAGAAGAACCAGTGAGCTTCCATGTCTAGGGATTTGGGGGGCTTGTTTTCATTTTTCAACCACATCATGTAGGGACTCTGCAACTAGGCTGCAGATGCCTCCCTGCCTAGAGCCTGGTGCCCTCCAATTTCACTCAGGCAGCGGGAAGCCATTCTCCCAGCCTATCCTGGAAAAGGGAAGAGGAACTCAGCCAGTAGCGGCTTTGATTTCTGATTCAGCTCCTCCTTCATCTCGAGTTCTCCTCCTTTCTCTGTCACTGCAAAGGATTCCTGCACTGCTCTAAGGATCAGGACCACTAGCAAGGATCAGGACCACAATGACCCCCTCCAGCCCCAGGAAGGCTACAGACTTGAAAGCTAGTTTTTCTCCCGTTCAAAATGTTATATCATGGAAAGCTAGCCACTCATTTGGGCTGCATTAAATCAGGCGCCCTGTGGAACACTGAGATCCCCGATCCAACTCAGCCAAATGAGTCATATGGCAACGTAAGGTAAGGTGAGGCAAAAGGGTCCATGACACAAAACACCTAAATCCCTCCAAGTATCTGTAGAGGTGGTTCAGCAGGCGAGGGAGGGAGGCCATTGGCGTAGCCGGCCTGGGAGGGGGCGGAGGGTGGTAGCGACCATATCCCTGTCCCCGCTGGGCCAATTATCCCATTACACAGCCTCCTCTACTTCCGCCAGCTATTTAGCTGGCGGAAATCTGAGGAGGCCTATCGGGCCAGCCCCGGTTTACACCCGGGGAAGGGGATGAGCGTCCCCTTCCCTGAGTAGACCTCTGGCCCGCCATAGGATGGGCAGTCCAGGCGCAGGATCCAGCGGGCGGCCCTGGGCCGCCGGCCGGATCCTTACACAGGATTGCACTGACAATTACTTTTACTAAAATGTAGCTCACCAGTAATGTAGTTAAAACCACTTTTTAAATAGAAGTTGTAGTTAAACTACTTTTGACACCGTAGTTGTAGTTTAACTACTTTTGACATAATTACTCCCTTTTTGGAGCAGACAGTTTTGTGTATGGCAATTAAGAAATCGGATAAATATTTTATAGTATAGTAGGGTTCTTCTTCAGCATACCTTTTAAAAAAATTATCTTAGCATGCTTGTTACAAATGGTATATTTTACGTTTGCTCTACTCTGAAAGTCTTGTCAAAAGCACATTTAGGAAAGACACAGCACTCATTAATCTATATCTAGCTAGCTACCGAAACTTTAATCTATTCATGTATTTGTGTGTCACTCCTGTCAGCTTGCAAATGGCTGAATCATTGATGCAGGCCTTTAAACTGACAAATGATGAAAACGATGCAGAGAGCACAAATCAGATTTAGAAAGGAAGCATAAAATGCATGTCGAAATGTTGCTCTTTTCAAGCCTTTCATGTAAGACTTCTGGAATCAATGGATTTTACATTCATGAAATTTGTATCACGCCCGCTTTATGAACAGCCCCTCTCCTGAGATAGCCACTGAGCCCACAAAGAACGTAAGCACATCAGAAAAGAAACAAAAGATGTGAAATGTTTTCAGTGGAAGCATTCTGTTTTCCTAAAAGGCTCTGTCAGTTTCTAAGCAACATTGCTCTCCTAAATCCTTTTCCATGCTCTTTGCACTATCCTATCAAGTGACCCTGCACGAAGAGACTAGCTAAAGCATCCACAGACATAATAATGATTTCTGTCCATCACGCTTATTTGTTATTCAGGACCATTTCAGGATTTCTTCTGTATAACCTAACACGTCCCCAAAGGAGTCAATATCCAAGTTAATTCTCCTAGCAGCCAGTCACAATTTTGGAGACCACTGAAAATGACATATCAGTAGCTGCTAGCTCCAAGCTCTTTTCCCCACATCACTGTGCACATATACAGTTGCACCTGGGCAATCCAAACCATGACATATATAATGCCCTAACCTTTCTGAACAGTTTCTTCAGTATTTCCAGTTGATTGACTGTGTCCACTGTTAGGCAATTGAATTGAGCCAGGCTTCAGTATGAACATGTATACACATTACTGTTCCTTTGGGAAGGGGGGGGGGCATTCATATCTCCTCTAGTTTTGTGTACCTGCATACTGTATTATATATAATAGGAAAGAAAGTGAGAGGCAATGGTAGATAACTTTTAAAGTGGAGAAAGCATTTTTGTTAAGGTACCGATGCTTAAGCCTACTGTGGTATTTCATCTCCATCTTCCTTCCACTTTCACTTTATGTGTGGATCTCTTAGAGATGAGCTGGAAGTATGCAATTTCACTAATGGGGGTGGTGCAGTAACTCAGTGGTTGAGTACTTGCTTTGTATCCAATAGGTCCCAGGCTTATCCCGGACATTTCCAAATACAACGTTGTTCCCATGGATGTTATGGGGGTGCATATACAAACCACTACTCATGCACCCATAGCATGCATAGCTAGCTAGGGATCGTTGGCTGTGGTCCATGCACTCTATAGAGTGGTACTGCAGAAAGGAAGAAGGAACGTGGAACCTGATCTGATGTAAAACAATAATAACAAAGTTATGGAAGGGATGATTTACAACAGCATGTAAAATCAACACAGCTTCCAATAACTGTAATAGACCAGTGAGATGGTGCTACTCAGGGAGTAGGTGGAATTTCTCAGAGGTCCAAGGCTCAAGGGAGAGCAAGAGGGATAGAGGACGATCATCATAAGTGGAAGTGCTACGAAACGGGAAGGGTGGCTGTGGTCTCAGAGCGAGATCAGGGCAGGCCAGCTATGAGAGTGAGGAGGAGGGGTCTTGGGTCAGTAGGGGCTTGGTTAGTTAAGCTTGCTGTCTTGGTCAGGAAGTTTACTTCTAATCATTCAGCCTTCCTAACTAAGACTCCAAAGTCCTAGAATGGAGCATATTGCTGACAGAAATAATATCAGAAATTACTGTCAAGGATTTAGGGAATACGGGTGAAGATGCCATGTCAAATAAAAAGTCCAGCCAGAATAAAAACAAAGTCCGTTTCTGCTTGCGTCTTCCAAATACTTAGAGTTAGCAAAGCAGACAGATATTCATTTAAAATCCAAAGCTCAGTAGATATAGGTCCAAGAATATCAGAAATTCTGGGACTTGAAGCTTTAATCGAGAAGACCAGACGTGGAGGAAGGACAAGTTCATGAAACCAGATCCTCTGCAAGAGTCCAAGCTATTGTTAGTAAAAGTCAGAGGAGCCGGTGGAGAGGGGGAGGGAGAGCAGACTACAAATTGGCTCTGCACATGGGTCTCATATGAGTAACAAGAGGGAGAGGTGCAAATATATTTATCCTGATCTGTTGAGTAGGCTTCCAGGGCCAATGGGTACTGAGACCCAGGTCAAGAGGGTTGGGGAACACTAGGCAGTGGGGCCAAGTTCCCAAGGAGACTCAATTGACAAGCCAAGATTGGATCAAAAGGGATGCCTGGACTCGAGAGGCAAGTTGCAATGGGTGTTTAATGTGGGTTTGTTGCTTTGTCTTGTGAATTATTTTTATATTTTTGCTATTTCATTGTGTTTTTAGTATGTTATGAACTGCTTTGAGAACCTTCCCTTGTGGGAGGGGAAATATGGTATACAAATACTTTGAACAGTAAATAAATCATCATGGCTGCAAAATTGTATATGGGAAATTGCTGAAATATGTAGGATAGCCTTTTGAGATAATGCAGAGCTTCTCAAACTGTGCGTCACAACCCACTTGGTGGGTCCCAGCCCAATGCCTGGTGGGTTGTCAGTTTGGCCCACTCACCTTTGCCTCTATTTGGCTCCCAACTGGAGACAAATGGAAGCAACCAGAAGCCACTTCCGGGTCCAACTCACCTTGTCCTGCCATTACCGTGTCGTGCTGGGCCTCCGGTGGGCCTCTGCAGGCCTCCGTAGGCCTTAAGAGGCCACCAGGAGCAATCGGAAAGTGACTTCCAGTATACTTCCGGGTTTGCGAAACTCACTTCCAGTTGCTTCAGGAGGTCTGTGGAGGCCCACAGGAGGCCCACTGCCAGAGAATGAAGTGTCCCCCACAGGGGGACAGGTGGGTCGTAGTGGAGGGGGGGGATTGAGAACCACTGAGATAATGGTTTTGACAATTTAACATGTAAGTAAGGGCACCCACCACTTTTCTGAACAGGCATGTTGAGCCTTTTGTCATTGAATGTCAGGCAGAAATTGAACAGGTAACACGTCACTCAACATTATATCACCATGCAGGGCAATTTCACCTGTTGAATATCTGCAAGTCACACAGTTGGAAAGAGCAGAAGTATGTTGCGGGGCGGGGGAGCAGAAATGTGACTAATAAGGGCTGAGCTTGGATCAATATCATTTCCATTCAACCTCTAGTTTGATTTCATATGTGTTCCTTTACACTTGAATTTATCCTTCTTATATACAAACGTTTGTTCTTTTGTCTATTAATCCATAATAATATCTGGCCAGAAGTGCAGAAAAATATTAGAAAGCAATTGATTTCGAATTAAGGAAAATCAAAATCTTAAATAATTATAGCATGGCCATTTGAATTTCCCCTCATAGCAGAGAAACCTAAGGTCCCCAAAGCAAAATTAGTGCTGTCTTGTATGTGCAGGGGGAAAAAAAGAGGCTAATTCAAAGTGAATTAATCTGCAGTTCATTAGCAAACACTAATGTTGCTTTGGGGACTGAAGGAAATTAGCAGGATTATAATTATAAGCAACAAGTGTCTTCATAAACATCTAATTGCTTGTCAAGGATGCACAATATACTATGCAAGGCTGGTGGATGACTTGGATGCCATGAATCAGGTTTTCGGTTATGCAACAGATTGTGGATATAGCACTATGTTCAGAGCAGACTGTAGTAGTGACCAGAGAAATGGAAAAGGTGTCCAAGTATTAGTGAAAGAAAAACTCTCTCTCTCTCTCTCTCTCTCTCTCTCTCTCTCTCTCTCTCTCTCTCTCTCTCTCTCTCTCTCTCTCTGTTTTATTTGCCAGAAACACGATGGTCACACGGGCAGCTGTTTACAAGTTCTTTCTGCATGGGGTGCAGTCATCCCTATGAACCAGCTGAGTCCATTCCTATGGACCTTCTGAGTCAAGGTGATACCACAGGAAATCCTATGCTCTCTTTGTGCGCCAAGTGCCCTTTCACCATGGTTTATTTCACCAACGTTCCCCTTTGAGAGACCAGAGAGGTATAGCCCCATGCTGCATGTCTGATCATCTGAGCTATAATCTTCCTGTCTGGGGCTTATATGCGGGAGTTGGTGCGCACTGATTGGCTGCCAAGTGTAGTCTGTATCCTATGCACTGTCATGGGGGAGTTGATGGGTAAGGGGGGGGGTGACAGGAGTTTCTGCTGTTTTCCCCTTCCTCATTGTTTCCTATGAAGTTCCTCCTAGTTGTTGTTGATAGGTTCTTCTTGGGAACTGCAACTTTAAGCGAAACAACTTGTAATGAAACTAATTTTACCATAGGCTAATTGATAAATGTAAATGTTCCCATGGCATTTTCCCATCAACTTTAAACGAAATGACTTTAAACCAAACTACTTCAAGTGAGGACTTACTGTACATTTGAGGACTGTGGCAGACTGTGGCATGGGGAGAGGGGTAGGGTGGCCCTCACCCTTTCCCCCACCACACACCTGCTCTGTTGCATGCACACATGCACATTGACCACAGCAGCTAGTTGTCTCTCAGGAGGGACGTTCCAGTGGCACCAGAGGAAATAGCAACCACAGGGGGACCTTCTTTAGGTAACCTCTCTTGCTAGCACCGTTTGCAACAATGTGATGAATGCCGAAGAGTTCTATCACGTGCCAGACATGTGCCCTTTCTGCGTGATGGCAAGGACACAAATGCCTGCCCCCCTCCTGGGAAGCTGCCCTCAATTTCCAGAACATCTTTGATAGAGCTGGGGGTTGAGTCCCAGAAAGACATTCCTTTGTCTTTACCTCCTGGGTTTGTCTCTGCTGCTTGCGCAACAGAAATTGCTTCCAGGTCCTGCTGTATCTTCATTATAAACCCCTCGTTTTACTTCATTCCTTTGCCCTCGTCTTTTATCTGTGCAGCAACCATTCTTCCTCCTCAGGCATTCTTGTGCAGCAATCCTCTCCTGCCCTAATCCCCCAGTTTCATATTGTAGTCCAGCACAGGCTTGCGAAAAAATTGAAAATGTGTTTTATTCCGGGGAGACAGAGAAGACAAACAGAGCCCAAGATGAACACTTCATTTTCGTTATTGTTTCTCTTTTCCTTTAGAATCCTTGACAAATCTGTAGAGAGGCCCATCTGTGCCAGGAAGAGAAATGCAAATATTACATTTCTTCAAGCACACGATTACAAGCCTTTCAGATGGCTCTGATGGCTTTCTATTGTCAATTCGCTATTGAGGATTCCATCAGTTATTTTACTGGAATCCTCTAGTGCCTTTTTACCTTCTCCCAAAAGCTCGGCAACTAACTACAAAGGAGACCCAGTGCAAATTCTGTTTCTTGTACAAATCCATAAAGTGTAGTAGAAGTTCTTCCACACTCTGTTCTTTGAAATCCGTCTATACATTTGCCTGGTGGGCAACTATGCTTTACAATTCTGTGAAAGATGATGACTTACCTATTTGGGATTCTAAGCACACACACAAATCCTTACTTTCTGTACGCTGATGATGGTTATGCTCCCTGCAGGCAAAACTTCTCAAAGACTTTTTTTTTTCCTCCCCCAGTCAGAATGAGTGAATCTTTTCAGCAACATATTCTGCTGGGGAGATAGATAGCTTTGCTTACAATGAGATGTGAGGCATCTTGTATATAAGATGCATCCAGTAATATGTTTGTCACTTGTTACATACAAGAAAGAAATAGACCTCATCTATACCGGATTTTAAATTAGCTGTGCTCCGATTTCATTTAGTAAATAAATGGCACAGAAAACTGATTTGATAGCTTGTATTGTAACCATCTCTCATGCACTTTCCTTCGTGACTCGCTGTGCACTTGTGTTGTTTCAATAAAGAGCCTCCATGTTGATAAGTATAAGTATTTTTTTCCAATTTAAGTGATTTTCATTCCTGCAAGGAGCCTCCAAATGCCTGTATGAAAAATATGTGTTTTTGTATTGTCAATGCAGAAGGTTGCATAGATTAATGCTAGATTCCGGGGGGGGGGGGGACGACACAACAACAACAACAACAACACTTTACAACGTGCCTAGCTGTGCAAAGAAACAGATCAGAATTAAATCCATATTGTTCATTGTCTTGTTCAGTCAATTGTACTTAGGGCAAATAATAACAACACATGTAGATTGGTACTTATGGCCTGGTAAAAATAATACAGCGATAGGAACAGGCTGTCAAGAAGGAAAGCATTTGTGGTTATTAGCCTTTAACTGTGAAATTGGAGAGGGCTATAGCTGGCCATCTCACTTAAAAGGCTGTTGCAACTGAAGAGCAGAGATGGCGTGGCAGCACCATTTAGAAAGTGTTTGGCCTCCAGAGAAACTACTATGTCTGGTGTTGTAGCATCCCTTTTGTTCCCTGTCACCCAGTCTCCAAAATTTAGCCTCACTGCACCTTCAGGTTTCACAGGAGCAGCAGAATCTCACAGTAGCTCCTTCTTGCTAGACTCTTATCTTCCTCACACCAAGAACCCAGTAACTGGTGCCTTCCCCAACCCTTCTTTGCAGACGTCAACGTGATTGAAAAGGAGAAGGCTTCAGGGATGTAGAAACGTCTTTGGAATCTTCCCTGACTTCACCATTATAAGTTTAAAAATCTGTACTAAAATCATTCTGAAGGTAACAATTACAAGCACACACCTCTTTTTAAAAGTCTCATGTTTATTGTCCTTTAGGAAAACAGAAAGGATTGACGAAAAGTCAGAAGGAAAAAAAAGGAACAGCAAAAGAATAAAAGATGCATTTCAGTGATGACTCTAGTTCCTTTGAAATGTGTGGTGCCAAATATTTGAGCATAAGAGGAGTTGAGCTGTAATTAGAAGCACAATGAGGTCCATATTGATCAAGATTTGCAGCGTACAATACAAATGCCTTGGGAAACTGACCTGCTTCTGAGTGCCCCCAATACATGGTATGTCAATGACAAGGGCAGTGGGCACACGAGCCCCGGAGGACTTCTGGTATAACTATGGTAGTGCTTGTTCATTAACTTGGATATGACTATGTTGCAGCTGGACTAGTGGCCAGTATGGAAGGGCCTTATTCAGAGTCATGGCATTGGTCCATCTAGCCCAGTACTGTTTACATTGACTGCACAGAACTATAACTATGAGCTCTAGACACTCCCTTAGTAATTGTAATTGTAGGGTAATTGTAGGGTAGGGATTAGAGGAAGCTGAGTGAAATATAATAATAATAATAATAATAATAATAATAATAATAATAATAATAATAATAATAATAATAAAAGTTACCTTCATAAGGGATTTCTTGGGGCTGCTTTGCCAGTTCCAAAGAAGGGATGAGAAGGAACGCTTGAGTGTATGTAACCTTTGAAGTGGCCCTCAGTGGAGCACACAATTCCATTCAGATTGTAGCTGCTAGCTCCTTTCAAACAGATGGGGCTTGGATCAGATCTTCATTCCAATCCAATTATTATTTTTCATATTCATATTGTGACTTCCGTTTCAGAAAGCAAAGCAAAAGGTGCTAACACAGGAAGCGTAGTTGGCCCCAGGATGCTGACAGAGAGAGCAGACCGAATGGTCCTCCTTTGCTTTTGCCACCTGGAAGGAGGTTGGCTGCTGATGGACTCTGCCTTGAAAGGCTCAGTCCAAGTGACAGTTGGTCCGGCAGATCCAGGAAAGGCTCTCCCTCCCTCCCTTACCAACTGTGGAGTAAGGAGAGGGCCACTTTAATTACAGATGAAAAGAATAGTCGGTGTACATATGAAACCCAATGTGCATCAATTAAAAAACTAGGACTGGACAAACACTACCACGGCTCTTGCTCAATTTAGAATTGGACTTGGTAAATCAAGTTATTTTCCAACAACACAAGCAAACAAATAAGTCAGAAAATAGTTTGTTTTTTCCCCTGAGCCTAAAGTACAGACCCCTCACCACTGATCTCTTTATAACATCAAATGGGTGTGTGACAGGGTCCGACTCCCTCTCCAACACATATATATGCCACCCCTTTCCTTCCCATGTTTTTGGCAGTAGCACGGGAGAAGTCCCACTATGAAGCCTCCCCCTGTCCCTCCCGCCATCCCTGCCAACATATATATGCTACGGTACCAGCATCCCAAGTGTCAGGGGCCCTGGGAAATGTAGCTTTTGCAAGGATGCCTGACATCTTAGTCTTGAGACCCATTACCCAGACACCTTGGATGTCATTATTGCAATCTATGGGAAGGAGGGAGAGAGCTGCAGACTCTCAGAGTTTGGATTGAATCAGAGCTGAAGAATCCTTGGGGATATGACACTCACTTTGAAATGAAGCTGAGCATTATAAGCTGGTTTATAAGCCGGCTTACTCCCAATACATCTCACACCATTCTTGAAGTTCCCCCAACCCTCATGAGCAGCTTGGGGAACTCAAGGAGTTGCAGAAGGAAGGAGGGGATGATGACGTTCCCTTGTAAGAGCTTCGTTCCTCTCATGCAAGTTCTGCAAGGAATTTCCACACTCCTATCTACAGATAAGACTCAAAACGTATAAATATTTTCTCCAGCCTTTATTTAAGTGTGTTCAGGATGCTTGCCTCCGCGGTTTTCTTTCTTTCTTTCTTTTGAAACATCATGCCAGAAAGCTTGGAATAATTCAATACCTATTCAATCGCAAGAAAGCATTTGGCCCGGCCATGCTTCCCACTTATCTTTCTTTTAAAAGGCAGATTGCTGGTGAATTAAACTTGTATAGTAGATGTATTGGGGAGGGGGGTTCTGCATTCAAAACAGCTTCCCAGTCAACAAAACAAATTCACATTCAATACCTAGAAGAATACGCTTTATTGTATTATTTTTAAGTAGGGCTGCCAACCGGCTAGACTTTTACCTTCTTGGCCAGTTGCCAGAAGTAAATTCCACCTTCCTTCTTGCCCCTCAAAAAGAACTCCAACCAAGCCAATTGTGTTTCTGGTGTACAGACGGACAATGTCATAGCCCACATATACATATTTGTAGTTTAGTGGACATGTACAGTACGTTGGAATGCTGTCAATGTGACTATATATGTACTGCACACAACTACCATGTGGACATCCATTCCTTAATAAGATACACATATTCTGCTGCCATTTTGCGTTGAGTGGGTCTCTCATCTACCATCACACAGATCAGCCATCCAACTGATGCCTGCCCCTGCCCCAAGGACCTGCCCCTGCCCCAAGTCAAGTGACTTTGGAAGGACTCTCCACAGATAGTCAGGAATACTTAGGTTGTCACTCCTTTCTAAAGAAAAGCTTTTTTGCCTTCCAGGCTAAGGAGTGCAGCCCACTCTCAGAGGTATCCATGATAAGGTACCAGCATTTCTGAGAACAGAAGCAACTGACCCTTATTTTGAACCAATATTGGTAGATTTAGTACACTGTGAGTGTCAGGAAAAAATATTTATTTAAAATATTTTTATACTCTTCTTCTGGTGCTCAAAGTGATGTCTAAAATAGCCGGTAGCCATTTTTCAGTCAATCACTGTGCAAAAGTTCACACAGTGTAGGTAGCTTCTGTAGCACTTTTCATGATCCTGCTTGTGTCAGACTCAGACATCACCCAAACTATTGCACAACTATTGTGTTGGCAGAAGAAGAGCATATTTGTATTTAGTTTCACTGTTCGTACACAGCATTTTAGCATGCAATGAAAGTCAGCCTTTCCATGAGCGGAAGACCCTTTCCCACATGCATCAGGGCACCTTTGGATGTGACCCCATTGTTCTAACCTTCTTTTAGTTTTGGCTCAATTTCCTTTTGGATCTCAACCAAATGGATCATCTTTTTGAGATTGCAGCTGGCCGGAAAAGAAATTTCACATCATGAACAATGAACCTCATAAATATCCTCTTATTTACAAACTCAAATCTTACCGTCTTAGCTCGCAAGCTCTCCAGCAATGGTAAATCCAAATGTGGAGAATAACAATTCCAGAAAGCAATATTTTCTTGACAAGCATTCTTTAATTTAAATAGGAAATTCTGTGAAGGGCTTGGAAAAAAAAGAGCTATAGAAAAGAAATGTTGCCCTGCTGAGGGAAAAACAATTGACATTTAAAATATATAACACTGCTTATTTAGCATGAGTAGGATTTAAGTAGCAAGCTTTATGGTAAGTCTCCATGCCTGCATGTCCAATTCAAATAAGAATGGTAGAGAATCATGCTTTCTATAAATAAGTGCCACTCAAAGGCTGATGCATACAAAGAAACTACAAATGGGACTTCCTGTGGTTTCAAGTAATCATTTGTCTTCCCATTCCCATTTGCCGTTCTTATAAAAGAATATAACCCTGGATTTTGATTCTCTTGGTGCAGTTTCATTTGTCCTCTGATAATTTTATCTCCATTCTGAATTAATGAATCTGACTCACAATATCTCTTTGTGGTGAGAGGTCTGTGTGTGTGTGTGTGTGTGTGTGTTTAGTGCCACTTTATGATATTTCTATTACACAGAACCCAAACAATATCTATTTTCCCTCCTATTCTGAAAACTTGCCGTAGGATGCAATCCTGACCCAGCACATAATAATGAAGAGTAAACCAAGTAGAACTGCAGTTTAATGCCTGAAGAAAGAACTATAAGGATGTCAACAGATTCCAGAATCTTTCCTGGCAGTGCCGAGACATCTCTTACTCTCTAAAAACATGACAGACACGAAGTAGGAGGAGAGCGAGCAAGGGAGGGGGGGGGATGGATGGTGGCTGGGAGGGAGACGAAGGATAATGACTTTGGATCTTTCTTCCCAGCCAAACGCAAGGGCTGTGGCAGTATTGAAAGAATGGTTATGATTAAGCAACTACTCCTTTTTTGCTTATGATTCCAGAATTCATTTCTCCACTCCTGACCTTTCAAATTATCTCCGATCTCATTTATCTCTAGCTGCCACTCTGACATTTCTTGCTACTGTCTCAAATTAAAAAACACAGGGAAAAACACAGTTCCTCTTCTCCAATAAATCCCTTCCCTCTCTTTGCTTCTTTGGTACTATCCTTGATACTGTTAGATCTCTGACGCTAGAGACACACTGGCATCTTCAGCTTTGCCCTCCCATTCCTCTCGAGTGGTTGTCTTAAAGCTTTCTGTCTTGTTGCCCTGAACATAACTACCATTTGGACTCTCTCTCTCTCTCTCTCTCTCTCTCTCTCTCTCTCTCTCTCTCTCTCTCTCTCTCTCTCTCTCTCTCTCTCTCTCTCCTTCTTCTCACTCTGTCTCAGTGGTCGGCAATCAGTTCGCTTTCAGGGCCGAGTTAATTGCGAGTTTTGAAGTCAGTGGGTCAAATTCCTCAGGACTGCTGCCCTGTGCATAGAAGTCATTCATTCATAATATGCTCTCAGCTACTAAAATGTTGTTGGCAAGGAACTGGAGAACCCCTACCATGGTAGAAAGAAGAGTGCAGAAAATTCTGGTGAGTCACCATGAGGGTGCATGAATGACTGGCTTTCCTTCGAGAAAGAGATGAAAAGATGACTACAATCCCTATGGCTTTGAATGACTGGGGTATGTTTGTAAACCATGAGAATAGCCAATATCATCTGGAGGATTTACATACCCAAGTCCTTTCCTGGTGACCCCAAATTTTCAGCGCCAACCACTGGAAAGGGGGTCAAGGAAGCCAAATTGCTCAGCAGACCTGACAGACTTTGAGGTAGACGTTGCAGTAGAAGCCAGAGGGATCATCAGACTGCGTTCCTGAGCCAAACAACCTCTTGAGATTGGCTCCGTCTGACTCTTGCTTATCTAAGGGTAGACACCAAATCCCTACTCCTACTCCCTGTCATGCACTATACCTGCCAGTCGTGGCCACCATGACTGAACACTACACCTTAAGAACATCTGGGTTGTGTGAAAAAACTCCATGCCAACAGCCAATCAAGTGTAAAGCAAAACATTCCTCCCCAACCCCTCATGGTGACCAGCTAATTTCAAAATATCCAGCTGGGTGGGTGACAACTTCCTCCAGTCCTGGAATGCTGAAGGATGGAGGCCACTCACAAACTGTGCGTCTCTGGGACCACTCTTGTCTTGCTCAGGCATCAGTCAGGTGACCAGCCTGATTTCACGCTTCATGCAGGGCGGGACCAGACAAAGGATGCCTCCACCCACATCTATAGGCAGGGGGACAGCAATAAAGTCCCTCTAAAAAAAAAATGTGAATGCAACAATTATTATCCTTCTCTTATTGGTATGAGTTAGGCTGCAATGCTATGCACATTTTCCTGGAAATAAGAACACACTGGAACTTATTTCTGAGTAGACATGTCTAAGTTTGCACTGTTAGAATATTTGTATACCACTTTTCAACATTTGTATATTTATTTTTCACATTTTTATACCACCCTTCCTCCAAGGAGCTCAGAGTGGTGTACATATTTCCTCCCCTCCTTTTTGTCCTCACAACAACCCTGTGAGGTAGATGGGGCTGAGAGATAGTGACTGGACCAAGGTCATCCCGGAAGTTTCGTGGCTGAGTGGGGATTTGAACCTGGATCTTCCAGGTCTAAGACCAACTCCCAAACCACTACACCATCCTGGCTCTCAATGTATAGCAGTTTACATAGTGAAAGTAATAAGATGGTTCCTGTCCCAAAAAATTTCACAGTCTAAAAGGAAGCACAAGGGGAGCACCAGCAGCCACGGGGGACACACACACTGTACGAGGTGAACAAGGACAGTTACTTTCCCCCTGCTACGTATAAGAGAACCACCACCTTAAGTGGTGCCTCTTTGCTCAGTCAGCAAGCATCAATTATCATCATCTTGGGGGTGGTGGTGGTGTAGCCACAGCTTCCAGTCATGTGTGTATAATCTCTGTTTGCCACCAGGTAATTTGCACATCACTGCTAAACCACATACTATAACAATCCTGTGCTTTATGGAAGGCTGAGAGTTGATGACTTGTCATCAGCAACGAACTCCTTACATAGCTGATCTGGGTTATGGACCAGGAATGCTCACATGCAAACCCAGGCCTGCACCACTTCATCAGACTGCATCTCTGCTGCTTTTAATATCTTAATATAGCAACAAGGATTTTATTTTGCTTCTGTCAGGTACAATCCCTTGATTAGAAAATAGGTCAAAGTCTTCTGATGTAACATTTCAAAGTGCTGGGGGCTACCTAGCCTCACTAGTAGTGAAATATGTGAACTATCCATCCCAAGTTGATGTGCATGCGGGATTTTTGCAGACCCAAAAATAAATGCTACAAAGTGAATGATCTCTTTGGTTGGTAGCCACTTCCTCCATTTAGTATTTTAGCCTTTTATGTTGGTTCATAAATCTCAGTGATGTTAGCAAGTATTAATGACATCTTTTCATTACCTATTTTATTTATACATTGACATTGAGGGTTTTTTTTTTCCCCATCAGAGCTAGTGGATAACTTGTAGCAATACAGTCTAGGGCTGGCAACAGATTTAAAGGATCCTGAGTTACTTTATCATCTGATTTTTCACTGATCAATTGATTATTTAATTTAAATACATTTGCATACTACCACAACATCAGTATAGGCCCTCTTTAAGGGTGAGATAACTTACCAGGAACTCGAAGGAAGGGTGAGATAACTTACAATGTAATAAATGAAAGCTCATTCTTGGAAGAAAAGTCATATAAATATAAAGATAAGCAAGTGTGTCCTTATTCCATGGTTAACTGTTTATTCAACACCCCCCAAATAAATATGAACCCCTACAGATTAACCAATTAAAGCTTAATGTGATTCATTCAGTGACAGATGGCCCCATTCTATACATATTGGCCAACGTCCTAGCGCCTTCACTGCTGGTGCTGACTGCCGTAAAGCAGTCAGCACTGTTGTAAAAGACACCCCGACAGTGCACTCAGTAGCATGCTGCCAGAGACACTGGCGGGAAGGCCGGTGCCTTCCTGCCCATGTCATTAGTTCTCTCACCACCTGCCGGAGCAAGTGTCAGCAGGAGGGCAGGAGGGGTGGGTAGAGGGTGGCGAGGGGGCAAAACTGGGCAGGGAGGCTGCGGGGGTGGTGGATCCATCAGCAATGGCATGCACCAGATCCTATTCCCCTTTCGTGCAGCCTCCCTGCCCACTTTCTCTCCCCAGACTTGTGCTAGTGAAACTGCTATTGCAGGTCTGGGCAGACCCATTGCTGGGTCGGGAGGCTTACAGTGGTGTAACAGGATTTAATTCCCTTTTCGCCTCTGAAGCCTCCCGATCTGCCCCCCCACACACACACACACTGGATACAGCATACTCGTTTTTGGCACGGCTGTACCAGCAGGGGAGAAGGATAGGATTGGGCTCTAAGGTTATGAAATCTTTCAGTCCTAATACAGTGTAAACGGGATGCAAGGCATGGAAAGCAATCACAGAAGTCACTCAGTTAGTTGAGGGCAGAGTTAGGCATGCCTTCCTCACCGCTGTCCTGGCCCTCAGACTATGTGTGATAATCTTATCAAGTTATTATGAAGTATACGACAGTAACTATAACAAGAGCAAATGCTCTGAAAATGTAACTTTTCTTTGCAGTTGAATCTTGAATATATCCAATAGTTCTTTGAACCTTGCTGGGTATTGGTGCTGGGCTGAACCTCCTTCATTTTCATTGCTGGTGGCAAGAATGGGGAAAAGAGTTCATCATGTTCATGGGAGGCACCCACAAAAGTGACAAAAACAGATTCTGGGGTAGGTGGGTTGCTTACCGGCAGTACAGGGCATCAGTGTTCCTTTTTGAAAACAGAAAAATGGTCCCTGTGGGGAGAAAGGCGGGGTAAAAATACTGTAAATAAATAAATACTGTAAATAAATGGTGTGTCAACTTTGCAGGGTCTCCAATGCATCTTCAGAAAGTATCAAAGTTTCTCCCTCCACAAGGCCTACAGCATGGTGAACTTCACCCAAATCCGGCCCAGCACTACTGTGTATGTTGCCCCCCTCCCCAGCAAAAACCTCTGGAATAATACCTTTGCAGGTAGAAAATGAACGGCTGTCCCCATACATTGCTTTAGGCTCCTCGGAGTCGGAAACATGCATCCAGAGGGAGAACTGCATTTTTTCACGCTCCCTAGTCACACAGATACATTTATAAATCCAACTTACATAATGCTGCTGCAACCCGATAAAATAAATATGAGAATTGGTTATTCATTTCTTAGGTCTAGTCATAAAATCCGTGTACTGTTTCACTTAATGAGAAACAACAGCTGCTTGGCTTGCAGCCGGCATTCTGACACAACATATTATATGGTGCTTTTGGAGTGTGATGATGCCCTTTGTAGTCTGAGTTGAGATTTACATTTAACTAATAACCATTTAAGAGAACTGACTCAGAAACAGAGGAAAATGAGTGTCCCCATTCAAAGGTGCACTTCTCCCCCAAATCTGCAACTTATCCTGAGAGCACTTTACGTCAAAATCAATCTAGTCCCTCCATTACCGCACAATGTTCAACCTTGAAGAGTCCCAATAATTCTTAACTACAAGAGGCAGTCATTCTTTCTTTAATATCCTTGAAAAGAATGACTACCCAGAGACCAATATTCAGAGGAACTACCATTCCCTGCAGAATTTGGCTAGAGTGGATAAGAACCTGGCTCTCTTTCACAAACTGAGATTACTTGTCCTTCATTTTCATTGTAATTTGAGGTTCACTGACAAAACTATTAAACACACTTTTAAATAGGGAGCTAGCCTCTAGAAGTGTAAATCCGCTTCATTATTCTTCATAGCTTGGCTGCATATTAGACAGGATCCAAGGTGCATTGATCTGAATTACTGTCGAGGTGACAGAACAATGTGTGCCCTCTGATTTGCTTAAGGAACTTCCCACTCCCCCCCCCAAGCAATATCCACATATTGCTTACAAGACCTTATAGCGAGAATGAGATATCCATAACCAGTGCCATCCCATGACAATGCAGAACAGACTAGCATATATCTGAATTATGTCTTATTTAAAAAAACAAAAAAACAAACTGAACTATAATATCCAACTTCTAAGCAACACTGCCAACACAATTAATGTCATTGCAGACACAGGAAGGACAGATGAGACACAAGTTCTTGTAAAGGACCACAACTTTATTAATATTAAAGGAGCTGCAATGAGTTGAAATGTGGCCATCTTCTCACACACTTCCCTCACTCTCCCCTACCCCTGCTAACTGGGCAAGAGGCACTTTTTCAATTGGTGTTCCTCTTATATTTAGCAGAGGGAGAGTAACTGCCCCCCTTTCACCCCAGCGCAGTGTCTTTTCTGGTGGCTGTTGCTGGTGGTGTTCTGCATCTTTTTTAGATTGTGGGTCCTTTTGGGGCAGGGAGCCATTTAATCATTTGATTTTGTCTGTAAACCGCTTTGTGAACTTTTTCTTGAAAAGCAGTATATAAATACTGTTAATAATTAATAATAATGAATCCAATCAATGCATAGAGGGGCGTAGAACCATGCTCTGTGCATTTATCTGCTCCATCTCTGACCTCCACATATTGAGTAGAATATGAAACTGGACCCTAAGAATGCAACTGTATGTATGTAGGGCCTCTGTCCATGATTGGAAACCCTGCTGTGTGACCATGGTTTCCTGACTGTACATCAGTCCTGGCCCTGCATACACACAGTTGTGGTCATGTAGGACCCATTCTTACATTCTGCCCAACTTGTGGAGGTCAGGGCATCAGCCCAGTGGCCATATACAGATGAGAAGCAAAGCAAAACTGCTATCCCACTCCTCTCCACATGTTGATTGAACACGTGGACGAGAAGACAAGTTTTCCCAAGACAGTCTTTTGCCATCTTGGCTTTCTTGCTTTGGGGGTGGTGG
This sequence comes from Plestiodon gilberti rubricaudatus, assembly GCA_026170595.1. Classification (NCBI taxonomy): domain Eukaryota; kingdom Metazoa; phylum Chordata; class Lepidosauria; order Squamata; family Scincidae; genus Plestiodon; species Plestiodon gilberti. The sequence goes on from JANXHW010000001.1 coordinate 270,591,386, forward strand.
TGGCAGTGGCTACCTTTCCCCATTTCATTCCCAGTCTACCCAGTAAGAAGAATGTAGCTGAGAGCAAGAGAGAAGGGTGCCATAAGTAACTACTAAACGCTGCCCCCAATCTACCCTGTGTCTTCCCTTGTACTCCTTGACAAAATCTTGCTTACATAGCATTTCCACATATTCAAACATCTTCCCCAAGTATTTCAAAACTTCCATATGCCATGTTGTTAAATAATACTATATTGCATTTGTAGTTCTAATTTGAAATCTTTCCCCACCAATCCCATAAAATGCACTTCCCACAAGTACTGTTGCTGATAATTGATTCACATCAGGAATCCCAGTAAAACCCATAGATTGCAAATGCAAAACGCCCAGGAATGCTGAAGAAAGCAATTCATTTTAAACTTTGAACAATATCGCTGCCTATTGTGTTCCAAACAGAACACTGTAGCTTATGGAGTACAGGAGTAAATTCTTTGCCATAGATTAGGGCAGATGTTTTATTAATAGGTGATTTAATTCCTTCTAAAGTTTAAGCTGATGCAGTTCATTCCGGTTCTAAGATGTGACAGAATTTTATTATTTTGCTGTAATATTCCACAACCCGGATCTTCTGTAAGAGGAAAAATGTCAGTGCTAAAGACATCGTTAAAAGCTTTGGGCTCCAATTGTCATTTTATTGTTCTTTTGTGTACAGATTGTATGCAGACGTCCAGCATTCCATTCAGTGGTGTCGAAAAAGGTGACACGTAAATGAAAGGACTTATAGCTGAGATTGGGGGCACATTTGACAAGTCATAATGGAATTGTTTGCAAAGTTTTATTGAAATCCCTGCTTTCATTTATCTTTGTTAGCACAAGGCACAGAAATCTGTGATATAACATTCTTGTATAATTTAAACTAAATATAACCAAATTAACCTAGGAAGCAGAAAGAGAATAGCATATTTGATTCTAATAGAAAAATTACTTTTGGAGATTATTATTATGCTTTATTACTTTGTGAATGTAATAACAATTGGTTTGGACTTGTTCTTTTTTTAAAAAAGGTGAAAACCAATATAAAAAGCTGAGAGCCAGCTTTTGTAATAATTCCATATTTTCATTTTGTTGTCACAAATGTGGTTATATACTTTCAAATGCATTAGGATGCTTACTTCAAAGTCTTATTCATGGAAAGGAAGAAACAGAAATTCTGATTTCAGTGACAGGCATTGTGGCTGCTGTTTGCTGGCTTTTATTAAGAGCTTCCTGCCACTCATTTTGAAGAATATTGAATACTGGGATACTAGTAAGAACACTGGACTAAGGAGGACCAGGCTCCAATCATAAGGATGTAGCATTGCAGGATCAGACCCATCTAGTCCAGGATCCCGTTTCCCACAGGAGCTGACCAGATGCCTCAAGCCGGAGATGAAGGCAGGAAATGAAACGGATATTCAGAGAAAAACCATAACCCAGTCATGAAGTTGAATAGGCAATCTTGGACCAGTCACTATCTCTCAGTCTAACCTGCTTCACAGGGTTGTTGTAAAAAGGAGCAAGTGAATTTAGGGAAAGCCAGGTACTCTGCCCCAAGCTACTTGGTGGAAGGATTGAATAAAATATATTTCACCTTTCCTCCTAGGATGGAGGAATGTTATTTATGATAGTTATTATTATCGCTGTTGTTAATAGCAATAATAATAAACAAGTTTGAGCGAAATTGTATGGTCATCACAAGGATTGTTACCCATATGTTTCTGGCATCTGTCTACCCGGTTGTTCCATTATAACAGGGAACCTTGGCTGCTGAATTCAGTCTCCACCCAAATGTTGGGTCTTAACACAGGCCTTCAGCAGGTTTTCTCCTAGGCCAAAGTATGAGAAGGTGAAGTCTGGCCGCTGGGTTGTACAGAAGGAGACACTGCACAGTTCAGTGCAACATATCCACAATATGACAACACTAGTTACTCTCTTCCCTTTTATTGGTTAAAAAAAATCCTGTTGTAGGCTTGCGTTAAGTGTCTTATCAGCAAGCAGTATGGAACTCTGTTAATAACAGCACAATCCTATCCAACTTACACCACCAGTGTAACCAGCGGTGCAGCGAGAACGGGAGGCCCCAGAATGGAAAGGGGATTCAAACCCCCTCCAAAGGGGGATTCAAATCCCCTTTCCATTGTGGGACCTCCCATTTTCACTGCACCGCTGGTTACACTGGTGGTGTAAGTTGGATAGGATTGTGCTGTAAATCAGTTAAATTTCCAACACTTTCGTGGCACCTGTATCAATCATCAAAACTCCATAGTCAACACAATAAGCGTGATACATAATGGCTGGAAGTGAATAACTCGCAGCAGTGACATGGATAACAAGGTTGACCGCAGGTCCCCATGGCAAAATGGCAAGGAAGAAAGAGCACAAGTGCACCCCAAAGTGGCATGACTGCAAAAGTTTGTTGTAGCTGGCAAAGGCACAAACGTCCACTGTCCCTTTACTGGGCAGAAAAGGTTTGCCCAGATCTTTGCACATGTGCTGCTTTTCAGTGTATGCAATATGAACTATGGCCATTCTTGCTGCTAGCTGCTCCATGGTGAAAGCCTGTATAGTACAGTAGTGTGAACATTGCCGGGATGCATCTGCAGGCTATGCCTATACACAAAACCACATACACGGCCCTTCCACAAAGTTAAGACAGATTGCTTGGATCGGAATCAATTAGCACCACTCAAAGCAATGGGCTATAATAATAAGCTTAAAGCCAAGTGCCTAAACTATAACTGGCTGGAGGCTGGCTGGCTGCTTTCAGTCCCAAGGTAAATGAATCATCGCAGCCAAATCTACCAAATATTTGCTTAATTATATGTGTAATCTCATTTGAGTCATTGATTCAATGAATAGATAATGAAAATATAAGCATATTTTTAAAATCTTGATTTAATAACTTTAAATCAATACCAGTCATGTATTTCCACTAGCCCAGCGTAAATCCATTTTATACCCACTCTTGTTCCTCTGCTGCATAAGCAGTTCCATGACAATGCAAATGTCTCTGTGGGTTACAAAACGTTGCCTCCGATTCATGTTCTCATCCCTGCTGAACGTCACATGCTCACCAATGCTCAGATCAACTCAAATCTCCAATCTTATACAAATCCCTAGTAGCTCTTATGGAAACAACCTTGAGAAGAAGTTAAAAGCTTTTAAACTGGTGGGAAATCAATGGCGTGAATGCCATTCTTCCAGATAGCTCCTTGTTTGTTTTTCCCCAGTTTTTAAAGTAGGGTTTTTTTTTAATACTCTGCCACAATCAAATGAAATGTAAGTACATTGGAGACCCACTGAAGCCCCTAGGATTTCAATGCACATAGAAGTTACGGCAATAATCCCATTGAACTCTATGGGCCTTATTCCTGAGTAAACATGTGTAGGAACATGCTACCTGTCTCACTGATTTCAATGGGATTTGGGGGCATTATTTCACAAATTATGAAATCCACTCCAAAACTTGGAGATAGAATGGTGTAGAAATTTAAATAAAGAACTCTAGAAGTTTTCAGTGAACATCCAGTTTTATGCAATTAACAGAGCAATGTTGTCTCATTAAAACAACAACAGGATACACTTTGAAAACATTTCTGGGTCAAACATCATCATCATGTGTCAAACTATTTTGCCCAGATTATGAAATAGCATCAACCAATATATGTGTTAGTTTCATTTATGATTTATCATTTATAAAGAAGTGCAAACCCAGTAGCCTGTATTCTTGGAGAAAGAACAGCAGTCTGGGCCAAATTCAAGGGACTGAGAGCCCAATCCTATTGCGGATTGGGCTGTCATGCGAAAGCATTTACAACAGTGAAACAGAGTTCGCTGTCGTAAACTGGCTGCCGACAGAGCACACAGTGCTCCGTTGGCGGCCATTTTACAAGCACTGATGCAGGAGGTGGCAGCACTGGCGTCACTGCAGGGGGGCCGAGCTCTAAGTTCCTCCGTGATCCGAGCCTCCGTTACACGGAGGAACGAAGCGCCCCGCCCCTGTGCCTTCCGAACCAGTCAAAGCAGTGAAAACAACGCGCAGGAGACTCCCTGCACTTTGTTTTCACTGCTTTGAAAGGTTCGGAAGGCGCGGGGCGGGGCGCTTCGTTCCTCCGTGTAACAGAGGCTCGGATCACGGAGGAACTTAGAGCTCCGCCCCCTGCAGTGATGCCAGTGGGTGGCAGTGCTCCACTGCTGCTCACGGACCCCGCCACGTCTGCCGGAGAAGGCAAGGCAGCAGCAGGGGCGAGGATTGGGCAGGGAGCGGGAAAGACTGGACTGAGAGAGGGGAGGAACAGGGGGTGGGGAGGCTGTGGGAGGGGTAATCTGGCAGTGGTGGCACATGCCGGAGCCTATCCCCACTTTTGCACGTGCCTCCTCGCCGCTTCTTTCTCTCCTCTTTCTCTCCTCTGACTTGCACCAGTTACAGAGCTGGTGCAGGTCCAAGGAGACCTAAAGCGGAGCAGGAGGCTTACAGAGGGGTAAGGAGAAATAATTCCCCTTTCCCCTCCAAGGTCTCCCCCCCCCGGGCTGGTTACAACGTGCCCATTTCCAGCATGGTTGCACCAGCGGGGAGGGGGAGGATAGGATTGGGCTCTGACATAGTTCTGTCATTTCCATATTTGGCTCTTGCACATAGATTTACACAATATTTTAATACTACTGAAGTCACTAAAATACTTTGGCTTCAATCTAAGCACTGTGGTTTAACTTCCTGTTATACTGGGCTTTCCATGTACCTGTAACTTGTGCCTCTTAATTACAGCAGTTGGTGCTATGTATGAAGGTCATGTGCCTGTTCACCAAACTAGCATTTGCCTCAATAATGACACAAGATGAGAGCTTGGGTTAAAATGGACCACAACATATTCTGTGGTGCTTCTAAATAACTGTAAATGCATACCCCCCCCCCTTTGAAGTTCAGGCCTATGCCTGAACTTCAGTCTCACAGGTGATCCCCTCCTAGTGCGAAACATCAGATCAGGCAGATTTCTGTTCTTCCTGGCCACCCCTTTAAGGAAAAGAGGGCCTGTTGCCTCTTTACACACACACACCTCAAACCATGCAGCCAATGAGGTAGCAATACTGGCTCAGCCCAGGGGAGACCCGTCCCCTTCCTCTCACACTGCTTTGCCTTCAGAGTTTGGAATGGAACCTTTCTTACTCCTTGAGTGGCTTTACCGGCACTGCACCTACCAAAACAAGCTAACTAATGAACCAAATCACTGGATCAAAACGGATGGGATTGGAGGGGGGGAGCTGTTTATGTAAAAATAGCCAATCACACACACGCGCACACACACACACACACACACACACACACACACACACACACACACACACACACACACACTGTGGTTAAAAGTTTTGAAATCCAAAGGAAAAATAACAGTTTCCTCGTACGGCATCTAATCAAGTTCACATATATAAATTCCAGTCGTCCGTTTTGTGGAGCCTTGTAAACGCAACACTCAGCTTCCACAAGGAGCAAATGCTCCAGCTAAAATGCCCCATAGCAAATAAGGCACCCACCTACAGACATGGCCAGTTGACCATTCTGTCCAGTGAACAGGCCAACCCAAGATGTCAAGCTGGTCAGCTACGAAGTGGACACACTCTTCCTCAGAATGCCCAGCAGGAAAAGACACTGTCAACATACACTACTTCACGAAAAGCTAGATATTCCTATGCCTCCCCCCCCCCCAACGCTTGGCACCTTATTTATAAGGCCTTCCTGTTGGTCATGCTTTCATTTTGAAAAACCATGCCTTTTCATTCAGAAGATACGTTAACAAGCCACTCAGGTTTCCAAAGGTGAGCTTGACATTTTTTTCCCCTTTTCTATTATTTAGAACATGCTTTTTATCATATTTATAAGGCTGTTCCTTGAGATGACTGTATTTTGTTGATGGGAATCATTGATCATTATGCTCATGTACTAGTGCCAAATGTGCAAAGAGGTTTATCTAAAGGTTGATATTTCCATTTGGGTACCTGGCATAATTGAACTTCTACTGCTGTGAGCCACAGAACGGACTGAATTAGAAACCTTGCCCACCTACTGTTTCTGATGTGAAATACCTTGCTGTTCATGTAGACGATCTAAACTTCTTGGGGGATCATGCTGCTCTTTGTGTATCAAAATAGCACTGCATAGAAGATGTGGAGATAAAAAAAATCCATCATTGTTGTAGGAATATAGACACTAATTCTTCACTCCTTTTATTTGCTTTTATGTGTATATCAATCTGTTGTTTCAACAATGCTGGATCCATAACTGTATGAAAGGACCTCTAATCAGCCTGATAAATGAAATAAGTGTCCAAGTCTTGACTACTTAGGCTTTCGTGGCCAGTATGCCTTACACAAAGTCTTTTGGGTCTTAAGGCCATATTAAAAAATTAAACTTAAAAAAACACTATAAAACAGACAGCCAAGTTCTTATATGCTCCGTCTATTAAATCCAAATAGATTAGTAATAGGCAGGCTATTTCTTACGTGTTACTGTCTGTTAGATCCAACGTACATTTCGTTGACAATTTTTAGTCACCTTCCTCAGGGAAAATTGGTTTGTCCAAGACTTCTTCTGTTATACAGTATACACCAGTAAGTGCATTCGGCTTCAATGTGATCTAATGGATAGAGGCATGGACTTCAAATCCAGTTTCAATTCTGTTTCACCTCTGAGCTTAATCTGGACATGTGGTCAAGACCCACCACAATCTTGCTTTCAATGCATGAACTATTTAGGCACTATGGAACTAATCCAATGCTGCATCTTGGCTTAAATCTCTACGCAGGGTAAGGTCAGAACAGAAGCCAGTCTCTTCCACTCTCCCTTCCCAAATTCTTTCCCGTGAGGCAGGGCCATCCATCCATGATGAATATGAGCCCATTCTCATCGGGTGGCGGATTGGGGCCCAAGTGGAGGGGTGGCAAACAGACATCGCCACCTCCCCTCGACTCCACCTCCCTGAACAGAGCTGGCCTCTTTACCGACCCCTTCCTATGCATGACTCCTTAATCAAAGCAGGCAATGCAGGGCATGCTGGGACTGTGCCTTGCGTTGCCTGCTTTGCGTAAAGAGCCATGTGGAGGAAGGAAGGAATTGTATTCTGATCCTCAAAACACAATGATCAGGCTCTCTCACCTTCCTCCACTGGGTATTTCCAAGAAGCCCAATTGGGGAAGGAGCAAGATTGCTCTTTTCTCTGCGTGGGCTCTATAAACAAAGGAGGAAATGCAGAGCGTGCTAGGGGGGTTCCTGGTGTGCTTCACATTTGCTGCTTTGATTCAAGTGTCTGAGCAAACAAAGGATCTGAGGGGGGGGCAGTGGAACTGGCAGGAGGGTGGAGTGATGTGCTGTCTTAGGCAGCCTAACAGCTTCAGCCGGTCCTGCTGTCAGGCATGTGTCAAGCTGTTCATTCAGACAGTAGTTGGTTTTGCTGCAACAGCCTCACACAGCTACCCCTCTGGAAGGATGAGGCTTCTCCACTGTTAAGATTAAAGACTGAGGCTGTCTTTGTTGGCTCCCACCCTGCACAAGACAAGTGCAAGAAACACAGGCACCTGACTGGACCTCAGATTGGCTGGCGCTGGAGCCAAGGCAGCATTGTCACCGTGCATTCAGTGAGGCTTTGTGAACCAGCCCTCCCACCCATGGCATAGTCTGGGGTTAGCTGGTCACCCTCAAGGGCCAGGTAGGTATTTTTTGGCTCCCCCCCCCAGATTGGCTGTTACTTGGGAGTTTTTTGCCGACTGACCTTGAGGTCTGGTGTTTTTAGCCAGGTTCGCCACTACTGGCAGGTGTAGTCCAGGGCAGGGAGTAGGATTAAGGATCCGGTGTGCATGCTGAGGTAAGCAAGAGTCAAAAGGACCTATCTCAAGAGGGTGTCTGGCTCAGGGATGCAGGCTAGTGACCCCTCAGGCTTGAATGGCAAACATTGGCGACGTGACAGCCTGGGGGAGGGGGCGGCACAGGAAATTGTGTATAGGATTGCCACTAAGTTCCACTATGAATAATATACTGGCAACCCAATCCTATGAGCTGGCTCCGCTGCCAGAACTACCATTCCAGCAGCGGAACTTGCTGTACAGTATCATAAACACCTTTCTAAGGGTGCTGACAGCCGCACTCTTCTGGGCCACCAGCAGAGACAACGAGCAGCACTCCGCATGTGGCAGTGGCCTGGAGAGGCTCTGCCTGTCCTGGTACGTTGGTGGGTGGGGTGTTCCATGGGTGTGGGGGTAGGGTGTTCCTGGGAGGACCTGGGGAGGGTGGTAGGTGTGTCAGAGGGGGTGTATCTCAGAATCCAAGGAGACCCATAGACGATCGCGGGGCTTATGGAGGGGTAAGGGAAAATATACTCCAATGCCTCCCTCAAGCCTCCTGATTGCCCCCCTCCCACCATAGCATACAGCACTGCCTGTTTTGGCATGCCTGCATTCTGTGGCAAGGGGAGGATAGGATTGGGCTGGAACTCATTAGCTTTACTATCCTGCTTAATTTGTGATTTGCATGTGTGTGTTGTTTATTTTCTTCTCACAAACGTGTGTGTGTGTGTGTGTGTGTGTGTGTGTGTGTGTGATTTCAATAAAAACCTAATGTTTGCTTCAAAAAGTGCACCAGGAGAACCTGTGTTTGTGTGAACATGGGATCTCCTTGATCCTGTAATATGAAATCATCAGTTTAATGACCAACAAATGATATTGAGATTAGTTTTACTCTCAGAGGTGTTGTTGCGCCCCCACATGGTGGGGCTGTGATGTCAGGGCTGTGACGTGACGCAGGGCTGTGATGTCAGCGCGGCTGTGATCCCCCCCCACCATTGGGCTTCCATTTCAGAGCCAAACAACGCCAGGGCGGGCGGGAGGACCGGAACGCAGCCCGGATGGCTGCGAAGAAACAACCAAGACAAGGTGAGCGACACGTGAAATGGCGCCCCTCCCCTGAAGCGGTGCTTGGGGCCCAGGGCACCAAGGCCCCCCCTGACGATGCTTCTGTTTACTCTCCCCTTAATTTTTATTTATTCATTTATATTCCGCCTACCTGTCAGCAGGCATCCAAAATGGCAGACAATAAGACAGAATGAAACACAAACATGACTTAAAAAGTCAAACAGCGCCCCCCCTGACGATGCTTCTGTTTACTCTCCCCTTAATTTTTATTTATTCATTTATATTCCGCCTACCTGTCAGCAGGCATCCAAAATGGCAGACAATAAGACAGAATGAAACACAAACATGACTTAAAAAGTCAAACAGCGGTGAGTGATACAAAGTTCCTCCCTTCTGCAAACAGAGGCCAAACACTGGCCTCGAAATGACAGTAGAAGCAGTGGCGTCGCCATGGTAAGGGTGGTACCATAAGTTGCGCCCTGTCCTAGTCCCGTTTACAAGCCGGCAGGAGCCGGCCCCGCCCCCTCGCTGTCGGAGCCATTCCGTGCGGAGAATATATTCCTGTTGACTATTCAGGCTCTTCTGCCAGTAATATCTGATGGCAGAGCTATAGATGAGCACTGAAGATCTTTATATCATAAATGAAAATCAACCAGTTCAAAATATGTCACTCATTTTTTAATATATAAATAAACTGCCATTGAATATCTTTGGCAAGAAAAAGTACCGCGGAGCTGTATCTGGGGGAAAAAAATCTATAACATCTCCTTGCCCCTGGTAGCATTTTTCATTGATTTTCATATGACATCTTTTTCAGTATAAACAGGCGCAGGACCTTGTGCCTATTTTATCATCCCAGATGTCTTAGTGATAGCTGACACTGGATCACAGTACTGCTGTGAGACAGCCACATACCCTGTGATTGTGATCATCCAGGAAATTGAGGCCATTATCAAGGTCAAGAGTGGGTGAAAGACTGTTTCAGATCCTCATAAATTCAGATAGTCCAGAAGAATGCTGAATCTTAACTATATACACTGCTATCTCTTGACAAAGTGCAATAAGCACTCAACAACACAGAAGGGACATGTACTAAAATGTAATTCACACACTGAATAATTAGATTTTTTTTGTCCACACAGATTTGCAAAGATGCACATTAGGTTTTGATATCAGACACATCATACAGAAATATGTCTCCAGGTTCACGATGCACCCAGTTCCTCTCCACAGACCATTGGCGTAGATTGGACCGACATTCATTCACTCCTCTGAAACTTCAGAGTGCAGATAAGTGCACCTCTATTTAGCCATGTTGTTGCATATATGCCTGTAATAATGTGATACTATTGCTGGAATATTTGTGTACATACAGGGCATCCCCATTAAGCCATTGCAGTGGCGAAGTTATGCCCCCCCCCCGGTGCCAAAAGTAACATCACCACCACCGGCGGTTTTCCATCCAACAGAGCCACAGGGCCCCCCGCGTGCCGCCGGAGGCCCCCCGCCCCTTCCATCCTCCGTCACTGAGCCATAGTGTGTAAGCCATACTGTTTAACTTTTAATTGTGTACTAACTAGGTAGGTAAACTATCTAACGTCCCTACTAGTTTCCGCATGTGATGGCACGTATCCTGTAAAATTCATGCAGGGGTCACATCAGGTTTTGACCGTATTGAATACTGGCCAAAGGCCCATCTGATTGGCAGACTCCTGAATCTTTAGTATTTGTAGCAATGACAGCACCCAATGTGCTATCAGGATGTGGGCGGGGGGCATCATGGAGGTTCAGTGCAGGACTTTGCCCAGCCACCTGGAGCTGACCCTGATTTCATGGCTGGTAAATATGTGCCAATAAATTGCTTGCACGTTTCCACATGCATGTATATCTGTGCTTTCCAAGAGAATCACTCTGCTGGGCGCATTGCGCCGCGGAGGCTTTGCCCTGTTCCCGACGAGCGCGCCGGGCAGGGAACATTGGCCTGGCCTCTGATTGGCCAGGCCAGGTCATGTGGGTAAGGGCGGCAACTGGGAGAGCAACGGACCACGCCGGCTCTTCAGTCGCCGCCCGGGAAGCAACTCCATTCCGCTCTCTCTTAGCATAGTCTGGGATTAGCCGGCCGTCCTTGCGGGGGCCAGGTAGGGTTTTTTGGCTCCCAACAGATTGGCAGTAGTTGGGAGTTTTTTCGCCTACCTCAGACTGTGTTGTAGGGATAGGGTCGTGTGTCAGCTGGTCACCTGGCGGGTGGCATGCGGGCATGGGTAGGAAGGATTGATAGGGATCGGCGTGCACCTTGAGGTCGGCAAGGTCAGGGGTGAGTCAGGACCACTCATAACAACACTTAATTTGGGTCGGTGAGGCTGGCTGGCAAACCCCTTGGCTGGAGCAGGAGAGGCCCATTAATGGCTTGGCTAATATGGGCTTCAGATCGCTCCGCTGTCTCGACCCTTCGGGGTTGGCTATGATAGACTCCCTTGGGCAGTGACCGAGGGGGTCTGGAGTCAGGTTGTTGGACGTCACCAATAGATAGGGGGAGGCAGATGGCTAGTGCCATTTCCCCTGAATAGTGCCCACACACCAAGGGGGGTGGTTTTAGTACCTCTAGATTTTGCCTCTGCAGGTTCTTTGTTATTATAAATAAACTGGCCATAATTCCAACGTGACTTGTCTGGTGTGCTCATTTGGGTGTGTGTGTGTAAGGGTAACCTTGGTTCTGCTCAGTTTACGAGATTGTCAGAAGGGGGGAAAAGTAGAATGTGTGGGTATCATAGGAGTGGATATCATTTATGTTTGAAACGCACTTGAGTAATTTTGAACACAATCCTATGCTTGCCTACTCAGAAATAAGTCCTGTTGTCTTCAATGGGACTTACTCTCAGGAAAGTGTGCATAGGATTGCAGCCTGAACCTGATTTTTCCAGAAAGAGAATCTTTTTTTGGTAGTTTTGTCGTTCTTTGTATTTTGGGGACAAAGTTCCTGTTGGGCTCAGTTGCAACTGTGAACACTCAGCACTTCTGTGAATCAGACTCCCACTGTGTCAGGTAAGCACTAAGAAAATAATCAATGCCTAGGCCTGGCAATTCCGTTTACGAACTCCGAGTGGCACAACGAACAACCTCGTTTTCCAAAATGTCATTCACTTTCTTAATCTAGGAGGCCATCCTCCTTTATCTGAAGTCCCCTTCCCATTCACTACACATTCTTCCAATTTCTACAGCAAACCAAGCACAAATCTTTATGGTCAACATCATTCTTTATTAAAGGAGATTTCGGTACTGCACTGTTCAACCTTAGTGCTGAGAAAAGTAATTGCTGAACCTGTGCTATCTCTAAGGATGATATGTCTTTGTGTGGATTAATTCATCCTCACTCTTCCCGCCTTCTTAATTCTTCACTTTTCAGTGTAAAATATTTTGGTACAGTTGTTGTAAGCAACTTGCCATGTTTCTGTTGTTCACACACACACACACACACACACACACACACACACACACGCATGCACGTACACACACGCACGCACGCGCGCGCGCACACACACACACACGCACACACTTTCCTCCCACTGAAAATGAATCATTAAACATTACAGAAGTAGAAAAGAAAGTGTGGATAAGTTATGAGAACACTGAAAATGGCAAAATAATTATAGGCTACTTATTTATTTATTGTCAACCGACGAAACAATATGCAGACCTGGGGGCTCTGCAGACTTGCCCGCCTGACTTGCCTGAGCTGCTGCAAATCTGTCAAATGTTCCCCTTCTCCTCTCCTGGGCATTCGCTGCTAGGTCTTCAGCTTCATTTTAAGTCATTGCTAGCAAATTAAATGTGTAGCAAAACAGTAACTGCACTAGCTACACTGCAGAGAGGCAGTGCAACTTATTCTCGCACAGTTGGGCTAATGTGAGAGCCCCAGGCCACATGGGAAGAGCCAGATTTCTTCTGAAAACTTGGACGAAGAAACTGGCAGGGGAAGAAGCTGCAGCATGGACTCCTTTCATATGGCCCCGGGACTTCTCACATTACCTCAGCTGTGTGGAAAGGAGACCCACTGCCACAGCTAGTACACTGCCAGCATCGCATAAGAAGGGGGAGAGTGATAAGGAGAAAATGTACTTCCTAGTGATTGCCTTTGGAAGAGTGAGTACTGTTGGGTCAGACTTACAGCGCAATCCTGCCTAACGTTTAGGCTGGCCGTTGTATCCTAAGGTCATTGCGGCCTGCATCACTGCAGCCTGGGCTCTCCTTGGGGGAAGGGGACATTTGTCTTCTTTCCACGGTGTCAGCCGCATGGGCCGCAATGGGCCGCCTTGGATGTACGCCAGCTCTGAAGCTGGCGTAAATCCGGGGTGGTGGTGTAAGGCTAACCCGGGCTGGAAAGGGGCATAGGAGTGCGCCGCTGATATCTCTGCCCCCTTCCAGCCCACGCTGGTCAATGGCCCCCCTCCCTCGGTGCCCCGATCTGCCTGTCCCTGCCCCTGCACTGAGTGATGCAGGTTCTACCTGCATTGGTTGGCACCAGTGGTGTCTGCTGGGGGAGTGAGCAGTACCGGCCTCCATGCCAGAGCCGCATACTCTCCGGGTGCTGTAAACGTGCTTTACGGCATGTTTATGACACGCAGCACTGGCAGAGCACATGCTCTGCCGGCACAAAGTTATGCAGGATTGTGCCATTAGGCTGTACCTTCTGAGGTGTGCTGAACAGTATAGTGTCATCATCCCCTGAACTGCGACTGAGTTTCACAACCAGATTGTGGAGAGTACCGTATTTGAGTTGCTCTGTCATCATGGGTCACATATTGCTCAATTGCCCTGATAATTAAAGAGTACATTTTTTATGTTCCAACTCCACCAATGAAACCAAGGTCATGTAATAATATCACATAAGGAAATTATTCGCCTATCCTGAGATACCAGTAATTAAGGAGCTGGTTTCTAGTCTCTTCCTCCAGGACCCTAAACCTCAAAAGTTATGATTCCCTGGGAAAATTAGAGTGGGTTCAAAGTGTTCTCAAACATTTTTTGCCTAATCAAGCACCTCATTAAGCAACTTGAAACACTTCAGAACTGCCCTTACATTAAATAAATTATAATAGGAATCAGTAGTAAAGTTAGCATGATCAGGGAGAAGATCAAAGCTGTACTGTAAAGATTATTGGTCAAATGTCCCTGAATTGTGAATTCTTTCTAAATGAGGACCAGGTATCACAACTCACACAGTATTATTTTTTTTAGCAGACTGCACAGAGATCAGTGAGCACTCTCATAACTCTTCAGGTGGTCTTACATAATTATAGCAAAGGTCGGAACCTAATTGGATTTGCTCTCCTCTGATCTCATGACGTTTAGGCTATATTATTATTATTATTTTGCATTTTATGTGAGCCATAAGTTAATTTGCATGTGTAGCTGATTTTAAGGAGGTTTTGGCACATTCCCCCTCTCCCACCCTGCTATTGAAGCAGCTCTGGTATATAAGTTGGAGGCGTACACTAATTGCATAATGAATGTATAATGTATCGAATTCATTGCCACAAGATGCAATGATAGTCACTAGTTTAGATGGTTTTGAAAAAAGATTAGATGAATTGATAGGGAAGTAGACACGATAGCCCAAAATACTTCTGACTGTCAAGAGCATTTAGTTGATTAACAGCCCAATCCTACGTAAGATGCAACGGCCGGCCTAAATGGCCGGCCGCTGCATCCTATGCAGGATGAGGCCTGCGTCGGCGGGGCTGGGGCACACCTCAGGAGAAAGGGACGTTTGTCCCTTTCCTTGGGGTAGGGCCGCAGCAGGCAAAGGAGCTAGCGTTGATATGGGTAGGCCCATAGGGGCCCAAGAACACCCAATTCAACACCCAATTCAAGGTGTTGGTGATGACCTTTAAAGCCCTTTATTTATTTATTTATTTATTTATTTTTCACATTTTTATACCACCCTTCCTCCAAGGAGCTCAGAGTGGTGTACATATTTCCTCCCCTCCTTTTTGTCCTCACAACAACCCTGTGAGGTAGGTGGGGCTGAGAGATAGTGACTGGCCCAAGGTCACCCAGGAAGCTTCATGGCTGAGCGGGGATTTGAACCTGGATCTTCCAGGTCTAAGTCCGACTCCCAAACCACTACACCATCCTGGCTCCATGCCTCTGGCACCATGCCTCTGGAATTGTGGCACCATTCCTCTGGAATCGATTGCCAGAGGAATGAAAGACAGCCCCTGCTATTTCCCTGCTATATATTTCCCTGCTATATTTCCCTGCTATAATATTTCCCTGCTAAGCAGTGGTATTCCATTCGTTACAAGCCAATGGGTATACCACATCTCAGATTAACAAGTGCTGGCTACAGCAAAATCGAAAAATTAAAGCAAAAAGAGAAGGTATAATTAATAAAGACAACGAAATTAAGGAAACCACACCAGATGAAAAATTGTGGATTTGTTTGCCATTTATTAAGGGGACAACAGATAAAATTGCACGTATCTTACAGCAGGGAAATATTAAAACAATATTTAAACCCACAACAAAAGTACAGCAAGTCCTGAACAATCCCAAAGATAAAAGACCGGCACTTTCCAACGCTGGAATTTATTGCATTCCTTGTGAATGCGGAAAATGTTATATCGGAATGACTTGCAGGTCCATAAAAACAAGGTTGGGGGAACATGAAAGATCTCTACGTCTTAACCATCCGGAGCAATCTTCGATCGCTAAGCACTCGCTGAGTACAGGGCATGCGATCCGCTTCAAAGACACCAAATGCCTGCAAAATGAGAGCAACTTCAAGATTCTACGTCACCTGGAATCATTAGAGATCAGTAAAAAACCTATAGGGGGGCTTCTTAACAGGCAGCAAGACCTGGTTTTTACGAATAAAATCTGGCTTCCTATAATACATAAGCCATAACATCGCGAAACAGACACAGGAGAAAGTAGCGGCAGCCTGATTGACTGATTGACAGACTCTGTCAGTGGGTCAGGTCATTTCCGCTACTAATCAATGGCTGTTTCCCGTGCTTTTTGCTATTTTAAACCAACAACGGGCTAACCCTGGCAATTCCACCTCAATCCATGTGATTGTCCTATGAAAAGGTTCCGAGTTCCACGGAACGAAACGTTGGTACTGCATTCCTTTGATTTTAATGATTTTCTGTCCATTCGTGGCTGCCTGCAAGGGAAACCTATGATACAGTATTTGAAGGGGATTAAAACTTCAAGAGAACTTTTCCTACATGGCATCTGTTCCCGTATGTGTGAAACATTGTAAACTTGATAGGGTTTCTTCGTGATCTTTGTGAGGAAGCAAATGTCCTTGGCGGACATTTATACATAGCTCATACGCAGTTTATGCATAGTATGCAAACAGTTGTAGTTGGTGCAATGAGGTGGAGTGCAGTAAGTGACTATTACCACTGTGTGGTGACTTGAAGGGGAAGGGCTCCATTCAAAGTCTTAGCCCATTTTAGTGATGTTTGATTTTGACAGCTTTCATGATGTGGAGCGGATTTGCTATTTTGGACAAATCTGGAAGTTTCCATTGGGATGAGATAGGCTAGATTTGACAGCTACAGTCTGCCAATTTTATTGAAAGTACTATGAGTGAGTCATATTGATAAATGGTCTTGAATGTAATCGGAGTCTAGATTATAATTCAGACAATCATTTCATTTTCTTCTTCTATTTTCTTCTATATCTATCTATATCTATATCTATATCTTCTTTTATATTTTCTTCTATATCTATATCTGTATATATTCTTAAATATTCTTACATTTTCTTCTTATAATACGTGAAAAGGGCGACCGTATTATAATGGTCGCCCTTTTCACGCATTACCCGAATGCTTGGTGAAGAGGTCGGCTGTCCCGTCTCCTGACCTCTGCATATTCCTCAAGAGGTGTGAATAGGGTCTACATGAATCTACATTGTAATGAGTTGGCTCTCTCTGCATAACAAGAAACTCTGCGGCAGAAGACAGGTTCACTGATAGCACATAAAGAGCTTACATGTGTTCATGAGTACATATCTGGGCTCTGTTCCTCTTTGGCTCAACGTGCAAAGGTTGAAAGGAGAGATGGTGGG
This sequence comes from Plestiodon gilberti rubricaudatus, assembly GCA_026170595.1. NCBI lineage: Eukaryota > Metazoa > Chordata > Lepidosauria > Squamata > Scincidae > Plestiodon > Plestiodon gilberti. Next base: position 270,608,384 of record JANXHW010000001.1, read on the forward strand.
CTGATTCTTTCCTCGCTAATATGTATCATTGATATCTGAACAAGGCTACAGTCCTCTGCATTTTTGGCATGGTATTCAATAGTCACTTTGATCTTGGAGAGCTATATGTGGATGCCTGCTATGGATATATGGGTGGCTGTAGTATTTGTAACCCTAATGTTAACAGACAATATAAGGTTGATAATTCATGAAGCATTTCCTGTTAACACTTGGTTGCTTTTTCGTCTTTCTTGTAGCAGTGTTAAATGGACATGCTTAGAAGAGGAACAATTGTCTAGTGTCAAGAGGAAGCTTGGTTAAGGATGCGGGAAAATAAAGTTAATGGAAATTCCTCTCTTTACCAGAAACTACTTCCTGATCTATCTTAGACTTCTATGGCCAGCGATTACGAACAGAGACTAAATAGGTACAGGATTAAAAGCCATGTATGCAGACAAAAATATATTTAAGTTAAAACCAGATGGTAAGATCTATACGTTTTAAACATTGTTTGGATCTTATAATCTGGTTTTAACTTAAATATATTTTTGTTTGCATTCATGGCTTTTAATCCCATACCTATTCAGTCTCTGTTCATTTCTTGATCATTCCATACATTACTTAACTGCCCAATCATATTTCCCACCATGTTATAGTATACAGACACACTAACAGAGGCTGCACAGCTTGCTATGGTGGTGGTGTGTGGGGGGGGAGGGTGTAATTGGAGACCCTGCAGGAGGTAAGTAAAAATACTTTTATTTTAAAATATTTTTTACTCCCCCTCCCCTGACCGCCCATTTGCCTATGGGTCTCCTTGGACCTGCACCAGCTATATAGCTGGCACAATTCTGAAGACAGCCACTGGGCTGGGTGGGCAGAAAAATGGGGGGTACATTTTGGCATGTGCGACTGTCACTGGATCCACCCCCTCCCTCCCTGACACCCCCCTGGCTCCTCCCCAACACACCTTCACCCATGGCCTTCCCCTGCTGCCAACTTACTGGCACCTGCGGACCTTCCCAAAGCTACTGCCATGTCTCTCGCCATTTGCAGCGTAGGTCCAGCAGGGTGCGGCAGCAGACCAACTTGCACCATCACTGTAAAGTACCTTGCACTGCCAGAATGGTAGATCCAGCAGTGCAAGGTCTAAGTGGATGAGCAGAACAAGTCTCAATCATAAATTTGATATTAGTCCAAATCCTATTGATCTCAGTCTCCTGATGTGCTCAAATGGACCTCCGGGAAATTATTTATAGGCTGTTTCAAAAGAGCTCAGTTGCTCCCATAATCACAAATATATTTCTGTAGCATAACTTCTGAATTGCCAAATGCAACCTACCAGGGGCTTGGTAAACCTACTAATTTTTGTTACTTCCCTGGGCCTGCAGGTCACAATATATAGTTATATTGGATTAGGTAAAGCTACTTGGGTCATCATGAGTATTGTGGGCTTGTTCTATAGAGCAGGGGTTCTCAACCTGTGGTACTTGTACCGCCAGTGGTACTTCGGCCAGATGTATTCGGACCGCCAGACTGCTGGAACCCTGCTCTAACATGGTACTTTTGCTCCTGTATTTTTGTTCCCGAGAGGGTCCTGCCCTTGGCTGAGCCTCTCAGGAACGCTGAGAAGGGTCCTCCCACCTGTCCAGAGCCTCCTACCTGCGTTTTCTGGCCTCCGCAAACCCGCAAACCTGGAAGTCACTTCCGGTGGTACACAGCAGGACAGTGGTGCCAGAGGTGCTACTTGGCTGGGAAGGGGTTGAGAACCCCTGCTATCAAGTAAGGTTTTCCTTCCTAACCGGGGCATATTTCTTCACAGAAATCCAAATGACAACACAGAGGGCAGGAATGGTGGCGGCATTTCTTTGCTCACTGTCATTGTGGTGGGGTCATGGGTTTCAATAATAATTTTAGAAAGAATAATAATCTGGGTCATAAATCTTAAGCAATATTTTTATTTACTCATTGGCATATTTCTAATGAGTTGGACCATTGATACAGGCAATATCTATCCAGAGTTCTCTTTTCTGTTCAAAACACACACACACACACACACACACACACACACACACACACACTATGGTTAAGAAAAAAATATCATTGAAAGATCAGGACATGACTAATGGGTGACTGGAAAAGAATAAGTGCAGTGTTTAGCCTGTGAGATTATTTATTGACTAGACTTTTCTACCATAGTCTATTTTTGATTGACCTTTTCTGAAATAAAACGATTGCTTTAAGTCTGTCACTATGTTTATGAGGTTTTAGTTCCAGTGATTAATGGCTAAGGAGGATAAAATGCTGCGGAAGGTTTATCCCTATAAAACTATACCAGAAAGAGCTACTTAACTGCTCTGACCAACTTATGCTTATATAAAATGGGCAAATGGTGATCTGCCTTTGTTCTTTGCTTAATTCAAAGGACTGTATTAGCAGTTGAAACTGCTAAGTTGAAACTAGTCAGACAGCATAGGAAGACGCTTAATACAGTGAGTTTCCAATGTGATGCTTTGGCCCACCTGAGCAGTATGGTTTTTATCTGGCAAGGCAACCATGAGTATATTTGATAGGTCCTAGTATTCAGTGAATTGTGAAACACATGATAAACCCTGTTCAGAAGTTCTGCAGGCAGTGTTTATATAGTTATAGACTCACCACCTGCCCCACTGTGTCACCCGGCTGCCCCACCCTCTTCTTGCACACTCACCTCCTTTTCCTCTAGCTCTGCACCAGCTTCTTGTACATTGGTTGGTGGAGGGAATGCTGGGAGCAAAGACTCACCCCCATTGCCCTCATTGCTGCAATTCCACACCGATGCTTCCTGCTCATTGGTCCTTGCTGCTGCCACTTTCGCTGCCCACAATAAGGCACTGAGTAGGAGGAGCAGCCACAACGGTTGCTTAAGCACCTCCCTCTCAATGTCCCATCCAATGAGAGGGAACCATTACCTCAATGCCTCATGTGCAAGCACAGGGCAAAGCAAACCATGATGATTCCGGGGGGGGGGGGGAGTGGTATTCTTAGGATATTTGTACAGGATGTTAATACCTCAATGCCTCTTTCATAAATTTACTGCGGTCAAAACAGTTGGACAGAAAGTTCTAAGAAAATGAAAGGGAAACCAGAGGCGTCACTCCGGTAGGGGCGGGACCGTAAGTTTCGCACCGTCCTAGTTTACCAAGCCAGCAGGAGGCGGCCCTGCCCCCTCACTCTCGGAGCCATTCCCGTGCCGAGAAAGCAGCAGGCAGGGAGTCTCTTGCCTGCTGCTTTCTCCACACTGGAATGGTTCTGACAGTGAGGGGGCGGGGCCGTCTCCTGCCGGCTTGGTAAACGGGACTAGGACAGTGCGAAACTTACGGTCCCGTCCCTACCGGAGCGACGCCTCTGAGGGAAACAACTCCAAAGTTCTTGATTTTGTCATGCATATTAGCCTCTTCATCTCTATTTAAGTTTGAAGAAACTTTAGATATAATAAATATTCAATTTTATAAATATTCTTTCTCGGTCTGGTATGTTATATTTTGCAAGGTAAACTCAAACAATTGCAAGATGCTGCAAACTGTGAGCTCCAGAGTGGGTTTTGATTTTTTTTTTTTTTTGAGATGGCGAAGACAGAAAGAGAAGGAAATTAGAAGGAAATTTTTGAAAATCAGTAAACAATGAGAATCACTTCACATTTCATCATCGTATTCAGGGTGTAAAACCCTCCACATAGTTCCATGGAAGCAGCAGGAGCAGAAAACAATTGTATTTAAATGAGGCCCAAATACATTGGACAGGAATTGATATGATTATGCTTCAGCTGATGAGTCTTAAATAATGACACAGTCTAATGCTCATGAAGCAAAACTGGTGACAAAAGTGAGAAGAATGCAATCACTAAGACTGGAGAAATCGCCAAGAAAGCGTGATGATATAAGCATGGGAGGTGGGAAAGGGGTGGCAAACTGGAGAAGCCAGTTTATTTTAACGTATTTGTTGAGGAAAATGCCTTGACAGTTAAGGGTGTGTGTGTGTGTGTGTGTGTGTGTGTGTGTGTGTGTGTGTGTGTGTGTGTGTGTGTGTGTGTGTGTGTGTGTGTCTGTGTGTGTGTGTGTGTGTGTGAGTGAAAGGAACAAGATAGCATTCAGAAACTTCAGCAATTAACAGTCCAATCCTCTCCTGGGCTGGCCCAAAGTGTGCAACGGTGTTGGCGCAGACTTCTCTGCATGCTATAGGCCTGTTGAAGAGGCGACGAAAGAGGTAAGTATATAATAGAAGACGAAAGCAGAAAGTAGGTGTTAATTGATGAAAGCTGAAAAGCAGTGGAACAATAAAAATGAAGTTGTTTTCATTCCATAATATGAGAGAGAGAGAGAGAGAGAGAGAGAGAGAGAGAGAGAGAGAGAGAGAGAGATATGCAAAACTTGGCAAAGAATGGGCAAACAGCAAGTGTGAGGAGCAAACAGCAAGTGGGAGGAGTTTATATAACACACAAAGATGCTGTTTATTGTTTCATGAACAGTGACATGGTGGTGAGTTGCACAGGGAAGATGGTGGATGAGGAAAGAGGGAGGAAAAATATGAAGAGGAAGGTTGGTTGGTGCACATGGTTGGACATGATGGACATGGTTGCACAACGGTTGGGCATGATAGAACTTCTACAGGGCTCCAATGTGTTTGGAATTGAGACAGAAAACCATCAGTGTACTCTGTTCATAAAGTTAACTTGGAAGTTGAGTCTTACTGGAAACAGACTTCTTTGAGAACCAACCGACCCGTGGACAGAGGCAATCCAGGTGAAATTGTATAGTTGTCTACTGCAGGGGTTCTCAACCTGTGGTACGGGTGCCCCTAGGGGTACGCAGACCTCTTGCTGGGGGTACTCCAAGCCCTGCCCCTTATCTGCCCCATCAGCAGCTAATTAAGTGTTAATTAACATGGATTTTAAATTGTAATTATTTTCGGAGCCCTTCTGTCTCTTTGAGTTTGGTTTTGGGCTTATTTTTGTACTTTGGAAAATGTACTTTGGTGGGGTGGGGGAGGGAGGAGCTGATTTTGGGAAGTGTGACTTGGAGAAAAAAACAGATCCTTGCATGTCTCTCTCTCTCTCTCTCTCTCTCTCTCTCTCTCTCTCTCTCTCTCTCTCTCTCTCTCTCTCTCTCACACACACACACACACACACACACACACAAAGGGAGAGAGAGAGAGAGAGAGAGAGTTAAATAAGACATTTTTCACATTTAAAATTGTTTTAAAACTTTTTATTTAATGATTAATTACCTAATTAATTAATTTATTAATCCAATTAATTAGCAGTTAATTAGCAGGGGGTACTTCAGAAATCTGAACCATGATAGGGGGTACCCAGGCCTCCAAAGGTTGAGAACCCCTGGTCTACTGTCTATAGTTGTCTAGATTGTATACTGTCTCCAGGTTCAATGGCAGTACACCTCTTAATACAGTTGCAGGGAAACAGTGGAGAGAGAGAAGTGCGCCTTTTCCTCCTGTTTGTGGGTTTCTCAGAGGAATATGGCATGCCTTTTCAGGAAACATTTTCACTTTTTGGAGGACTTTTGAATTAAGTTTCTGTTGCATCTAACGGCGCAATCCTGTTTAAGTTTGGAATGGTGGAGCGAGTCATTTCAAGCCGCCGCGAACATGCCAACTTTAGAGTAAGGGTGGCTGGTGCGAAGGCCGGCCCCCCTCACTCTGCCGCTGGATCGTCCCAGTGGCCACCAGAGAAGGTAAGTGATCCCCGGCGGGCGCGAGGGTGGTCCGGGCGGTGAGGGAGGGGGGCCATTGGCCGAGCTGGCCCAGGGGGGATGGCGGCTGCCAAATCCCCATCCCCTTCCTGGGCCGGATCCACCATTGCACGGCCTCCTCCAACTTCCACCAGTGAAATAGCTGGCAGAAATCTGAGGAGGCCCATTGGAGCCTCCCCATGCTACACCCAGGGGAAAGGAACAAACGTCTCTTTCCCCTGAGGAGACCCCGTGAAACGGGAATAGGATCCGGCAGGCAGCCTGGGCAGCCTGCTGGATACTTAGGCAGAATTGGGCTGTAATTCTAATGCAACTCTAATCCAGGACTCTGGCTTTCCATTCTAGATTGCTATTTCAACAGAATGGATGAGAGGCAATCAGCAATATTAGAAGGTTTAGAGAAAGAAAGCCCCACCTCAGCAAACCCCACCTCAATTTCAGATGTTATGGAAGAGTGAAATAAAATTGAGGAACAAAACACAATGCTTGCAATGTCACGTGACACATAATTTCCAGTTTGAATCTACATTTCTTGTTATAATGAAAAGGAAAACAGAAGCAATCAAAGAAATGAACTATAACATGAAAACATATCCTCAGGGTTTCTATATAATGTATATTCATTTTTTATATAGAAAGAGAGGAAACAAAATGACTGGCTGTGTACTAATATTTCATACGTATGTAATCACTATGTTTTAAAGCTTTTTTTTAAGTTTGAAAAAAAGTTTGCAGTCAACAGACATTTAAAGGAAAGTTTTATTAAAATGCTGAGGTAAATAATGATAAAGCAGTGCCAAAACGAATAAGACCAACAAATAAAAGGATATCAGTTTTATGTGAATGTGAATGTTTTAAACAAAAATATATGTGCAATAAAATACTTTGACTGTAAAACCAAGTTTTGTGCAGAGTTATCCATTTGTGTAGCAGTTGAAAATCAGTATTGCAAATCAAAAGAATATTGTTTTAAAAATCAAACAAAAAGGGAGTTCATACAACAGCCAAAAGTAGGAGCAGTGGAAGGTTTTGCTGATCACCCTGTTCTGCAGAATGCGCTACAGGGGTTCTCAACCAGTGGTACTCGTACTACCAGTGGTACTTCGGCTGACTGCTTGTGGCCACTGGACCGCCGGAACTCTGTCCCGATGCAGTGCTTTCAGTGCCATGTTTTCGCTCCCTAGAGGCTCCTACCTTTAGCCAAGCCTCTTGGGAACCCTCCCACCCACCCAGAGTCTCCTACCTGTTTTTTGGTCTCCAATCCTGAAGTAACTGAAGATGGCCAGTGACTTCTGGTGGTACTCAGCAGGAGAGTGTCAATGGAGGTGGTCGCTGGTGTTGCTAGAGGTGGAGCGGAACGGTAAGTCTTGCACAGCGGTAACCACTCCATTCCATGGGGGCCCCACCCACTTGCCGTTTTTACAGTTCCTCTGACAGGCCTCCTGATCACCTTTGGATGCAGAACAGTTGCATCTTCATTAATGGTAGAGGATAGGATTGGGGCCTTAAACATATATAGCATACCCTTTTAAAATGTTCTATGTACTGTATAATATTCAATGACAGAGTGGTTCCAAACCTTGTGCTAATGGAGGGAACCTCTTGCAAGACATATTTTTCCCACCCCTCTTCCTCACAGCAGCTTCTTTGCCCCCTGAAAACCCACTTCTGAAGTCCGGGGATGTGATGAAACATAGGGGAGAACTGCGAGAAACAGCACACCAGTGAAACTCCAGTCACAGAATTCTCTGCCCAATTTCCACAATTTCTCCAACCTGCTGTTTCTTACCCTGATCTTGAGAGCCTCCTAATCCTCAGAAAGGACTTTTCCGGGGGCACAAAAGGTGAGCATAGATGAGCGTGGTGGGAAAGTTTCCTTGCTTGAGCTTTCCTCCAATAGCATAAGGTTTGGAAACAATTCATTGTTTTTGGACTTTTAATATATTACAGCCCAATATTCATTAGGATTAGGCTGTTCTAAGAGCAGAATATAGGTCTGCTGTTGTAAATGGCCATATGACGGCCCACAGTGCACACCGCCAGCAGCCATTTTGGGCCCACTGCCACAAACGGTGGTGGTGTTTGAGGCCCTCTGTTACTGCTGGGCTACCTCTGGCAGTGAAGTTAAACTGACTGTGGGGGCAGGGATTTGCTGGGGTGCGTGGAATGGAGCTGAGCGGGGGAGGAATGGGGGAGTTTCTGGGCAGGAGGTGGGCAGGAGGCGGAATGACAGAGGGAGGGAGCAGATCTCGGTGGCATCAGCATGCACCAGATCCTAACCCCATCCCCTGCACCCTCCTCTCTCCTTTGCTCTCCTCAGACTTGCACCAGCCAAAGAACTGGCACAGATATGAGGAGACCCATTGGAGCAATGGAGGTTTGCCCTGGGGTAAGGGAACAAATGTTCACTTACATCAAGGAAATCTCCACAACCCCACCTCAGTAGGATACAGCATGCACTCCATTGATGCTTCTATATAGGCGGGGTGGGAGTTACCGTAGATACTCGCTTGCAAGATGAGAAATTTAGGCAAAAACAAAGACCTGGAATAGCTGCCTGGTCTTGACATCGGGTAACTCACATTTACTTCAAAAGACTGCAGGTTTGTTGTCAACTTACTGAGCTCAGGCATGTCCCTGCTTTCCCTCCCTCTTCTCTCACTCTTTCTCTCCCCATCACTCCCCTCTCCAGCCCTGCCTAGTGCAGGAGCAGGAGCAGGAGCAGGAGAAAATCAGTGTCTAAGGCTATAAACCATTATAAACCGTTATGCTAAATTTCATGAACTTCCACATTTTCTCTTTAACAGAGTTGAGCAGCAGAGCCTTGTTTATCTTAGTCAAAGAACAGAATGTCAGGCAATTAGCACTTGAATGGTTAAGATAAGCACTTTGCAGAAGAAGAAAAAACTCAAGCTGAAGCAGTGAGAGTTATTTCTCTGCCTTTAAAAGATCACAATAGCCCATTACACAACCTTTTGCATTACAAATATTATTGGTAGGAAGTGCTGCCCTGAGGGAAAGAGAAAAATTGTGCACTTTGCAAGACCAGCAATTGAAAATGATGAAAGCTGAGCAAGTCCTGCTCATAGCAGTTAATAAGGTATTTGGCAGGAGACTGCAGAGCTTGCATCTGTCCTTAGTAGCCTGATTTCTTCTGATCATCCTCTGAATCAACATTTTGTCAGCAGGTACAATGTGTGCATTGTTCCCCCCCCCCCCACACACACACAATAATGGTGTTCAGTTATTTTTTTAATGGTGCTCTGTCATATGCTCTGCCATATTAACATGCTCTCTTCATATGGTCTGCAGTTGCAATGTTCAATCCACCTCAATGCATCTCTGTTAACATGGTCTGTTGGGGGTTGTTTGCTTTCATGGCTACCGTGCCTCATCCCAGATATGAGTTGCAATGTTAGCATCACCTTCCCCTATTTATTTATGATTCCTTCTTTAATAAAACCTATAATTTCCTAAAAAGTAATTTATTCACAGCAGTAAACTGACATCACTCAACTTTTATCAAACATTTCCCACTCTTTTACTATTCAATACATTTGAATGTAGAGTTCTTAGGTAAGGATTACTGGTAAAGTCATTTGAGCTTTTCCAGGATCTGACCCCACAAGTCCTTAAGTTTTACCTTTGTCTTATCAAAGGGTCATAGCAAATTCCAGGATTTTTGGCTCAAAACGTGCCCTTGTCTTATCAGTGAGATCATCTTATATGTGAGTATATACGGTAGTTATGATTGGGGCCTTCATTACACTTGTTTATTTTACTTTCTAAGACCATTTATGAGAACTGTGTTTTCTTCTCCTAATACTATTTCTTCTTAATGCTTCCCTCCCCTTTATTTTGTTATTGCTTACATCTGATTTACAGTCTTTGAAATCTTATATTAACTTTTAACCAATTCAAATGTTAAACAAAAAAACAGAATAAAAGGATTTTTATTTCTTATTTGCAGTTTCCCAAGTCTGAGGGTGTTTTTTTTTTGCTTTTTGAAATATCACAGCATGCTTTTCATTGTACTATTTCATTCTAGTATTGCATCAACTTGTAAGAGGCTGAATTAAAACACCTTCAAATTGTACATAATCAAATCTGAATTCTAGAATGTATATCAGTCAACTTTTTTTTTGCACTTTTGTATTTTATGGCTGCTTTCCGCATCAGTAGTGCTTATGACAGATGCTTCCTGTAATTAAGCCCAAGCAGTTTTACTGCAGTTTTCCAGCAATTAGTTTCAATAACGGACACACTACTTTCCAGCAGTAGCCAATCATCGCTGCATCATTATCTGAAGGACTCAGAAGTAACAAGCTGACACTAGATAAATGTTTATTGTCAGCCTGAGATTCTTCCAAAGGCAGGGGGGCAAGGGAAACCCCAAAACAAGTAACTCTCCCCCTCTTCCATACATACCCCATTGCTGGACCCCTGTGATAACATCAAAGAAAGGCCCTTTTCACCTTGAAAAAAGTGGTTTTTGTTTGTTTTTAAGAAAGGGCCAAACTGGATCTTACACAGGAGTTCAGTGATGGGAACATCCCATTTTGTGTGGGGCTATGCACTTTTCCTATGTTCACCTACTTCAGAGCAGCAAGTGTTTTTCTGTATTGAAGAAAATCAGTCTACACCACCAATCTATATCTATTTATGTAAGGCATGTCTATATTAAAGCGCAGTTCTCCATTGGATCACTCCTGTTCATGTTTAAGACAGAAGTATAAATGTGAAATACACCGTTTGTTTTCTTTGGACAGATTCATGGAGGAAAAGACCATCACAGGTTACAAGCCATAAGCAACCTCCTGGTTTTAGAAGTGGGTTTTCTCTGTGCCAGGTGCAAGGGAGTGTCAATGGGAAACAGGTTATCTTGTTGTCTTGTGCTCCCTGATGCATCTGGTGGGGCCACTGTGTGATACAGGAAGCTGGAGTAGATGGGCTTTTGGCCTGATCCAGCAGGGCTCTTATATTCTTATGTTCTTTTAGAGATCTAACATGTGGGACAAAGTTGACACCCCCCCCCCAAAAAAAAAAAATAGACTGTAATTCCTTCCCCATATTGTTTTTGGAATTGCCATGGATTTTCCATATAGTTTGTAACAAATAAGTTGTTAGTTAAACACTGAAGTAGCACTAGCGTCGCTGCAGGGGGGGCAGAGCTCTAAGTTCCACCGAGGCTCCGACCCTCCGTTACACAGGAGCACGAAACGGCCCCGCCACCTTGCCTTCGGAACAATTCAAGGTGGTGAAAGCGCTGCTTTCACCGCCTTGAATGGTTCCGAAGGTGAGGGGGTGGGGCCGCTTCGTTCTCCGGTGTAATGGAGGGTCGGAGCCTCGGCGGGACTTAGAGCTCCGCCCCCCCCGCATCAATGCCAGTGTGAAGTAGTGTATCATGGACACTGCACTTTTTAAAAGTTTTCTATCTTACTGTTTTTTCCCCCAACCCCAAACAGATTTATGTTAAAGACACCAATGGCCGAAACGTATCTGAGCCTTGTGATCCATCAGCGCATGCCTGGGCCATGGGTGTGACAGCTGCTGTGATGGAGCATGGGCTGGGTTTGACAGCGCAAATGGCTGGTGGCCCTGCGCATGTGCCAGTGACTTGCCATGTCCCCTGCCAGAGCAGGTAAATCAGCAGAAGGGGCAGTTTGGGGGAGGATCAGGGCCAGGTCAGGGTGTGTCAAGGGCAGGCCGGGGGCAGATCTCGGTGGCAGGCCCAGCATACCGCCATGGCCCAGGCCCAACATGCCCCCTTGGACCTACTCAGATTTAAGCCAGCAAAAGAGCTGGCGTAGATCTGAGTAGGCTGATTGGCCCACCTGCACCTCTTACAGGGAACAGTGGTAGCCAGCTTGACAGAGCTGTCCTCCTTGAATTTGTTCAATCCCCTTTTAAAGCCGTCCAGAGGCGTTCCTGCACCCCCACAGGGGGCCGTCGACGCTACGCCCCCTGTGACACCATGCGGCATTTTTGCGCCCCCCTATTGCTTGCAAAAAAGACCCTCCTATTGCCTGCAAAAAAATTGGGGGGGGGTGCAAAAATTTCAGAGGTTTTTTTTTAACTTTTTCTGGTTTTTTTTAAACTTTTAAGGCAGCTGGGGGCATGCTCGGAGGGGCGCGGGGGCATGTGTTCGGTGTGTATGCTTTGCGGGTACTTAACTAGCTTTTTCGGGGCGCAGGGCAGGCAGCAATTTTTGTTCCGGCATCCATCTTGAATGGGCAGGACTCTCTAGGACTCTCCTCCAGTCTCGCTGGTCCGTCGGTCCAGAGGGCAGGAAAGCTGCTCCACCATCCAGGGCTGCTGGGGCAAATGGATGGAGGCTGCGTGTGGGTGACTCTACAGCGACCTGCTGAATTTCCTCCATCTCCCATCATCACCAGTAAGTTGGTGGCAGGGGTGTTTGGGGGTGGATTGTGGCTGATTGAGGCAGGGAGTGGGCCAGGCAGAGGGAGTATATTGGGGGCAGTTGCGTACGCCGAGAACCTATCCGTCCTTCTCATCCCAGTTCCACCCCCAGGAGTCTCCTTGGACTTACAGTAGCTAAAGAACTGGTGTAGGTCTGAGGAGATGCATTGCAGAGAGGTAAGTAAAACATCTGAGGGCCCCTGAATCTTCAGTACTGATGGCAGTGGTAGCAGCCAAAGTGCCATTGGGGCATAGGAGGGGGGATACATGAAGTGCCCAGTGTGGGTCTTTGCCTGGCTGAGGCATGAAACCTGTTCAGAGGCAGAACTTTCATATCAGTCTTTCATACCCCAACCAGGATACTTTTAAACAAAGGCAGTGCATTTGTTCAACAGTGTTGCAGAGAATGAGACAACAAGTGATGTGCTATCAAACGATGCATGCATGCGTGTGAATCATCCCTTATACGACTCTTTGTGACTGCTGTCAGAGACTCCAGGACTCCAGAGAGAAGCTGGCAGGAATCATTCCTCTTTGTTTCTTTTCCCCAAGTAATTAAGTTTATTGTCCTTAATACATTTCTGACTTCACCCTCTATTATTATTTTATCCTCCGTGCTGCAATGTTATGTTCCTGAACCTGACTCCCAGTGAGAAATATGTGACTGATTAACAATATCATCCTTGTTTCTTATCTCTCAGAAATTGGACATATTAGATTTTGAGCATGCAGGGGAATTGAGTTACAGATGTCCTGTGTAATGCTGGGAAGATTAATGTACAGTGCCGTATTTCTGACTATGGGCGCTCCCAGTGGGCAGCAGAACGGGGAAGGTAGGATGTTTTGTTATCTACAGGCATGACATTATGTTCCATTTCCATGCAGTCAGTTACTCCGAGAGAACTTTCTTGCAGAGGATATGAAGTACCTGAAAGTACAACTGATTTATTGGAAACGAAGCAACTCAAGGCGACTTTTTTTTTTTTTCTGGGAAGTTGTGCTTCTCGAAACTACACTGTAGCCTAGTGAGACGGCAGAGAGCAGAGCACAGCAGGCAGCTGTTAGCCTGCGCATGCCTCGGAGGTCTGTGCGTGCCTCTGAGTAAGCCGCCAGCTTCGGGTAATTGTTACACCTGCTGTTAATTTGCTCCCTTTTCAAATGCCATGGCAAATACAATTTGGCTGTGCATTTGTCGAGCTTCACATCAGAAGACCTTGTTGTCAATTCTTTGACTGGGTACAGAAGACGGCAAAAGTTCACATTCATTCCTTCTACTACTAACTTGCCAGAACGATACTTGAAGCAATGATTTATTATTATTATTATTTTTATTCCTTTGGGGTTGTTTCAGTGAATGTGACCAATGTTCAGAATATTAAAATACCATAAAAAATGAAACTATGGGAGGTTTTAATCTTCTCATATTACACAGGTCAATGACAGATGCCAATCCTGCAGTGGGACAACATTGACAATAATAATATGTCGCATTTCTATAGCACTTTCTGAGCATACTAAGCTCTTCACAAATATTATCTTGATACTGGCCTTACAACAACCCTGTAAGGTAGGTAAGTATCATTATCAGCCCTATATTGTAGCTGGTGAGCTGAGACTGAGAGGAATGGCTTGCCTTGTGAGTTCATAGTAGAGGTGAGAGTCCAGCCAAGAAAGTTTTGATTTGCAGCTCAGTCTGTTTGCCACTGTGCGACACCAGTGTATAGCCCCGTGTCAGGATGCTGAAATAGGCTGACTGTTATATTCGCTCTTTAAGATAAAAAATGGGGCAGCAAGCCTATCATCACTTCTTGTGCTAAGAATATAATGTTAAACCGCTGAACCATGAGCTGTCGATCGAAAGGTCGGCAGTTCGAATCCGCGATGGGGTGAGCTCTCGTTGCTTGGCCAGCTCCTGCCAACCTAGCAGTTCCAAAGCATGTTAATGCGAGTAGATAAATAGGTACCGCTTGCGGGAAGGTAAACAGCACTCCATGTTCAAGCCGCATGCTACGCGCTGCGGCAAGGAGAGTCATGCCGGCCACATGACCACGGAGGCGTCTTCAGACAACGCTGGCTCTTCGGCTTTGAAATGGGGATGAGCACCACACCCTAGAGTCAGACACGACTGGACTTAACTGTCAGGGGTCACCTTTACCTTTTTATTCATGAAATAATATATTAGTTCTAAAAATATATTAGTCTTATATGTCTGTGGGCCCATCTTATCATGGCTTACAGCGGTGCGAAAGCCAGGCTGTTGTCATGTGCTTCCGGGCCACTGTCGCAAATGGTGCCATGATGATCATCACTTCCTTTCCAACCTGCCCCACCCCTTTTCTCTCCTCGGACATACACCAGGTATATAGCCGGTGTGAATCCGAGGAGACCCATAGACCACCAGGAGGCCTACCCAGAAGAAAGTAGAAAATATTTTATCTTGATTGCCCGCCCCCCTCATTGAATGCAGCACATGCTCCATCAGTATGGCTGCATCGTCGGTAATGGTGGGTGATAGGATTGGGACAGCGTATTTTTGTTAAGTACAACTGCATTTGTACGAAGTCCTGAAAAGCTTGCGTCTAATGTATCTTCCCATATGTAATTGAAGCATGCCTGATTGGGTTACATTTTTTATTGACTGGAGTGTTTCAAATGGAAATGCACAAAAGGCAACAGAAAACCTCCATATGTCAGAAAACTACTAGACTGTTTTCTAGCCCAATCGAAGTGATGTGTTTTGTTTTTCACCTGGCTTTAGATGAGGAAAAAAAGCTGGTTTTGAAATCTATCAGTGTGCTATCCCTGCGTGTCTGGGTAGATAAAGTGGTCCTTCATGTGACTGAATATTGTTTTTATTCTACATTGATGCTGTGAAGTCTAAGAATACTGATTTGTCTATATAGCAAAGTTTCCATTCAAAGGAGGAATTACATTCAAAGCAGATGAAAGGCAAGATATAAAGTTTAGGAAATTGGCACTAGGGAATTGCAGCTTATGGAAATTTGTTAGCTCATTTCTAAGTTGCATGTTTACCAGTTCTCTTCCTCATTTAAGGTTGCACTTTCCAGGGTTTAATACATAGACTTGTCACAGTGAAATGTCACATTTCGTTGCCAAATGCAAATCTGAAAGTTTCTTTCAAGGGAGTTATAAATGCGTGCAAGCACTGATGAACAAATATGGCAAGACATCTATAGGAGCAGATGTTCAATGGTGAAAATGCCTTTGTTGTTGTTGTTAAGTCGTTAAGTCGTGTCCGACCCTTCGTGATCCCATGAACCATATCCCGCCAGGCCTTCCTGTCCTCCGCTATCTTAGGAAGCCTCAAACGCGTGCAAGGTTCAAGATTAAGGTCCATTTTATGCAGTTTTAAAACTACTAAGACAGGCAATGTTCCCCAACTAAAGTTTCAAAGCACATTCATTCTGTCTGATGCTGTGCAGGATAATAATCTATAAAGTGTCCTTCCCTTGAGAGCAAGCAATCTCTGCCTTCCAAGGTCAGAGACACATGCAGTCTGCAGGGAGGTATTGGAAACTGGGCCAAAGGACTTTCTGTTGTTTTTAGAAACAGGTTGGGGAGAGAGCTTTGCTGGAGAAGCTACTGCTGGCCTAACCATGAGGTAAGGTGAAGCAGGTCAGTAGTGTAGCTAGAGGGGGATGGTGCGGTAAGTGCTTCATGGCGGTGCAAAGTGGCCCCTCCCACTCACCGTTGGAGCCATTCCAGCAGCAAAGGCAGCATTGCCTTCACTGCCAGAATGGTTCCTATAGCGAGTGGGAGGGGCCACTTTGCACCGCCGTGTGGGTGGGACAGGAGGACCTGCGAACCAATGGGAAATGTACAGGCAAGGGAGATTTCAAAGCTCTTTTTTCGAGGTTTTAAAAGAGCCAGGTAGGATTGGTAGTGGTACCAGTGGCGTCCCTAGTCCTAAACCTATAGGGGGGCCCTTGTCGAATTGGCACCCCCTACCCACCCCGAAGGCGTCGCCGCGATTTGGGGGGGGGACCAAATTCGACATTAATTATTTCTCCCCTGGGCGCCGCTTCTCCCCCCCCGGGCGCCGCTTCTCGCCCCCCGGGCTTTTCCCGTTCCCGCACTGACCTTCCTGGGAATCCCGGCGGCACTGGCATTGCACAACCGCGTTTCACCTTACCTGGCCGGCGGCTGTTTCTGCGCATGTGCAGAAACAGCCGCCGGCCGGGTAAGGTGAAACGTGGTCGCGTGAGGCCGGCGGGGTGAGAGCGGGGCCGCTGGTCCGGCGGCCCCGCTCTCACCCCGCGCTGGTTGACTCGGACTCGGGCCCCGAGCCCGACTCGGACTCGGTCGACTCGGACTCGGTTGACATGGACTCGGACTCCGAGCCCAAGTCCGAGTTGGCAGAGTCCAAGTCGCCTGACTTGGACTCGTCGGCGCCCCCCGAAGCTGGTGCCGGGGGCCCTGTACCACAGGGTCCCCCACCTAACGACGCTACTGAGTGGTACTTTTGTTCTCCAACTGAACTGGGGTGGTAAACCAATTCTAAGTATGCCTGTAGGACACCACAGTATCAGTAGCATCTGTGTGCCTTTGCACTGAGTTTGCACCTGTGTGTGTGTGTGTGTGTGTATCTAGATCTAGATCTACACACACACACACACACACACACACACGTGCGCGAACTAGGTGTGTGCGTGCATGCATACAGTAGCCTTTCTATTTTTATTTGTCCATGTTATAGGTGTATAATTGGATCCATAGTAGGTCAGGACTCATAAGTAGGCTGCGACCCATCCTCCAGTGGTATGTAGCAGTGCTACCACTTTGTTTTGAGTGCTACCACAACCATTTTGTTTTGAGTCTCAGGCCTGCGCAGTTTGAACAGAAGCCAGGACAAAGGGGCCTAGATGTGAGGTCAAGGCTGCTGGGGACTTTGCTTTGGAGAGGTTACTTGGACCTAGCTGCCCAATTTTCAGTAGGACCCCCCCCCCGTCTCGTATCCCCTCCGCTCTCTGCCTGACCTCGCCTCCTCTTTCTCTTCTTCTACCTTTTAAAATTGAGTACATGCTGTTAACATCCTGCACCCCACACCCCTCTGCTCCTTCCAATTGGCTTGGAAGGAATAAAGAGTAGCATGACAGAGCATCAGTGCACACTGATTGACCACAACCAGGAGGGAAAGGAGCTGTGGTAACTCACTCACCCACCTTCTTGCTCACTGAGTCTTCAAGGTGAGTTTCATGTTGCAAGCTGGGATTTGATGCAGGCCCCAGCCTGCATGTGCAAATTGCATCAAATTGCATCAATGTGCAAATTGCATCAATGTGCACACATTCTCTGAGCATCCTGTAGCACCATGCATCCTCAGGAAGTGTCCAGTCCATTGCTCATTACTGATTTTTCACTATAACCCGAGGGGGGGATGCTTGTACAGTGGAACCTTGGATTGCGAGCATAATTGGTTCGATCGTGCATACTGCACCCTAAAATAGTCTGGCTGGCATCAAAGTGGTCTTGCAAAAGGGCACTGTTTTGCACATACTTTTTGTCCAAGGTTGGCAAGAAATAAAATGGAAGTTGTTACTTAGATGTAAAGTTCACGTACCATTTGCTCCTACTCAGCACAGACAGCTTATATTGTATAGTTAAATATATAGCTTATATTTGTTCAGTAATTCAGAGTTAATATTTAATAGCTAACAAAAGCGACCGTTTAAAGTGGGCTCTTGGTTCTAACTTATGAAACAACATTATTTTCTCTCGTTCCTCAGCTCTCCATAAAAAGATCAGACCATCAGCAGAACATGTCACCAAGCCATGCTCTTCAAGAAGAACTCTTAAAGAAGGATTTACATGTGGCTTTCAAAAACATGGAAATAGGCTTGTCCCCTTCCCTGAGTTCAAGGCGGCTGAGGCCCTATGGGCATGCTCAAATGTATGCCAGCTCTGAAGCTGGTGTATATTCAAGTCAGGGGTGTAAGGCCGTACTGGGCCAGGAGAGGGCTTGGGATATTGGTGGAGCACGCCGCCGATATCCCTGCCCTCTCCCCACACAGTTCGCCCAATAACCACCCTCCCTCACCACCTGGTCCGCCCTTGCCCCTGCACCGGCTGGTGCAGGGCTTACCTTCTCCAGTGGGTACAGGGACGGTCCCCCGGCGGAGTGAGGGCTGCCACCCTTCACCCCAGCGTTCCTTACTCACCGGGAGTCGCAAACACGCTTTACAGTGCATTTGCCACAGCTTAGAGCTGTGGAACGTGCACTCCGCCACTCTAAGTTTACATTGGATTGTGCCGCTAAACTATGCCTACGTGTGGGTTTTCTCATCGACTGCTAGAGCTCTGTGAAGTACTTCTTTTTCTTTTGAGAGCCCTACACAAGTGTTTGTGGACCCAGTTTGCAGTATTGTATTCTGTTCTAGTCTGGAAATCAGTGCCTTTCTATGTGGCAGGTAGACATAAGCTATGCGATAGTGGCCACCTTTTTCTCTATAGCACCCTCTGTACTTTGTGATACTTGGATGTTCAAGAAGAAGAGGCCAACAGCTGCTTTGGTTGACTAGTGCTAGTACCCCATTTCTGGGAGACTCTCTCTCTCTCTCTCTCTCTCTCTCTCTCGTCCTTCAGCAAATGAGAGTGAAGGGCTGTGACTTATAAAATCCCATCCCTGTGTTGATATTTATAAGCACAGGGTGAAGGTTAAGCTCTGCCCCTATTTTCAAAGGATTTTCTTATCAGTCAAGGCTGGGAGCTGAGCCCCTCTGGGATTCTGGGCTTACAGTTATATTGCAAATGGATAATGCCTCGAAGCACAGCTAGCTTTGCTCACCTTCATCCAATTTGCCTCTTTTACTGGAGCATCTCCGTTAAAAGTTGGCAATTGTCATTCCGTTGTGGTGGCCTGGCGGGACATTCATCATCATTATTATTGTTATTGTTATTTTTGTGTCAGTGTCTTGACAAAAGCAATGAATTTCTCTGTCTGCATAGGTTTTCCTGGGTACATTTAGGACTTCTAAAGGAAAGAATGAAGTCAGCTCTCTCACCTTTGCTGCAGCATGATCAGATATGCATAAACACTACATAGCCGCAATAAATGGGTGTGTATTATTTCCAAGGCTGTGGGGGAAGGAGTTGGTCATATTATACCAATAATGCATATAACTGGCACATTGGTTTTGAACTCTCTCCCCCTCCCATCTCTATTTTTGCAAGCATTTTCCTTCTTCAAAAACACAACTGAATCACAACCAAAGCGAGGGGAGAATTATCCCTACACCTTCCAATCACGCCTTTCAGAACAAACAAACAGACTCGTGAAATTATCAAACCTTCCACAAGCCCTAAATATCAGCAGAAATGTATCGAATAAAGTTTATTTTTTCCCGTGAATCTCCTAATCGTTGGCAAACCTATTAATAGTTTTTCTTCCATTTTCTTCTAAAGCGGTGCTCAAAGTAAGCGCCTTAATGAGGCAGTCATTCTAAACACGTACAGACAAAGAAGTGGTTTCCTTAGCAACAAGAACCATGCAAAAGCTCTCTCAGAGCAGTTATTTCCCTGTGTGGTTGAATTTCTCTTTGGTTTCCACAGCCTGTTCATGGACATCAGCTGTCAGCCTGTTCAGAGATGAAACCCCCCAGAACGAATGAAATAATTATTGTAAACGTGAATGTATATATTTAAGTGTGTAGTTACATGTTTTGATAAAAACTGAGACACATGGTGCTGGTTCTCATGGTAATGCATATGAACTGGAAACAACAGCTCACCTCAGATAAGCTGAAAGTCCTTTCCCAAAATATGTTTCCAGCTTGCTGAGAGTGTTATTGGGATTAAAAAAAACCCAGAATGATCTCATGAACAAAGTCTCAGAGTGGGCTTGGGGAGACCTGGGTTCAAATTCTGCCACAGCCATGAACTAGATGCCCTAAGGTTAGTCACGTTAGACCTGTTCAGGGGCTATCCTTGATATCCCCTTGACTTACAATCAAAGGGGGAGTGGGTTGGATAGCTAGCCACACTGACGTGCATGTTCAGAATCTATTTGCACAGGGCAGTACCCAACACAAGGAGTGTTCCTCAGCAAGATTTGGAAGCTTGATTGCTTCCAGGTCCAAAATCATATGGTGTTCTGTGTAAACAAGTACTGGATATGCAGATACCTAAGGGCATGGTCAGGAAGCATGACAGTTCAGTGAAGGTGGCTGGCTTGCACAGTCCTATTTTCATCTGCATGCATTGGATATACATGGAAGGGGTAAGGCCCAAGCAAAGCTCATTTCCCTACCTAAACTACTTTACAAGGTTGTTGTAAGAATAAAAGGGCAGCACCATGTGTGCTACTCTAACAGCCTAATCCTATGCAGGATTGGGCTGCCAACCGTAGCTCATTGTGACAGCTGAGGACATTTCTGCTGTCGCAAAATGGCTGTCGACAGTCTGCAGAGTTCTCTGTCGGCAGAGGCGAAACTAGGGTGGAGCAAGTGGAGCCCTTTTTCCCTCAGTAACAGTCTGAGCATGCGCAAAAAGAACGGTATAAATACCGTTCTCGCACGGGCCTGCAGAAGGCCCCGGGCAGCCGGCCAGGGAAGACGTCCCCAGCCAGCTCTCCCGATTGAGGGGGGGTCGCCCCCTCCCGGAGCGCACCACTACCCCCTCCCGGAGCGCGCCGCCCACCCCCTCTGGAGCGATATTGAATTATAGGGGTGCCAAACCCCCCGTTGCTCCGGGCGCCAACGGGGGTAGCGATGCCTCTGTCTGTTGGCAGCCATTTTGAGAATGCTGCTGCAAGAGGTGGCAGTGCTCCCTGTTCATTGCTGGACCTGTTTGCAGCCACCGGAGCAGGTAACGCTGCAGAGGAGGCATAGAGGGGACAAAACGAGGCCAGGGAGGCTGCGGGTGGGGGTGGATCCAGGGGTGATGGTGCCAGCTACAGGTCTGAGGAGACCCATTGCGGAGAAGGAGGCTTACAGAGGGGTAAGTGGATTTAAATCCCCTTTCTCCTCCAAAGCCTCCCAATGTGCCACCCTCCCCATGCTGGATACAGCACACTCCTTTTGGGGGGGACGGATGGACAGGATTGGGCTGTAAGGCTGCAATCCTATTTATACTTACTTGAGAGTAAGTCCCACTGGACACAGTGGGACTTCTGAGTAAACCTGTATTGCGCTGTAGGAGATGGAACAGATTAAAAATACAATAAATGTTCACAACTTGAACACACATGAATTCCATTCAACAAATTGATCCCTTTGCAAATAGGAGTGATATGGGCGGACCCCCCCCCCCCCGTCTCAAATTGTAAGAAACATGACAAGAAACATGCTAAACAGGTGTTTTGTTTTCTTTATGTTCCAAATGGGCTTGTAAATATTGTGCATGCACACCCTCAGACTTCTTCTGTAGCGTGTGGGCAAGGAGAGGAAGCACATTTCCTAGGCGACGGTTATGCTTTCTATCCTTCTGTGTATGTTATGTGTCAAGATGTCCTTATAAATGCATTGGTAAAACCATTGGATGGCTTTGGTTTGCAAGGCAATTTCCGTTGCCCCTCCTCTTTGCAAACAACCAGACTCTGAAGTTTTGGTTTCTCCAAAATCAATTCACAATTTGCTTCTGTAAAGGTCACATTATGATTTGCATGATGCATGCCTTTGGGGGGTGTATATGAGTTTTTCTGACTTGGAAATCCCTAACCAAATTGATTGCTTAAATCCAGACTCAGAAGCCAGAATATTGCTCTGTATTCTTCTGTAAATTGCATAGCCATTTTCAAAAGTTCAAGGCAATTTCAGCAATCAACAAACATGTGCCAAGTGCCCAGACTGCAGCTGCCTTTTGGAGTGCCGAGTCCGAGGCAGGCCGACAACGACGCAGGCGCAAAATGGGAACATAAGCTTGCAGTCCCCTCCCCCCATTTAATTAACAAGCAGAAGTCGGTTTTCAGGAGTAAGGGAACTCCATTTGAAATATACTATGTGCTGGCCAAATTCATGAGTGTAATACGTTTGAACTTTGGCAGCACCACTAAATAGAAGAAACTGGGATCTAGGGGTGCACAGATCCCCCCAAGAAATTTAATGTGTCTTATAGAAAGTCGTTTGGCTTTCCCTGATATCTTTCTTAGACAGGGGCGCCATTTACCATTCAGGCCCACTGGTGTGGGCCCGTCGCATCGCCCGTGGGCCCCCCCCCCCCAGGTGCAGAAGCAGAAGTAATTGGCAGTGACGGGATGATGTCATTGCATTACCACCAATTACTTCTAACAAAAACACACACTCAGGTCTGCTTTTGCCTGCTCTAGGTTTGGGTTGCCGAATTTGAGTGGGGCAAAAGCAGCCTGAGTGTGTTTTCATCAGCTCACGTAGGCATGTGAGGCAGAAGCCTTCAGTCCAGTGGCCATGGGGGCACCACAGGCCCATTGTGCGTCACCCCGTCCTCCTCCTGGACGTGCACGTGGGTAAAGAGTGCTTAACTGTTCACTGACTGCTGTTCACTGCCTGCTGCTCCCCACAACCCCTCTTGAAAAACAATAGAGGTCAATGTTCTGCATTTCTCAACTGTAGTGAGCACCAGAAGGGTACTGGTGACTTTAGTTCATAGGATTCGGTGAGCTGACACCAAGGCTCCAGAGATGGAGAGGGTACCCCAAAAACGGAAAAGAGAGAGAGAGAGAGAGAGAGAGAGAGATCTGCAATTCTGCAGAGGCGCCAAAATGAGCTCAGAATTAGACCAACGTTGGAAAAGAAAGCTTTTACTAGGCTAGCCCAGGACACGATCATAAAACAGAAAGTGTAACACATAAATCATTTACAGAAGGTTTTATACATTTCATCATTTCAGAATATACATTGGAATACATGGAGACAGGAAGATAAACCAATGAGGGGATGGATCCAAGAAGTGTGCACATTGATACAGCCAATGGGAGGTCGGATTGAAGTTTTGCACCAATGAGAGCAGCAGCAGCGTGTTTGAAATGTTTAGCCAATAAAAAGATAACTTTATTGAAAGAACCAATAAGAAGTGTTGTGTTTTGTGTAAGCTGGGACCAATGGGGATGGGAACTGGTAGCCAATGGGAAGAGGTGCCTGGAGGCTGGATGACTGGGGTGACAGGATCAGGCCCCCACCTCAGGTGAGGTGTGGTGTTCCGGGGTTTTATGAATGGGGTCTTTTGTGTAGCATGTTGACACAAAAGACAAGGATTTCCAGATTGATGGGTAAGAAGTGCCAATTCAATGAGTCTCTGCCCCACTGGCTCCAGGTATACAAAGAAGAACGTTCAGGTGAATGCTGTCAGTCAGGAAGGAGGGAAGCGAGTGATTAGATTAAATGTAGCAGGCTAGGTCAGGAACTATGTAAATGGGAAAAGGTGTTTGAATAGAACAATGGTTGAGGGGATAGGCATTTGCATGAGAGACACCAGAGTCAGGACTGCAGGGTGAAAGACAAAAGAGTGGGGATGAGTCACACAGAGAATAGCTTCCAGGGAGCAGTGACACTAACCTAAGATTTCCCATATTCTTGGAGACCCCCCTTTTCCCTGCCCCTGAATGGCTTCCCAGGTAGAAGGAAGATTTTTCCAAGAGCATCACAGAATGGAAGCTGGTTGTTGTAAGCTAGAGGTTATGGTTTTAAAATGGTTTCCCTGGACTCCTGGGCGTGCAGATTCTTGGCAGGAGGCCTCTCGCTCCCAATGCCCATTTTGCATTCCCAGCGTCTGGCCTTCAGTCAACCTCCTGTGCCCAGGCCGGGGGTGGCAAAGGGGCTAAACCACACACTTACCAATTCCCCTCCTGGGCCCCAGAGAGGGCACGTGGGGAAGTCCCCCACGCCTTTTACCAGCTGCAAGAATATGAGCACTATACCAGGAGTCTCTGAACTCTGTTGAAGAAGAACTCCACCAAAGTGTCAGGATGGGGACCCTTCTGTGGCGGGACCCCTCCCCAGGGACACCCCGTTGATCCCTGGTAGAGATCCGGTGCCATAACCTTAGAGGGAATTCAAGAAAACAGTATTTTCCTAGGACAATGCACTGCTTTGAATTAAAGGAATACCACTTTTTAGAAACTTCCAAAGAGAGAGAAGGTTATGAGGATTAAATAGGTACAGAGTGAACTTTTGCTGCTGCCGCTTCTCTAGGGGTTCAAAAATGACTGTATCTCCGTGAATCTTGGATGGCTTTTGATGGGATAAAAAGGTGGGGGTTCAGGGGGAAAGCGGGGAATGAAATAAAAATATTTGGGGAGGGGTAGCTTGCTTACTACACAACTACGTATGTGCCCATTTGCTATTAAATATAGAAGCCACTTCTCTTTTCTTGATGATTTTCTATGTGATTCCACTGCCATCATATCTAATTTGGTTGGAATAACACCCACTGGCCATCAATGTAATGGGGGCAGGAGTGCACATGTGCTGCCCCCCCCTCCGCATGCCATTCTGCTCTGCACAGTGTTATGGGAGCGGACCTTCCAAACCACCTCTCACATGAGAATTAAATTCTATGTTAATGTAATATTAAATGTGGGTGAGGAGAGAATTAGATGGTCTGTCCCGCTCATGATTCTGCAGCAAGATAGCAGCAAGATAGCACACAGTGTGAGCTGTGCATAAAAGGCCCTCCATTGTGTGATGGGTGGGCTAGTTGCACATGTCTATGGAACTGTTGAGGAAATATTTTAACCTAGTTACATAGCATTTGCTGAATAACTGCATAACAATCAGAAATAAGGCATTGTGGGTCCCCCCCCAATTTGGCCATTTCTAAAAAGTAAACTACTTGAATTAATATGAATACAACAAATGGTACAACAACAGTAATGATTAGAATTATTGAAATCCAATGCCTAGATTATACATCTTGCACAACAGAAATGTATACTGTGAATAATGAATATACTGCAAAGCAGACTTGGAAGTTAAATAAAAATGGACTAAAATTATTTATTGTTGTTGCAACGGAGATGGAGAGTATTATGAAAATCATGTGCGACTCCCATTTCGTATGCATTTCACATTTATTTTCACACCATATATCATGTCAAAGCCGCAACTGGAATATAGCAGAAAACTAATGAAGGTTATTGTGGGAGGGTCAGAAAGTTTGGCTTTCAACTGGTAAAGAGGATATGCCTCACTTTTTACCTTGGAAAAATGGCCTGGGAAAGTCATTTCAGATTTGTGGAACTGCTGCACTTGTTTGCTTCCGACACAAAATGAATCAGGCCTCCTGTTGGATTATGTGGGTGGTATTTCCACTCTTCATGGTGTGATCATTCACTGCCTGCAGCTGTGGCATGCAAACTCAAATATTTTCTCTTTCTGTTTGGTTTTCAAAAAAAGACATCAGACTTTGCTGCTGGTCTTCCGTAGACACACTACAGTTTAGTAATGTGTGTGTGCGAGAGAGAGAGAGAGAGAGAGAGAGAGAGAGAGAGAGAGAGAGAGAGAGAGAGAGAGAGAGAGAGAGCAGTCATTTAAATGAAGAGAAAAAACTCTTGGAGCACTGCACTTAGCACTGCATTGGATTCCTCATTTATTTATTTATATACAATATTTCTATCCCGCCTTTCTCCCCAAAGGGATCCAAGGCGGCTTACAACAAAAAGAAAATACAAAAAATACAGATAGATAATTACTTCTTAAACAATAAAAAACAGTTAAACTAATAAAAACATCTAAAAATTGATTAAAACATTACATTTAAAACAAGACCATAAAAACAGCAGCACCCCACCCGTACCAACAAGATGTTAAAAAGGCAAAGGCTCAGAAGGCTTCGTTGAACAAGAAGGTTTTTAGGCCTCACTGGAGAATGTCCAAGGAGGGAGCAGTTCGTAAATCAAAGGGGAGGGAATTCCATAAGATTGGTGCCACTACTGAGAAGGCCCTATTTCTGGCCGCCGCCCCTCGCACCTCCCTGGGCGATGGCACCTGCAAAAGGGCCTTCTTTGATGATCTAAGGAGACGGGCCGGACTATATAGAAGTAGGCGGTCTCTCAAATATCCTGGCCCCAAGCCGTATAGGGCTTTAAAGGTCAAAACCAGCACTTTGAATTGGGCCTGGAAACGAATCAGCAGCCAGTGCAGCTGTCGGAGGAGCGGCCCGATAGAGTCGAACCGCCTACTTCCAGTGACCACACGGGCCACCGCATTCTGCACTAATTGCAGTTTCCGAACCGTCTTCAAGGGCAGCCCCACATAGTGCGCGTTACAATAATCTAGTCGCGACGTCACCGTGGCATGGATCACCGTGGTCAGGTCTGCACGATCCAAGTACGGTCGCAGCTGACACACCAGCCGAAGCTGGGCAAAGGCCCCCCTGGCCAAAGCTGCCACCTGGGCATCCAGGAGCAGCTGCGGATCCAGGCGGACCCCCAAGCTGCGGACCTGCTCCTTCAGAGGGAGTGCAACCCCATTCAGAGCAGGACGATACTCTAGTACCTGCATCGTGGATTTCCAGACCAGAAGAACCTCTGTCTTGTCCGGGTTTAGTTTCAGCTTATTAGCCCTCATCCAGGTCCCCACCGCCTCCAGGCAGCGCTCCAGAACCTCAACAGCCACCCTGGAATCAGGTGGAAAGGAGAGATGGATTACCTCTCCCAGCGGTTTCATGTAGATATTAAATAGCATGGGGGGACAGGATGGAACCCTTGTGGCACCCCACACCTCAAGGGCCAGGATGCCAAACAGGCATCCCCCAGCATCACCATCTGGGACCTATCTGCCAAGTAGGAGCAGAACCACCACAGAACGATGCCCCCGACCCCCAACTTGGCCAGTCGGCCCAGAAGGACACCATGGTCTATGGTGTCGAAAGCCGCTGAGAGGTCCAGCAGAACCAACAGGGACATACTCCCCCTGTCCAGTCCCCGGCGTAGATCATCCACCAAGGCGACCAAGGCCGTTTCCATCCCAAAGCCCGGCCTGAAATCAGATTGAAAGGGATCTAGATAATCCGCTTTATCCAGGACCCTCTGGAGTTGAGATGCCACCACCCGCTCAATTACCTTGCCCAAGAACAGGAGGTTTGAAACTGGCCAGTAGTTGTCCATTATTGTGGTAACAAGGGAGGGCTTCTTCAGAAGGGGTCGTACCACCGCCCACCTCAAAGTGAGCAGCAGCACCCCCTCCATCAAAAAAGAGTTGACCACCCTCCCCGTCCACTCGGCCAGCCCCTCCCGGACAGATCTGATTAGCCGGGCAGGGCAAGGGTCAAGCAGGCAGGCAGTCGGCCTCACACTCCAAAGGAGCCTGTCCACATCCTCAGGCAGTACAAGCTGAAAGGAATCCCACAACACTGGACCAGCAGATGCCAAGGGGACATCCTCAGATATTGTCAATGAGGCATCCAAGTCATGGCGAATCTGATCGATTTTATCTGCAATTTTATCCCATAAACTGTACTCGACAGGTCTAAAGTAAGGCTTCTGCCCAGGCATTTCTTACTTGTCTGTAGCTAGGTAAAGGTAAAGGTGACCCCTGACAATTAAGTCCAGTCGTGTCCGAATCTAGGGTGTGGTGCTCATCCCCATTTCAAAGCCGAAGAGCCAGCGTTGTCCAAAGACACCTCCGTGGTCATGTGGCTGGCATGACTCTCCTTGCCGCAACGCATAGCATGCAGCTGGAACATGGAGCGCTGTTTACCTTCCCGCAAGCGGTACCTATTTATCTACTCACATTAACATGCTTTGGAACTGCTAGGTTGGCAGGAGATACAAAATACTCAGATACAAAATATTCCTGCAGCCCCATCAATTGTGCATGCATATATCATCATCATCATCGTGATCATCGTCATCAAAATATTTACTTACTGTATTGCAGCAACAATAACAAAAACTTGCAAAGCAATATTGAAAGCAAAATAAATGAAGCGAGATAGTTCTCTGTCATGGCCACGACTAAACAGTTAAAACTAAGACTTTCTATTATAGGATGGAGCTAGACTCCACCCCTAGACATTTCTTCTTTTTTTCCTTTTAGTTGCTAGTTTAGTTGTGTTCCGCCCTACAATAAAGAAACGTGCTTGTTGGATTGCAAGTAACAGTAGGTACGCTATTTCTTCTGGAATCCAGGACCCTATACAAAAGCACACACTCTAAGCAAAGATGCAAAAAGGAACCCTGCAAACAGTCACTGGGAGGGGCATGATGCTGGGGCGAATAAAGACAGTTGCTCTCCCCCTGCTGATTATAAGAGAACCACCACTTAGCCGAGTTAGCAGGGACTATAACTTGTGTGAGTGTGTGTGTGCTGGGTTCATCCTTGTCTGCCCACATATGCATTACCCGTGCACCCTCCAGAATAAGTACGCCAGACAAGATGCGTTGGTATGAATGGTCACTTTATTTATTAACAATTAAGACCTTCAATGGAAAACATAACTAGGGGAAACTCCTCCCCCAAGGTGTGCGGGCACTGGTTGCGGGAAAACGGCACTAGTCATTTACCTCCCCCGGCTTAATTGGCGTATACACCTTGGCTCCAGGCCCCCTCGGTCACTGTCCGAGGGAGCCTATCACAGCCAACCCCTAGGGGTTGAGACGGCGGAGCAGGTCAGGTACCCATACTAGCAGCGCCATTGATGGGCCTTCCCCGCTCCAGCCAGGTGACTTGCCAGCTCAGCCTCACCAACCCAACTGTAGTGTCGTGAGTGAGCGGTCCTGGCTCACCACCTGACCTTGCTGAGCTCACGATGCACGCCGATGCCCTAGCATCCTACCTACCCAATCCCGCACGCCACCTGCCTGTCAGGTGACCCACTGGCTAAAACCACTCCCCAGAGCACAGTCTGAGGTAGGCAAAAAGACCACCAAAAGCGTGCCAATGTATTGATGGCCAAAAATTCCTACCTGGCCCTCAAAGGGCGACCGGCTAATCCCAGACTATGTCCAGGGAGGGCGGTTGCTGCCCAGATGCCGACTGAGGGGCAGAATAAACGCTCGCGCGTTTCCCTCAGCCGGCGCTGGGTCACATGACCAGCCCGGCCAATCAGGAGGCCGGGACTTCACATCTTTACTGGACGCACCTCGTCAGAGCCGGGTAAGGCTCCCGGGGCGTGAGGTGTGCCCCAGGATGATTATTGTAAGGAGGGATCATAGCTCAGTGGTATGCTGAAGATCCCAGTTTCACTCTGTGATGTACCCAGTTAGGGCAGGGAAAGACCCTTCTCTGAAAGAACTTTTGTCAGTCAATGTAGAGACAATGCTGGGTAAGTGGCCCAAGACATCTTCATATAATCCATCTTCTGGTCACCACATGTGTATTTTTAAAATGAAAGAGCAGTTCTTTATGGCACAATCCTGCATAGATAATAGACTGGCAGAGCTCTGCTCCGCCAGTCTAGGGTGTCGCAAACATGCCATAAGGCCAAACATGCCATAAGGTTGGCACTGCTCTACTCACCGCGGATTCAATGGAGCACCAGCTAAGGTTCCCTGCTGTGCGGTGATAGGGCAGGGGGAGGGTGGAATGGGGCATTCTGGAATTGGTCGACCAGGCCCAGGAAGCCCTTTCCTGGACCTGGCCACTGTTACATGGCCTGCTTGAATGTGCGCCAGCAAAATAGTTGCTGCACATTCGAGTAGACACATCGGGGCAACTGGGGCTCTCTACTCAGTGTAAGGGGATGACTGTCCCCCTCCCCTGAGAAGTGCTCCAGTGGCGCCTTATTTTTTGTGTGTACTTTTGGCTTCCATAGAGTGAAGACCTCGGGGAGTTAGGTACTTGTGGTCTTGATCCCTCCCCTTTGCTTTGATCTGCTTTCTTGGCCTTGGAAGGCAGTAAGCACCAACTGCTGAGCCATCTGTCTGTCTTGTCTCATATTTGAAGCGTCCCAAACAGTTTTCACTTGTGTCAACAGATGCTTGTTATGTCAGAGTTTGAGAACTTGTGTTATAAAATCTCCTGACTTTACACATCATTTCAAATATGTTCAGAGACTTCTTCATGGATGACGTATGCAGAGACGTTGCCAGAAAGGAGGCGGGGGGTCGCCGGCCCCCCCGCCCGCCCGGCGTCCCCCTTATTTTTTAAAACTTTTTTCGGTTTTTCCCGCATTTTTTAAACTATTTTAGTGCTTTTTAAAGTCCTAACGGGGCATCTGTATGTGTATGTATGCTTTCGCCACTTATCTTTGGTATGTAAGGCTTCCAGGGCTGTTCCAGCGACGATCTTCTTCCAGCTCCCGGGCGCATCTTCTCCCAGCGCCCGGGCGTGAGCTCCGTAAAGGCGCTGAATATAAGGCTTCCAGCTGGAACAGCTTCGTTGTTCTGCGCATGCTTCATTGTTGCGCATGCGCAGAACAACGAAGCTGTTCCAGCTGGAAGCCTTACATTCGGCGTCTTTACGGAGCTCGCGCCCGGGCGCTGGGAGAAGATGCGCCCGGGAGCTGGAAGAAGATCGTCGCTGGAACAGCCCTGGAAGCCTTACATACCAAAGATAAGTGGCGAAAGCATACATACACATACAGATGCCCCGTTAGGACTTTAAAAAGCACTAAAATAGTTTAAAAAAACGCGGAAAAAAAACGAAAAAAACCGAAACTGGAGGAGCCCCGCCCCACCCCCTGAGCCCTCCGCCCCTCCGCCCTGGGGCCCGCCGCACCACTGCCCCATATCTGAAGATGCTTCTGGACGTATTTCTTGTCAGGGTTCAGAATACCTATTTATCCCCACTGTTTATCAGAAAAAAAAAATCCCAAAACTTAAAATAGCTACTTTATGGCTTGATCCAATCTGATAGTGCAATGCTTTTCAAACTGTGGGTTGGGACCAACTTGGTGGGTTGGGACCCAATTTCTGGTGGGTTCCGCTGAAGCTCCAATGAAAACATAGGTGATGGAAAGATCAGATAAGTAATTGTCTCAAGCCCTGAGGCTATTCAAAAACCAGATAGCTGCTAATTGCCCTGCAAAGAACTGAGCTCTTGCAATTTGAAAACTTGTGTAAATATAGGGAGATAAATTGAGCATTTTTTTCTGGAGTGTTTTTTTTTTTCCAAGTCTATCAATGACAGGTAGTGGGGCAAGGTGACGGATGGGTCACAAAACTAACTGTGTACAAAATTATTTATTAAATAAATAAATAAAATATTACATGTAAATAAATAAATTATTTCTCTCTAAATCATCTTTTTTTTAAGCCTTATAAAGCTAGGTGGGTCCCGACAGAGTGTCATTTTAAAAAGTGGGTCCCGGTGCTAAAATGTTTGGGAACCACTGTGATATTGCACTACCAAAGGTGGGATTGCAATGCTGGTGCAGCTAGGCAGCATTTCCCCACTGCTAGGGGCACTGGTGTCGACGGGGGGAAGCGGGGGGGCGGGCCGCCGAGGGGCGTCGTGCGTATAGGGGTGACGCGCGATCACACCCCACTTACAGTTTAGAGCTTGAGCTGGGCCCGCCCGCCCTCCCCTGTGTCCGTTTGGCTCCAAAATGAGCCGAAAACGGAGCGGGGAGGGCGCTCTGCTCCTGCGCGTGACGTCACGCATGGGGGCGTAGCCTCCCCCTTAGGGGCGACGCGCGCCCCCGCTCTGGGGTGACGCGCGTCGTCGCGATGCGACTGGCTAGGGGACTTGTGCAACCATCTATATTGGTAATGCTGCACCAGCAGTCGACCCCACTCCCTTCTCCACATGGAGCGCTGGCATCCGTTGTTGGCCATGTAAGTAGGCTTACCAGATCTCCAACCGGGACAGAGTGCTAGACCTTTAGGAGAAGGAATGTGGGCAGGTGTAGCTTGTTAAACCTTAGAGCACAATCCTAGGCATGCCTACTCAGAAGCAATGGGGCTTGCTTCTGAGTAGACATGCCTAGGATTGTGCTCTAAAGTTTAACAAGCTACACCTGCCCATCTCCTAAAGGTCTAGCTCTCTGTCCCGGTTGGAGATCTGGTAAGCCTACAAAAAGTTATAGTGGGGGGTACCTGACTTGTATATGGCCCAGCACTTCTCACTCTTACCCCAATAATACAGAAAGGAAGCACACTGCAGCAGCTCCCGTACCACAGGCATAGGGTGAGGACAAGGCAAAACGTATCATGAGACATTTTTTTCTATTGCTCTGAGATTTTTCAATTTGTTCCTCTGAGCTGCTGCCTTAACATAGTGCCTCAGTGTATAAGGCTGTTAATCCATTCGGTAAATTCTGAGGGCCCTATAATTCTCAATTACATTTTATCGTTTTAGAAATTTCTCTTTTCTTCACTGAGGAATTCCACAAAAAAATTAAAGTTGAGCAAAGCACTTCTTTCCTTCTTATAGCAACATAAAGTTGATCTTCCTTGACATGTTTCTTAAAAGCTACTCGAAAAGTTTGTTTCCCCACCCCCTGCCCCAATCTCTTTAAATTATTTTATTTCCCTAATGGCTTGTTGTACTGTTTGCCAATACAATGAAAGCACTATTAACACTTAAGCTAATTAAGATTTTCAGAAAACCTTGGTTACGTCGTTCTCATTAGCCGACAAAAAATAAATAAAAAAAACCTCTCCACATCATTCAGATGTATTAAGGAAAAATGAAGATTGCTTTTAAATTTTGAGAAATGAATGTAAGTGTTCATATTCTGGTACATTAACAGTTTGTTCCAGTACATTGATATTTTATGTGAAAATCCTACTCAGCAATTAATATGCCCGAGACAAATTGAAAAACCCATAATCCATCCTTCTCTGTTGGAATGTAAGAGTATATTATTATTGAGAAGCTACAGGATATCAGTGCCATTTTTTAAACTTGAATGCTCATTACCTTAAATCTGCATATAAAACAGTTTTGCATTCAGACTAGGTGATCACATAACTGAATATATCATGTTGCAAATGAAAATGTACCATTTTTTTTAAAAGATCTGTCATGGCCTTCTTTCTAAAGCAATATTTATATCTTCGAGGTATGGAGATTTAATAAGAATTAGAGAGTATTATCACGTGGGGGACAGAAAGAGAGCTCAAGGTTTCTTTACCTGATTGACCATCCGAGATCTTGAATGGCTAATATCTTCATGTAAAAGGGACACCGTATCTTGCCTGTGTAAGGACATTATTTTTCAAACCAGTTAAATGCATTGGCAATAATTAGCAACCCTCCTAGGAGTTTTGGCAAAACGGTTTCAAGTGGCATGAAAATTGAAACATTTGCTCGCTCCAGAGGTAACCCTTAATTAACAAATTTTATATCATTGCCAGGGATATGTGGCAAGGGAGTTTTCTCTGCAGTTTTCTATACCTCTCTCTCTCTCTCTCTCTCTCTCTCTCTCTCTCTCTCTCTCTCACTCCCCCCCCCTTAATCTCATGTGCTGAGGGGCTTTTGCTGAAACACAGCTTTGGAAATAATAAAAACCTGGATTTTATTTATGCTTGCACTGTCTCATGGCAGTGTGGGAGTGGGGGAAATCCTGAAATTATTAATATAATGGAGCTTAAATGATGGAAGCCAGAAGTAAAATACAAGCAGGCAATGTTGCTGACTTTCTGTTCTGGCTTCCATCATTTAGGGTCCATTATAGTAGGAATGTGAAGCAATTTTGAAGGCTTGTAATATCAGGCAGTCACCTGATTGGTTGGAGTAATAGCCATTGCTAGGGTCCATGAGGCAAGTGTCTCAGACAGCAGATTGGTGGGGACATTCACCTCTGTCCACCAACTTGCTCCTCCCCAGAGGTGAAACTTGGGTGGTGTGAGTGGAGCACTCGCACCAGGCAGCAACTCAGGCGGGGGTGCAAACTCAGGGCGGTGCGGCAAAGCCACGCCCGCCCAAGTTGCCGCCCACTGCATCTCTCTCGCCCACCGTGTAGCTGGAATGAGCGCTGCGCGGCAAAGCCACGAGGTGCTCATTCCAGCTACACGGTGGGGCGGGTGAGCCGCCCTCGCCGTCTTCCATCTAGGGAGGGGGCCGGAGGGAGGAGCGGCCAAGCCGTCGTCGTCTTCAGTTCACGGTCGTCTTCAGTTCCACCATCTTCCATGAGGGTGGGGGACTCTTCGCCCTCCTTATGGCTAGGGAGCACGCGCACAAAGCTGTCCTCCCGTGCGTACGCATCAGTGGACCTGTCAGCCTCTTCCTTCCACTCCCTGGATCGGAAAAGGAAGAAGGGGGTGGATTGGAAGGGAAACTATGGAAGAGAGAAGAGTGGTGGGCTAGAATGCCAGAGACCACCATTCTCCTCTCCTCCACACTTCCTCTTTGTTTCAATTACCCTCTTCCAGGGGGTTGGAGGAGCAACGGATGACCAACAGGTATGGGGAAGGGAAGCATTTGGCATGCCCCCTCAGATGTCAGGAGTTATTGGACTAACCCTGGCCATTGCTTTCTTGTGACCAGGACTGGCAGTTTCATAGCCCAATTCAGCGCAATTCTCTGCGCAGCAATGCCTGTGGGGTTTTGCTGCTGGAGGTCTCCTGTTGTAAGGGGACATTTACTCAGCCCCCAGCCTATGTCCCTGGGTGAGCCCCAGCAGCCGCAATTGGTCAACTTGGACCTGCACCAGCGATAGCGCTGGCACACGTCTGCGTTGATCTGTGCAGGTGGATCAGGCTTTGGAAGGGGGATTGGATTTGACATGTGCTGGTGCTTCCAATTCCACCCCTCCTGGGCCCAATCCACCCACCCCACCCCCATCGGTGTCCTCCCCCACCCTGTTTTCCCCCCTTCCCAACCTCCCTTCCCTCCCCACTGCCCTCTCCTACCTCTCCACTAGAGTTACCTGGTCCGGCGGGCATTCCTATGGCCACTGGCACCAGCACGAAGTCTCCACTGGCGCCAGTGGGACTTATGCTTTACTACTCAGCTACGTTCGCCACTTCCAATGTATCCTAAAGAAGTGCCTTGTTCCCACAGCATAAATAGAAAATAATCACAAAATAATGTTTTAATGTTGAAGTCACTAGAGTTAGGAAGGAAGGGCATAGTAGCCTTTTATTGAAATAAAGTTGGAAGATTCTGCAGTATTCACTACAAATGAAACCATGTGCACATTGATGTATATTTATAAGAGTGTAGCACACAGATGTTGAAAATGGAAACTCCTCGATAGGTAATTTTTCTCAAGATAAGGATATCCATACTATTCTCTGTTCTGTAGGATTCCAATAATGGTGGAATAACCTTTGTGAACTTCGTAAATTAAAGTTGCATCTAGATAAAGCCTTTTTCAGGTGCTCAGTTTTAAGCACATAAATAGTTAAATACCTAATTCACGCATCTTCAATAATAAATTAGCACTGACAGTCAAGAATATCTATGAATCTTTCTAAGATTGCTGCACTGAACATTTGTCTTTTGGTTCTAGAGTTGGCCATTTGTAGGCTGTGTTTGTATCTATCATACGAAGCTGCTGGTAATTGCAGATTTCGTAAATGAAAATATTATTAACCTAGTAAATGGTGTGATGGATTAGTACTCCACAGAGCAGCCCAGGCCCACTTTAGGCACCTGCTGCAATCTAAGTATGTGGAATTTCCCAGTGCAAACATTTTCCCATCTCGCTTGTTGCCAAGAACTTCATTTCTGAACTTTACAATGTGGAATGCTCCGGAATGTTTTCTTCAGAGAAGTATTCTTGATCAAGGCACAACAAGGCACAACATTTAATCATCTTCTCATGGAATCAGTTGGACAGCGACCCCTCACTGACTACTGCACATTGAACTTTCATGAGAAAGAGGCAAAATGCGCATACACTACAGGTTCAGGAACTCTGGTTTTTCCACAATTTCTGCTCCTCCTACCATGAACAAAGGGACCTCCACTTTCACATGAAAGCCAAATGTGCAGCCACTGGATACATGACCAGCAGAAGCATTGGCATGAGGGAGCACGACCAGTGGGCATGGTCTCCATTCTCTTCATATTTACATACTTAGGTAAAGGTAAAGGTTCCCCTTGCTTGAAAGCCAGTCGTTACCGATTCTAGGGACCGTGCTCATCTCTGTTTCAAAGCTGAAGAGCCAGCTTTGTCCAAAGACGCTTCCATGATCATATGGCTGGCATGACAATGCCAAGGCGCACGGAACACTGTTACCTTCCCGCTGAGGCGGTACCTATTAATCTACTTGCAATTTCTTGCTTTCGAACTGCTAGGTTGGCAGGAGTTGGAGCCAAAGATGGTAGCTCACACCGTCACGTGGCACTTGGGTCTCGAACTGCTGTTCTGCCTACCTTCCAGTCTGCAGTTCAGCGTCTTAACCACTAAGCCACCACGGCTCCTATTTACATACTTACTTTCTTCATATTTACTCCATATTTACTCCTTTCTCTTCATATTACTCATATTTACTCCACATTTTCTCTGCATATTTAAATGCAGAAAGGCTTTTTGGAGAAAAGGGCTTTTGAGGGGCTTTGCTTCAGATGTCACTCATATCTGATATCTCACAAAAACCTGTTGCATCTCACTGGTAACTGTGGAATGCTTTTTTGGCATAGAAGTTACTCCCCTCCTGACTAGCAGGTATCCCCACTCTCCCTCCCTCTACATCCCAACCACAGTGTGTGCCAGGGTTTCCTAACACTCAGCAGTGACTTTTTGGTGGGCTTGGAGGTTTCAATAGGGAGGAGGGGGTGGGGAAGGTGACTTTCATCAGTATAGCTTCCAAGGGCACTATGGATGCTGCCCAGTGCATTTTACATTCTTCCCCCCACACTCCCTTTGAAGATAGATGTGGCAGTCAAGTAGCCGTCTGAAACCAAAACATTATTATGCCGTGAATGTGTGTACCAAATATCAGTGTTCCAACATCTCAATGCAATACAAGCAGAAAAAAAAAATCCATGTGGGCAAGTTAAATTTATTTATTTATTTATTTATTTAATTTAAATAATTTATACCCCGCCTTTCTCCCAACAAGGGCACTCAAGGCAGTTTACAACACAGACTTCATACAAGCAGAAAAAAAAAAACCATGTGGGCAAGTTAAATTTATTTATTTATTTATTTATTTATTTAATTTAAATAATTTATACCCCGCCTTTCTCCCAACAAGGGCACTCAAGGCAGTTTACAACATAGACATTAAAATACATATATACACATTAAAATAATTAAAAACAATTAATTAAAACAATTTAAAATAAACAACCCCAGTGGGTCACCTGAATTTACATTTGTTAAAAGCTGTTTGTTAAAAAGTCAGCCCACCATGTCAGACATCAAATGCTGATCTAAATAAAAATGACTTAAGGCCCCGCCGAAAGGTCTGTAAGGAGGGAGCCGTTCTTAATTCCAGGGGGTTCCCTTCCAAAGGAAGGTCATAAGGAGACACACAGAGGTCACTGCTGGCAGCCATTCCAGAACTGTCACCACAGATGGTGTTGGTGTCGGAGGCCTGCTGCTTCAGATAACAGCCAGTTCTTGGCGTACCCCCAGCACGTGGTCCGTGTACCCCTAGGGGTACGCGTACCACAGGTTGAGAACCTCTGATCTAGACTGACCAGACCAAAATGAGGAGATCAGAATTCAAAACTGGAGTGGTCGGACAAGCCTTTAAATTAGACATCTCCTGTTACAAATGGGGAAACTGACAGGTCTGTGTTTTTTCCCTGCGATGCTCCAATGAGGGGAGAAAGAAACTGTGCCAGAAAAGCTTCCTCTGACTCAAATCACACACTGTTCAGTCCCAAACAATGACAAGCCAAGGTGAGTGACATCTCTGCCTTCCTGTTTGTCTCCTCATTTCACACTATTTCACAGGGCACCTGTCCCGAAAATGCCGCCCAGGTCTGTGATTGCATTACCTAACTGGACCCATCTGATCTGCAGTTTGATGCAAAGAGAGGCTGAGTCATTATGAGAAAAGGATTTTTTTCCCCAGAAAGAATACTTTGCAATTGCTTTCTTCAGTACCCCTATAACTAGGCAGGGTATTGTTTCAATCAGTTTTAAATAAATACATAAATGATTTACCTCATGGTAGCCCCATAGCCACCTCTCTGACAGCCACTGAAATAATTTCAAATTACCGGTACATCAAGCTGTCACTGACAAAGCAGGTAGAGGAACTCGGTGAGGGAGGAGGGAGCGGGGCCTGTACGGCGGAGACTCAGATGACAACAGGCCAAAAATGCTCAGAGCAACCTTGACAGCTGACATTGGCACTGTGAGGGAAATATGAATATCTCTATGCTATGTATTATGTTTGTAGATCTCTTGGCTGTCAAACAGGCCTTTTGTCGAAGGTTGTATCGAGTGATGGCACCACAAAGGGGTCAAGTCAGGCACCGGCTGAGGGTTCACACTGTCAGGGGACTCACCCCTGAACTGTCAGTACTGGCGACAGTGGGAGCACCCAATACACCAGGGGTGGCCCAATATGCTTAATGTAAGAGCCATGTACAATAACCATCAGATGTTTGAGAGACGCAATATTTAAGAAGCGTTTAAATTCTTAACAGCCCAATCCTATACGCGCCGCCCGATGGCGGCACGCCTCCCTCGCTGTTGCAGATTGCCATAAAGCAGTCTGCGCCAGTTGCAAACACGTCCCCGACAATGCACCGACCAGCATGCTGCCAGGGACATCCGTGGGAATGTCTGTACCTTCCCAGCTGCGCTAGATGACACTCGGACGTGCACAAGGAAAGGTAATCCAGCAGGGAGCTGTCCCAGAGGCCCCCTCGAGGTGGGGCAAGCCTCCACTGCCCCAATGAGTCTCCTTGGATCTGGGCCAGCCATTTTGCTGGCTCAGAACCGAGGAGAGGAAAGGGGAGAGGAATGGTATAGGATTCTGGCTCACTTGGGTGCCCTGGGTGCACAGGGTGCCCTGTTCCACCTCCTGCCCACCCCCTTCCCCATTCCTCCAACCACCTACCCCCCGCACCGGCTTACCTGTGGTTCCGCATGTAGCCGGCTGCAGCAGCAGGCCTCCGACACCACCACCATCTGTGGTGACAGTTCTGGAATGGCTGTCAGCAGTGACCTCTGTGTGCCTCCTTATGGCCATTTACAACAGCGTAACCAGTTAGAATTGGGCTGTGAGAACTTGCATTTAGTTAATTGAAAGAAGTAGCAGGAGAACCTCAAGGAGAAGCAGGACACCTCTGATCATGACGTTTTATCTCCCTTTCAGGAACATGGAAGAATGGGAAATTAAACCATTTCAGTAAAATTAATCCATTTCAGTAAAACATCTGAGAATGGTTTTATCAATAAGTTGTTTGGTTCCTATTTAGAGCTGGTTGCAATGCTGTCTGAATACCTATATCCAGGGGTGACATCAGAGACCAGGGTCACACCCATCAGAGGGTCTACCTGACCAGGATGACCCCTGGAACTTCAGTACTGGTGGCAATGGCAGTGTCCAATGTAATATCAGGGGTAGGTGGGGTGCCATGGGGACTCAAGGCATTGCTTTACCCCAGAGCCCCCCTACAACCTGGTACCAGCAATGCATCTACCCATATGATTCTGCTGTGGTTCTGAACTGTTGCATTCTATACTCTGGAGAATTGCTGAATCTAGTCAGCTGGATGATCTCGAAGACCCGCAGGTCCTAACCGTAACCTGATTTTGTAAGATTTGTTACAAAGTCACTGGTAAAGGATATAATGGTCTTGACAGAGTTCTCAAGAGATAGAAAAACAATGTATCGAGAAGGCATTGCAGGACAAATTTGAAACCATAGAGGAAGGGGGAGGGCCATGGCCTGGTATCGAGAAGGCCCCAGCTTAATCCCTGACGTTGCCAGTTGGGCACAGAAAAGCCAGTCTTCCACTTTCCTCTCTTTCATGATTTCCTTTCTGCTCCTTCCCTTTCTTTCTTTTACTATCCAGGAAGTGGGAGAAGGAGCAGCAGTGGGGGTGAATGGGCAGACAGAAGCAGATGTGCCCTGCCAGTTTGCTTCCTGAGACGATTGCCTCAGTCGGCCTCATGGTCATGGATAGACTGGCCTCGATGACCCCACATATCTCACAGTCTGCCTCTCCTTGCATTGTCCTCCATACTCACATCATTCATCTGGTCCAAACTTGCTACTAGTTCCGTCCCCACCCAAGGTAAGAAGGGTTGCAGCTAGACTCAGGACCATGTTGTTGCTCCAGAGCTACAGAATGCCCCTCCTCTTGATGCTTCCAATGCTTCTGCCCTAGTGGGGACAATCAGCACAGCTGTGTAGTTGTTTTGCCACATTGTATTTGTGTTTTGTTCCTTTCCATTTTGATTGCATTTTATATTGTTGTGTGTTGCCTTGAGTGCAGGAAAGGTGGCACATACGTTATTTGCATAAAGATGGCATCAACGTTCTTTGCATGGTGATTGCTCACAAATGCCTGTTAAGAATTGAGTGCAAGTGAAATGATCCTGTGCATAAATGAGGGGTCCTCTCCCTCAAATGAAATATCTCCCAGCTATTCCATGCCTGTGGATTCATAAGGGGGAGGAAGGTACATTCTGAAGACTTATATTCAGGGAAGTATTTGTGAGTGTTGAAGGAATAGCAGCCGCAGAAATAGAACACAGAAAGATAGACAGAAAACCAATCGGCAGAAATCCAATCAGTGGACTCAGAAAGTGGATCAAGAAATGGAATTCAGCCAGCCAGCATCACACATCAGTTAAAAATGATAAATGCCTTAAAAATGCAACTTCATTGCTAAAACCTTTAGCTCCCACCTAAACTACCAAATCTCTTCAGTGTCTTTGTTCAAAATGATTGCAAGAATTTTAAAGCTTGGACATTTTCTTTTCTTTTTTCTTTTTTCTTTTTTTTGTAATCTTGGAGCTGAAAAAGATTGAACTGTTTTCAAAGACTTTTAAACATATATATCATTCTGGTGAAGTCTTAAGGTATGGAAAATTTCATCTCCAATAGACTGAAAAATTGATGTAAATTTAGACATCTGAGAACATGGTTTTACAATGGAGGTTGAGAGAAAAATCTTGACTCTGAAGTTTAATCTTC
Organism: Plestiodon gilberti rubricaudatus; assembly: GCA_026170595.1. Classification (NCBI taxonomy): domain Eukaryota; kingdom Metazoa; phylum Chordata; class Lepidosauria; order Squamata; family Scincidae; genus Plestiodon; species Plestiodon gilberti. The sequence continues at coordinate 270,649,406 of JANXHW010000001.1, forward strand.
AGTCTGGCCCTGTTAAACACAACCCCGGGACAGTCCACTTGAGTAAATCAAATTGATTGTCACAGGTTGATTGAATGGCCAGTAGTTTGAATGGCTTGAAAAAGGTGATTGGACAATTGGAGGACAGATCTGTCTGTGGCTACTAGTCATAATGGCTATGCGCCACCTCCAGTTCAGCGGCAGTATGTCTCTAAATACCAGTTGCAGGAGAACAACGATGGGAGAGAAGTATGCCTTTCTTTCTCTTCAACTTGTTGGCTTCTCAAAGGTAGCTGGTGGATCACTGGTGAAAACAGAATGCACAATGTAAAGAAGGATTTCCTGTTGTCCATCCAAAATCTCTCACCCATCAGTTTCATTGGATGGCCCCGGGTTCTGATATTGTGACCATTTATTTGTATTATATGGTTCTCCTCTTTCTCCAAACCATGGTCACCAAACATTTTCTAGCACACTGTATTAACATACCTCTGCTTCAGTACGCCCAGCCCTGAAACAATGAAGGCAGGCAGGAAATTTCTTTCTTATTTCTCAATACAAACATGGCTCCAATTCTCCCATAGCGTGTTTCTATATGGAGTGACTATACTAGAGATGTTGGGAAATTTCTTCAGGCCAGGTTTTGGACAGGAATTATTATCCAATAGGAAAGGTGCACTACCGAAGCCATTTTGCTGGCACAGGTCTGAGGAGAATATGGGAGAAGGAAGAGGAGAGGGAATGGGGATAGGATCCTGGCACATTCCGGGATCCACTCCCTCTCCCACTCCACCTCCAATCCACCCCTCCCTGCCCAGACATTCCCCCATTGCTCCCCCTCCCTACCCAGTTCCTCCCACTGCCCACCCCTACTGCCAACTTACCAGTATTAGTGGTGGGTGGCTCCTCCATTGGTGCATGCGCTCAGCTGCCAACCATGTGCATTGGCAGCACCAGTCATGTCCTCCACCGGGCATGTGCATTCTGCCGACAGGAGCCTTATTTACACTTGAGGACTTTGTCTTTCGAAGGGTTAATCATCCCTTCTAAAGTCATCTCGTAGCAGTCACTGGCAAAAAGACAAATTCTTTCTTGCATGTCGATATCCTGCTTCTGTTCAGGAAAGGCTCTGGAGAGAAATTGCATATATATGCACAGGGATCAGTTCTATGAAGCTGCCTGGATCATTTGTTCATCTGGACTTGCTGCCATGCTCGACTCAAAGGAGTATGATTTCAGTTTATCCCTCCTATTTATTTCAGAGGTATTTTATTCAGACTCCATTCTCCCCCCCCCCCCCGTCCCCATCCCACATAAGACTTTATGATAGCTACATCTAAACTACTAAATCCATGGGAAAATAATGGCTGCCTATAGACAATTACGCAGAAAGAAGTAACTCTGAAAAGTACTGAAGAGAAGAGTCATGGGAGATAATCTTCTTAAGCATTAGCTCCTAGCTTAGTGCTGTGACTAAGCAGGCTAATGTGTCCTTGTAGCTTAAAAGAAAAAACACACAAATGCGTAGAAATAGTACAGAACAAAGTGTACATTCTTGGTATAGCATGATCAAATTAGACTACAGATTCTTAAGGAGATACTTACAATATCAAAGATGTAACAATTAGCTGCTTGCAAAAACACATTTGTGCAGGTTTTACATTTTTATACTGGCATTGGTATGTCTGTAAAATATTACAATGCACAACACGGGCAGTCGGATCCAGCGTAACTTTAGAGCAGTAGAACGTGCGCTCTGCCACTCTAAAGCATCGCAAATGTGCTGTAAGGCATGTTTGCGATGCCTTTGGAGTAAGGGCTGCTGACACAGAGACCGGCAGTCCTCACTCCACCACCCTCCAGACTCCGCAGCCGCCGACAGAGGTAAGTTCTGCAGGCACAGGGGTGGGGGAGGGCGGCTCGGGGTGGCAGGGGAGGGGGCCATTGGATGGTCAAGCCCATGAGGAGGGCAGGGATATCGGAGGCACACTTGTTGCCATGAGACTAACGTATTGTGGGCAAAACTGGGACATGCGCCAAAATGAACTGTATTAAGGAGGAATGTGATAGCCACACCGCGCCCCTGCGCCAAGCCTGTATGGATCGCTGCCATGAAGGGTTTCCCCAAGCCAGGAACTAAGCCATGAAAGAAGAACCTGACCAGCAGCCACCATTTCACCCACTGCCATGTATCCAAGCTCTCACAGCACGTAATCACTGCACCCTTCCCTCCACTGATATGCTAAGTATGGTCCTGAGAGAAGACAGTACTGACAGGCCAACTGAAATGACTCATCCCGGACTCTCCAGAACCTCTGCTTTGTCCCATGATTGAATCAGCCAGCACCTTAATGACTGGAACATTAAACCAATCCCCCCTCCCTTCTCCTACTGTTTGTATGTAGCTTTACTCAGAGGTGTACTGAAGGTCCACCCAAAGTGCCATCCACCCCTTTTCCCAAAGTGCCATCCACCCCTTTTCCCATTGTATGCCATTTTACTCAGAGGTGTACTCAGTGGAGGACCCAGACCATTTTACACTCTGAGCCGAATCCTTTACGCCCCCCCCCCAGAGTCGTATTTAGGGTGGAGCGGAGGGAGCAATGGCTCCAGGCGGCAACTCAGGCTGGTGTGGAACGCCGCCCTGAGTTGCCACCTGCCCTCCGCCCACCCGCCCTGTCTCGCCCACCGTGTAGCTGGAAATTCCAGCTACACAGCAGGCGATACAGGGCAGCGGGAGGCCGCCCAACCGGCCCCTGGAGGCTCCGCCGGGTCCGCGAGACTCCGAAGGCCGGGAGAGAGCGTCAGCCCGTCATGCCGGCTCGGCCTATACTGCCCAGGCCTTAGCCAACGTATCGGCGTTGTACGCATGTGCGAAATCTCCGGCTAGGCCTGGGCAGTATAGGCCAAGCCGGCATGACGGGCGGACGCTCTCTCCCGGCCTCCGGAGTCACACGGACCCGGAGGGAGAAGTAAGCCGGGAGGGAGGTGGGCGGCGGGCACCCGGGGGTCGGGCGGGCAGGGCGGTTATGCTGCCCGGAGCTAGGGGTGTGTTGGCCACCCTCAGGGTGGCCAAACCCCCTAGCTCCGGGCGGCATAACCGCTAGCCTCGCCTCTGCGCCCCCCACCCATTTTTGACATGCCCCCCCTAATGTCCTCAAAATAGTTTCTGGCGCGGCCATAAGGCCGCGCTGCAAATTTTTTGGGGTGTGTGTGTGTGTGCAAAAATCAATTTGGAAGCCTCCTTGTCCGCTTTGTACCTCCTGTCTCCATTTCCAGCAGCACACATGATGAAGCCTCTTGCCCACTTTAATAGGGAACCTTTACTTGCCCAGTTGCCCAGTTAGCAGGGAACTTTACTTAGTGTTTTTTTCTCTTTTTTTCACCATTTTTAACTATTTCACGGGCAGCTGCCGCCCCCCCCCCCCGCTGCTTCCCAGGGCAGCAGCTGAGTCGTGTGCCCCCCTTCCGGGTGTGTGTGTGCTTTTGGGGCACTTAGCTTGTCTCGGTGGGGCGCAGGCAGCATTTTTCCCAGATCGGCGGCATCCATGTTGAATTGGCGGGACTCTCTAGGACTCTCTCTTTATCTTGTTGGTCTCACTGGTCGGCCCTAGAGAGGCCTGGAGGACCGACGGACCAGCGAGATGAAGAGAGAGTCCTAGAGAGTCCCGCAGATTCAAAATGGATGCCGCCGATCTGGGAAAAATGCTGCCTGCGCCCCGTCCACACAAGCTAAATACCCCGAAAGCACGACACACACCCAAAAACAACCCAGGGCGCAAACGAGGCAGCTGCCGCCCTGGGGATGCAGCTGGGGGGCGGCAGCTGCACGCGAAATACAAAAAAACCTGGGAAAATGCGAAAATTAAAACCGAAACCTAAGGAGGCCTGCGCCCCCAAACAGCCTCCAGCGCCCTGCGCCCTGAGGCCCCGCCCCCATTTAGCGACGCCTCTGGGTGTACTGAAGGGGTGCCATCCACCTCTTTTCCCTAAGGATACGTTTTGTCCTATAAAAAGCAGAAGCAGTCTGCTAGTAGCTCTCTTCTTCTCTTGGACTCTTGAATTCTTGTACTTTTACTCTGAAGCCTTCTTGTTCTTGTGACCCTTCACACAACCCCCCCCTCCTCCTTGCCTCACATCTCAGTTAGCCACTCTTTTGGTTTCTGAAGCTAGCTTGTTCAGAGCCTTAGAGCCATTTTGTTCTCCCCCTTCCCCTCGTGTACTTCCTTTCCCCCTTCTTCTCTCCCTCTCTTTCTCTATCACTGCATACAGTACTGCAATCGAGGACAACTCCTCTCCAGGACACCCCATGCTTCAAATGGAACCTGCTAATGCAAATGTTACTGTACCTTTCTGTCTGAGTGTCCTAGCTCTGTATATTGTGTATGATTGGGTTTTGTGTATGTATGGCAGAACTATCTAGTAAATATTGAAAGCAAGCACATGCGTCCTCAAGGTTATTTAAACGGGATTCTGGGAAGCTGGACTCTGGTATAGTTGGTCTAAGATCCTCACTTTTTACCGGTTGCCATATTTAAAAGCTATTCCCCATAATAATACAAGGCAATTCGGGTAATACGCTTCATCAATATCCTAAGCCTCTTCCCAACCTGGGTCGGCCTTACATGGCCTTCCCGGATATACATCAGCTTCAGAGCTGGCATACATCCGAGGAGGTCCATAGGGCTTGCCTACAACCAGGAAAGGAGATGAATGTCCCCTTCTCCTGAGGCACTGAATGACCAGCCATGTATCCTTACACAGGATTGCTCTATAAATAGCATGCTGTATCAAAACCAAAGTCCTAAATTAAGGTCCAGATCTTGCCTGAACGAAAGGCTTGTTGCAGAACAGAATCTTGGGGGAAATCACAATCTCTCTGCCATCTGTAAAGAATACATACTGATTGCCAACTTCAGAGTGTTGAGAACAACCAAAAAAGAGGTTGCTGCCCCTAAAGCCCATGGAAGTACAATAAAATCGAACCGATGGAACTGGCTGATCAGACGCTTCCTGGCTCCCACACCATCTCCTCCTTTCTGCTTCAGTATGCTCAGTCCAGAAACAATGAAGGAAGGGAGGATTTTATTTTTTTCCCAATACAAACATGGCTCCAATTCTCCCATAGCATGTTTCTATATGGAATGGCCGTACTAGAGATGTTGGGAAATGTCTTCAGGCCAGACAAGAATTCTCCCATAGGAGAGGAGCACTACCCAAGCTCCAAGAATCCTTCTGACCTCCAAGTGCTTGAAGAGATTCTCCCCTCCGTTTCCTCCTGCACTAGCAACAATGGAAGCAAAGCCCCTGCTATGCCGATGGAAACTAAAGAAACTGAAGATGAGCTGCAGAGTGACAGCAGTGATAGGAGGGATATGATGGGGAAGAAGGGAGGGGAAATACTTCATTTACTTCCATCATTATCAGCCATTTTGTTCCTGTTGCTTGACTGTAATGACAATTGGGGGGGGGAGAAGAGAAGGGGAAAAATTTAACTCCTCCCCCCATGCAGACATTCCTCCACAGTTGCCGCTATAGCCACCACTATAAAAGATAACAAGATAGAGAGTTGGTTTGGCATGCATGGAAGGTAGAAGGGATGAGAGAATTCTCTGAGTCATCCTGGTTGGCTTGGTCTATTATCCGAGTTTTTCCAATTTTGGGGGTAAAGAACTTCGATGATTTTTGAGTAGAGCCAGGATTTGCTCTCAGCAGTTCATTTCTGGCCGTAACATTTTAACACTTTGATTGCATTGCTTTTCCTTATCGTCCATAATCATTGAACCTTGAGAATGGTACTGCAAGCAGTCCATTTAAAACAAAACAAAACAAAACAAAACAAAGACTGGAAATTAGAATTGGAGTTCAACAACAGAAGCCAAGAGTATATTCCATACCCTACATGCACAGCCTGATTAGAAGGAAGAAAAGTAGTTGGAAACCGTTGTCGTGTCAAAAGAAACAGCCTTGATACATGAAAGACCTGTCAGGTTCAGACAGAGACCAGAGTCGTAATGCAGGTTTACAAAGGAAGGTAGACCACCTACCCAGAAGGATACAGAGAACAGAATGGGTTTCAGTGTCTCACCCGAGCATTCTTTATTTCAACAAAAGAGAGCTTTTTCACTTGTGATCCTTGGTGCAAGATGCGAATTTAATGCAAGACTTTGAGCAATTAGCACTCATTCGAAACAATGCTACGATTCCTAATCCTGGTGTGGGTTGGTTTTCTTTCTCATTATTGGTACAATAACGACACCTCTTAATGGTCGAGCATCAAAAGCAATTAACCATTTGGAAATGTACCAGAGCTATACAAATCGAAAATTATCCTAGCCACTTGAACAATAATTGTATTTAAAATATAATGGCAGCATATTATCTGGCTGTTGGGGAAAAAAAAAACACGACTCCTTTCTCTCAAATTCTGAATGTATTGCCGGATCATTTGACGACTGATCATCAGAATCGGTACCATTTAACTAATGATGGTGGTGATGATCGAGGCATCCCATTACCGATGGTAGCAAGTAAAGGCGTGCATGCTTTTTTGAAAAAAAGTCCATTGCCTTTCAGCAACATTTGTATATGTCTTCGCTGCTACTATTTCTAAAGCCAATGTCCTGCTTGTTTGTTGCCAGCATTCCTGCATACTTTTATTAGGAGAAGTCTATTTCACTGGTAGCTAAGCAACTGACCGATGGTGAAGAATACGTAATGATCTTCTGCATATCTATGTCTCTGTGTCAGGAAGAAGGAAGGCATCAGAACACACAGATACCCTCCTTTATACATGATGTTAGCACACTGGATTGTGTTGCTGTTCAGGACAGGTTTTCGTATTAGCAGTAAAGGATGGAAGAAGCTGGCAAGGATTCCAACCTTTCTAAAGAAATAGTAGATACTCCCACTTGGTGTGATAGCTGCTGGGCTTGAACAACACAGAAACAAGATCAAATGTCTGTGACATGACCGTGAAAAGATGGATCCTGTCAGACCAGGCTGAGTGTTTTGTTTCTCCATATTTATCCATTTAAAACATTGATATCTCCCCTTTCTTGCCTATAGACAACATAAGGCTGCTTCCAAACAATAAAAAGCACATCACTGAAAAATAGAATAACATCATCATAAGATAAAAGCCATAAACAAATGGGCAAACTCTAATTCATAGCAGAAAAAACCACATTGTCTGTACTCTTACCCAGCCCACTCCCTAATTCAGCATTCACTCTGTTTCAAAAGCAAACTAAAATTCCAGGTCTTCACATATCAGCTGAAGGAGGATAAAGTTGCCCTCCCTTCCTGAACCCAGGATCACCTATGCTTCCCAGGGAGAGGGGGATACAAAATACTGCACTTCTTAGGGCATTTGGTGAAAATGTTGAGCCCAATCTTTTCCCCAAAATAACATGGGAACAAACACAAATCTCCTTTCTGATTCAGACAGAAGAGTTCATCCACCAAAACCATTGAACTAATGATGATAGTGGTGATCTAGGCACCTGCAAGTTTAACCCCGCCTTCCAAGAACGCACAAGGGGGACTCACTTGGGGTGTCCATTCACAGCAGGTTGCTGGACTCACACCCCCTTGTTCATCGAGCTCCCTTTGCATCTCATCTGGAACCAGCTGCAGCGTGCTTGCTTCAGGGCCTTCAGGGCCAGACGGTGTTGCATCAGGAATCATGGGGATCAACTAAAACCGGTTCACTCTCCTTCATGCATGTAAGATGTCAAGAAACCCTGCTTAGCTCAGCCACCCCACTCTAGCTACATGAATTAATCTACTCTAGCCACTCACCCCAATCATTTGTCTCCACAAGGAGACCTAAGAACTTCTCCAGAGTTGACCAATGACATGTGGGCTTAGCCCTCTGCCCCAGTCTCCCTATGCCAGCATTTGTCTGCAGCAACAAACACTGGTCATCATAGGCATAGCGGGTCTAGAGCTAAGCGCGTGCATGACATTGGTGTCTTCTGGAGAAGTCCTCATGCATTGGTCTCCCTGGGGAGACAAATGATTGAACATAGCTTCAGTGTTCTAAATGGAGTTTTCTTTACATCGACATTAAAATTGTACATGGAATAAAAGAAGTTTCTAAATGGAAATGTGCCATCTCTAAAACACATTGATTGTTTATGGCAAACGTGAAATTCTTCTCTAGCATCAAGGCTCTGATCGCATACAAAATCACAGGTTGTATGCTTGGCATTTTTTTCTTAGAAATTCTTCTTTTGTTTTCAGCCTGCTCGGGACACTGTGGGATTTAGGAGCTGGGAGCCCATTGCATTGTAAATTTATTTTGAAGGAAAACAAATTATTCTAGTCCAAAGGCATAAACCCCATAACATTTACCTAGCAAGAGTAGATTTATACAAGAAGCATCTGCAAACTACAGTTCTTTGGAAAACTCACTATTTGCCATCTGTTATTGCCCTTTCTGTCTCTGAAAGGATCCATTGATGGCAGCCAGAACGTAAACATTTAATTTCCTTTATTAAAACCTACGCTGTCAAAGTATGTGTGAAGATGTTTTGTTTTGTGCTATAACATTAATTGCTAAGCTGCTGCATGACATATCTTTTTCATTTGGCTTCCCAACCACACGTGTGCACACAGTTATGTTGTTGTTTTTTAATTTATTATTGTTATCTGAGTCACTCGATGCATCTAGTATGTATGAAAACTTGAAAACGGAAAGCTGAGCAGGCCAGATATTGAGCTTTCATCAATTTAAGATGCTTGCGGCTGACAGGGCCAAATTTTCCATTGCTGGAATGACTGCCTGTCCGTGTGGATGTGATTGAATTTGCCATGCTGTGTTCAAAGTAACTGTGTGCAGGATAAAATGGTATTTAAATGTCACGTTTTAAATAACTGAATGCACGGTCAGCACTGCGACTGCATCCTGCACCAGGTGATGCCAGCTTTTAGGCTAATGATAACAGAGCTCTCTTTGAGAATCACTGCTTGATGTCAAATTTCACGTTTGCTGCAAGTGGTGTGTTGTGTTATAACCCTTCTGTGATTTTGATCCATCTTGAAAGATGAATCAGGGACACCTTACAGTGCCGTCTCTTTCAGAATGTACCCATATCCCAATTTACCTTGTTGATGTTCCTCAGTAGAAAGTAGATGATGTTGGTGAGATTTTCAGCGCAATCCTATCCAACTTACACCACTGGTGTAACCAGCAGTGCAGCGAGAACGGGAGGCCCCAAAACGGAAAGGGGATTCAAATCCCCTTTGAATTCCCCTTTTGGAGGGGATTTGAATCCCCTTTCCATTTTGGGGCCTCCTGTTCTTGCTGCACCACTGGTTACACCAATGGGGTAAGTTGGATAGGATTGTGGTGTTTGTCTCCAGCGTTAAACTCACAGTACCGTGGTTGCCTTGAGAAAGTTGTGATCAAATTATTCCATTCTGACATGTCCAGCATTTGGGTCAGAAAGGATTAGCAGACTATGTTGTCACTGAGCCAAAGGTCCATATATTCAGATGTTCTTACGGGCAAATGGCATGTGCACCGTTAGGCTGGTGGAACAAAAGCTAAATACCACTTCACTCATTGCATTTTTACATGTGCACTTTAGATTTGTCAAGTGTACGTCTAATCGTGGAATGGGTTAATGCAACAAATTCCTATTTGCAAATATGCTTACCACATAAGTACACTTGTTAGTGAGCTGTGCCTGGTCACAGCTTCCTGATGAGTGTAAACGTGCAGCAAACCCATGTTCGCCTCTGCGTAATTTGTGAAATGACCCAAAGAAACTGCATGATAACCATGAAGAATCTATTCCTTTCTTTTCAGTGTACAATACCAGTTTTGATCTTTTTCAGGAAACCACACTATACAGTACTAACATTTTGGGGCGTGCTAGAACCATTCTTCATGTAACTCTCAATCAGAGGCGTTGCTGTAGCCTGGCGAGGCGGGCGGAGGGCCCCAGGTGATGCGCGCACGCATGCGCAGAAAGGTGACGCGCGCACATGCGCGCGTCACCTCTCCTGCGCGCACAAGCACGAGTCGCCTCGGGGCCTCCCGCCTGCCTCGCTGGGTCGGGAGAGCTGGCTCGGGGACGTCTTCCCTGGCCGGCTGCCCGGGGCCTTCTGAGGAAGGTCCACTGTGCAAACGTTATTTATAACGTTCTTTTGCACATGGGCAGATGTTCCTGAGGGAAAATAATGTTCCTGAGGGAAAATAAATAACGTTCGCACAGTGGGCCTTTCTCAGAAGGCCCCAGGCAGCCGGCTGGGGAAGACGTCCCCAAGCCGGCTGCAATGATTGAGGGGACTCCCAGAGCGGGCGCCCGGAGCGGCAGCCCGTCGGATGCCCGGAGCAGGCGCCCCGGGCGCCACACCCCCAAATCGCGGTGCGGCCTATGGCCGCGCCAAAGGTTATTAAAGGGGGTGTGTCCAGGGGGAGGGGTCACTAGGGTGACGTGTGTGCCCGGCCCTGGGGCAGCGCGCGCCCTAGTGACGTCTCTGCTCTCAATTTCAAAAAATAGTTTGCTATTCTAAACTTGGTGGCCTTGAGATCTCATAATAAATCCTCATAAGAAAGAGTAAATAACACTAGAAATGGCAAGGTTTTGGTAAACAGCATTATTTAAGAGACAATTTTCCCCATACTCTTTTTCCTTCCTTTTTTGGAGCTTCATTTAAGAATGGCAGGGCCTTTTCAGTTGCAGCCCCAGACTGTGGAATTCCTTGTCATCTTCCACCCTCTTTGTTATGTTTTTGACACCTGCTTCAGACATTGTACAGTTGGCCCTTGGCATTTGCAGGGGTTCCGTTCCTGGAACCCCCGCAGATGCCAAAAACTGTGAATATTCAAATCAGCAGGGCCGGGGCCATCTTACCCTTTTTGAAGCACTGCACGGGCCTTCTGCCCAATTCTTCAGTCCAGTGCTGCATCGTCAGCTCCTAAAAAGCCTGTTGAAAATTAAAAAATCATCCCCTCCTCCAGTGGGAACCCTCCCTCCATGGATGGCCATCCATGTAAATTCAAATCCGCGGATGGCAAGGGCCCACTGTATTACTTTTTTGTAAATTGTAAATTGCCTTGGGCATCAGGTTTTGTTACGTGGAGAAGGGCAGCATATAAATTTGCAAATAGATGAATAATAAGTTAGAGCGGAAGCTTTCATGGCTAGGTATAATCTTGCAGGATATAGGGTATATGGCAGTGGTTCCCAAACTGGGAGGCGTGGCTCCCATGGGAGCCACGGAAACCAGCCAGGGGAGCCACGGAATCCTCATGAAAAACAGTGCAAAGCCAACTGGCAGCCATCAACATAATGTAAAGGGGAGCCGCGGCCAATGGTCGCCAATGGTCAAGGGAGCCACAGGTTGAAAAAGTTTGGAAAACACTGGTACATGGGTATAGATGCCATGTACATATTCTATCAAAGCCAGAATAAGATTAAAAACAATGTTAAAACACTGAAACACAGATTTTAAAAAACAAGTTCAAAAAAACTGTGACCAGGAAAAATATATTTAAAATCAAGGCTGAAGGTGCTGTAAAAAACCGACATTTTGTCTTATTCCTAAGACATTTTCTAGGTAGTGACAGCTTGGCTGTTAGGATGACACTGAAGACCAACTGACAGAATGGAACTTCTTCAGCCTTCAGGCCTCCTGCACTGCTGCCATTTGCAGCGACAGACCCAAAATGACTGCCAGCAGCACTCATGGTGCGCCACCATATAGCCATTTCTAACAGTGTAACCACTGGCGTCACTGGAGGTGGGGCGGAAAGCTAAGCTCTGCAGCTTTCCGCCCCACTGTTACTCTCCTGCACGGGTTGCCCCACCCCCTCGTCGTAGGAGCCCGTCAGCGGAGAGAAAGCAATGCGCAGGGACTCTCCTGCGCGTTGCTTTCTCTCCGCTGATGGGCTCCTATGACGAGGGGGCAGGGTGCCTCGTGCAGGAGAGTAACAGTGGGGCAGAAAGCTGCAGAGCTTAGCTTTCCGCCCCACCTCCAGCGATGCCAGTGAGTGTAATTATGTTCTGTTGTCGTAAAGGGCAGCACAATTCTAGTTAGGATTAGGCTGTTTATGTAATTAATGAAAGCAAGCAAAGTATAACCCCCAAATCTTGAAGTAGGAAATGAAGTATGATGAGAACTTCAATTTTATCTGGTGAGCACTGAAACAAACTATGGAGTGAATCCAAAGTTTCCCTTCCTCTGACAAACAGCACAATCCTAACCAACTTTCCAGTGTCAGTGCAACCGCAATGCAGCCCCGAGGTAAGGGAACAAATGTTCCCTCACCTTGAAGAGGCCTCCATGACTGTCCCTGTACTGCAAAATGCAGTGTGCGTCCTGTTGGCATGGCTACACTGTCACTGGAATGTTGATTAGAATTGCGCTGAAAAGGAGCTTCTTTCTTCCATTGGAGGAATTTCCTTCCAACGGAGGAATGGAACCCTTGGATCTAATCCCATAGCTCCAAGACCTTGCAGTGATTCTTGGGGAAAGGGGTTCAGGTTGCAGGGACTGCCAAATCAGAATGAAGATCCAAATTAGGAAACTTTTAAAACAAAACAAAACACCAGCATTGCCACAAGTTGCGGCGATGACCACTAACCTGGATGGCTTTAAAAGAGGATTGCACCAATTCATGGAGGACAGGTATATCAAAGGCTACTAGTCATGCGCTATGTGCTACTTCCAGGTTAAGGGGCACCAGGCCTCTGAATACAGGTGGGCCCCCATATCCACTGGAGATATGTTCCAGGCCCCTCCGTGGATACTTGAAACCGTGGATAAGAGCGAACACCCCCTCCATGGTTTCCTGAGGGCCCCCCCACCCTGCCTCCCCTGCAGACAGGCATGCTTGCCCCCCCCCCAGCTTTTATTTTTCTTTCAGCAAGCTTTGTTTCTTCCTTATAACAAACAGAGAAGCAGCCTCCATTGCAGGCAAGTAGAACGAGACTAAGTCCTAGAGAGGCTCTGCAAGGTTTCTGTTAACCTTGCAGAGCCTCTCTAGGACTTAGTCTCATCAGAGTTTCTGTTACGCTTTATGCACTATGCTCTTTATCTCCTTTCTAAAAATAGGGCACAGTAAACATGAAATACAAAGGACTGAAGTTACTTCCAAACACACACCTAATGCAAATTCTACAGAAGGAAACACTTGAGCACATCACTGATGACAAAGCTGACAAGAGGACCAGTTTGTCAGACCCAGAGCACAATGGAAGAGTCCTAAGGATGCAGTCCTAATCCAAACTCCCCCCCCCCAGAAAGGAGATAAAGAGCATAGTGCATAAAGCGTAACAGAAACTGTTTCTTTAAGGAAGAAACGAAGCTTACTGAGAAAAAAGTAAAAGCCTGGGGGAGGTCCCCACGATCCGTGGATAACTGAAACCGTGGATAGCGAATCAGTGGATATGGGGGCCCACCTGTAGTACTTGCAGGTGAGCAATGATGGGAGATAAGCATGTCTTTGTCTTTGCTTCTGGGCTTCCAGAAGCAGATCTTGTGCCTCTTTGAGAAGCAGGATGCTGGACAAGATGGGTTTTTGGGCATCCAGCAGGACTTTTCTTACGTTCTGAGAATCATGGTAGAATTGTAACAAGGAAGATTTTTTTTGTGAGCTTTTCAGAGGAAACTTGATTTCCTGTGAAAGATCTTCAGATCTTGATGCTATGGTCCAAATCAGAGACATTTCAAGCTAGTTGTGCAAACTGGTTTCAGAGGAACTGAATTGTTGCTAAGTTTAAATTAAAATTCTTCGGAATCCGATTGTTCAGTGCACATGATGCAACCCAATCTGCTTAACACCTAACATAGCTGAATTAATGTGACATTGAATTTCTGTACATCTGGGAATATAACACCTGTCAGTGCTGTAGTTTACAAAGTTCTGAAATAATCTGCCTCGCTTCCCAATTTTGTGGAATTCAGATTTCAGTAATCTTACTGACATCTTGCTGTGGTTTATGCCTGAAAGGATTTATGTTCCAGCCATTATCAGCAAAGGACTTGTGATACACAACGGGGATATTTACAAAATATTTTATTATCCCCAGCAGCTCTGTTTCTCTTCCCCGGTGTAATACCTCATTAGCACATCTTTCCTGCACTTGTTTATTCCTCATTTTTATTAATATACAGGCACACGGCAGGTGAGGTGATACTGACCAGTTTTGGAAACTAACTGAATGCTGAGATATGTTGACATAGATCTAAATCAACCAAATACACCCTCTATATTATTTGGCACCATAGGAGATAAGAATGCTTGGGATGTAACTGCTTTACAATAACTTCTGTTCACTCTCTGTCAGCAGCTTCAAAACCTGAAGAGCTTATAATGTGGTCAAAAAGACTTGAAGTTTGCTACTTCTGTCGACTGGTGCTCCTGTATTGAGGAAAACCCTACCATGAATATGACATTCAAAATGCATGCGCTGTAATGAGTGGTGTCCCTACGCTGGTGCGGGGGGTGCGGACCGCACCATGTGACACCCTCAGGGGGTGACATCACTAGTGGCCAAAATTGTGAAAACCTTTGGCGATATGAATAATATCATTATGTTACATATCAGTCAATGCATCAGCTCCTGCAGAATGCAATGAAACAAACAAAATATCTGTATTCTATCAAATGTTACGGCCAAATAACTGGAAACAGAAAAAACAACTTCCTTTTATAAAAGTGGATTTCCTTAACTCAAAACAGACCAATGAGACTGATTGTTCTGAGAGATGAGTTGGTTACTGATTTGTTGGGTGACCTGTATGGTTATATATTAAAATAAATAAAGTTAATGGGGGTGACACCATGAGTTGCCAGACCAGGTAACACCAACCCTAGTGACAACCACTGACCAGGAGTAATCTGTAGAAATACATAGTCCTAAGGGACTATGTAAGGGAGTGGTGACAGGATACAGGTCTCTTGTTGTCTTGTGGGCTCTGTGAGGCATCTGCTGGGGCCACAGTGTGATACAGGAAGCTGGACTAGATGGGCCTTTGGCCTGATCCAGCAGGGCTCTTCTTATGTTCTTATGTCCAGCCTGATGGGCATCTTTTGTAGAACCCAGCTCAGCCCAACCTTGTTTCTTCCTATTCACCCCTGAGGTCCATCATGGGGGTGACGAACTGACCTCCCACACCGGGTGACGCAAAACCTAGGAACGCCCCTGGCTGTAATGCAGATAGTATGGTAAAGGGCACTCCAGGACTGGCAAGCATCTGAAAAGCAAAAAATGCAAGTACTCCTCCTAGGTTGGTGAGGACACAGTAGGAAGTTCCTAAGGCAGTGATGTAATATGGGGGAGTTGCACATAGGGCTGGAAGAACCAGGTGACTGGAGTGAAACCTTCCCCTCTATGATAATATGCTTCTGTCTACATTATTCTGGAGTCGCTTATTTTGTCTTAGGTCTTTCCTGGTACCAAAAGAGCTAAATGATTAAAGAACTCTGAGTATTGTTGACATACTACTGTATGTTACTGATAATACTGGAACTCAAAGTTATTCACTAAAATTGGTGGGCAATAGATTCAGAATAGACAAACGTGTAACAAACTCCCAGAATTCATTGCTATAAGATATGCTGATGGCCACACGTTTCAATGACTTACATAAGAAGAGCCCTGCTGGATCAGGCCAAAGGCCCATCTAGTCCAGCTTCCTGTATCTCAAAGTGGCCCCACCAGATGCCTCAGGGAGCACACAAGACAACAAGAGACCTGTATCCTAGAACTTCATGGAAATGACTGTCAATGGCGATTCGCTAAAATGTCTCTATGGAAACTTCATGTACACATGCAGCAGCAGTGGCGTCGCTGGAGTGGGGCGGAACGCTAAGTTCCGCACCGCTCTGACCCTCCGTTACTCACCGGCATGAGGCGGCCCCACCCCCTCACCTTTGGAGCCATTCAGTGGGGTGAAGGCAATGAGCAGGGAGCATCCTGCGCGTTGCCTTCATCTCACTGAATGGCTCCAAAGGCGAGGGGGCGGGGCCGCCTTGTGCAGGTGAGTAACGGAGGGTCAGAGTGGTGCAGAATTTAGCATTCCGCCACACCTCCAGCAACGCCACTGTGCAGCAGGCCACTGATTATCAGTTGCTGTGGATCAACAGTAGAGAAGGGCTATTGCTTTCATGCCCTGCTTTGGGTCTTCCTGGTTGGCCACTGTAAGGAGCCGGAGGCTCAATGAGATGAAACATTGGTTTGATCCACCAGGGCTCTTCATATGTTCTTATGAGGTTCTGAACTTCTCTTGTCCGTATAACCCATACTCAAACAGCCTCAAAGAGATCTACCTCAAACAGCCTACCTCAAACAGCCACAAAGAAATCCATAGACTTCCCCTGTTGCTCTCCTATCTGCCAAATGTACATGATCATCATCATCATCATCATCATCATCATTTATACACCGCTTTTCAACAAAAAGTTCAATGCATTCATATTCATATCAATGCATTCATATTGCTGGCAGGCCTAACAGTAAGTTCGTTTTTCCTCCAAATGAGGAATACGACTATTGCTCTCTTGCCATGAGATGAGGGAGAAGCTATCATGTTGGATAAATGTCCTGCATACAGATGAGCTCTCTGATTGTTGGAGTGCAGACCAAGAGATTGTAACTTGCTCTATGACATATTTAGCATAATGGTTGCGCTGAGCTCAGAAAGCCCCTCATTTGGTTGAGGTGCAACCAGTCAAGCAGATTTATCGTTTTAATGTAACTCTAAACATACATTGGGATATAGATGATTGATTACTCTCGCTGCCACCAATAATATTGTAATGTCTTTTCCCAGAATTTAATTTACAGGAATCTGTCCTTTGATATAAAGGGGAAAAAATCATAGAACTCTGCTGCTGTGCCTATGCTGGGACCCGCACTACCTGATTCTGTTCATTACCCAAATGCCAGCTCAGTTTTATGCGTAATTGGTATGCAGAACAAATCACTTGTCCAGTCTTGTAAAGGATATACATTATCAGAATGCAACACCTGCAAGACAAAAGACAGGTTAATTTCGTTGCTATGAAGCAAAGGAGATCATTATAAAGTCTGCAGTAACCAAACTCTGTGAAATAGCTGCATTAGTCATTAACTTTTCAGCACTAAAATTCATATCAAACTCAATTAACTACTACATAGCTTTTAATGACAATTTTTTTTTCAGATGCGGCTGTTGTTTACTAATATGATTTCCCATCATGGCTATCGGTCTCATTGCTTCCTTGGTGTTAATATGCAAGGGCTGATTCTCTTCAAAGCAAGAGGAAGCCATGAAAATCACAGTTGCTAAATGCTGTCCTTGAATTGTGCCTCTGAAATACATGCATCAAACTGTTCCTTTCTGAAGGTCATAATAAGAATATATAGAACGTTAATCAAATTTTGACCTCTGCATGCAAGAGAGATAGTAGAGATCCGTATATGCTGCAGTATTTGTATATCATCTGACAGCCCGATCCTAACCAGGGCTACACAGTCCTTTTTGACAGCGGAAAACTCTTCCACTGTTGTAAAACGGGTTTTGCCGATGCCGCCAGCACCCATTTTGAAAGTACTGGCACAAACGGCAGTGGCACCGAAAGTCCACTTCTGCAGCCAGTTACTTCTGGCAGGGCAGGTAAGCTGGTGGCAGGGAGTGGGCAGAATGGCGCTAGGCGGAAAGGAATGGGGGAATGTCCAGGAGGGGAGGGGCTGGAACAGGGCAGATACCAGCAACAGCGACTTGCGCTGATATCCTTGTCCCATTTCCCCCTTTCCCTCTTCCTTACTCACCTTTGACCTGTACCAGCAATTAGCTGGCTCAGATCTGAGGTGGCTTAGACCTGAGGTATCTTGTTGTCTCGTGTGCTCCCTGAGGCATCTGGTGGGGCCACTGTATGACACAGGAAGCTGGACTAGATGGGCTTTTGGCCTGATCCAGCAGGGCTCTTCTTATGTTCTTATGTTCTTATGTTATGAGGTAACTGAGGTTTACTCCTGCAAAAGGAAACAAATGCTGCCTGACCTGGATGAGACCTCCGTGACTGCCCCCCCCCACAGGATGCAGGGCGATCCCCATTGGCATGGCTGCATCAGTGAGGGTGTTTAGTTAGAATTGAGCAGTCAGTTTAGAGGCTAATATGCATAAGCCTAAATGACTGAGCACATAGCACACATTATGGTGCAAAATCTGAATATTCTGTTCTCTACTTGGAGATTCTGCATATCGTCTGGTCAATGTCTGAAATATACAGTACATGAAATCTAGGTAAATCCCAGGTAAAGAATGAGATGTCTCCAATCAATTCATGCTCTAAAATCCATTCCTCGTATTGACACTAGACAATGTGCAAACCCCTCTGCTATCAATACCTCTCTTTTGTCTCTGTGTATATTATTTTATTAGAGAGAAAGTCAAAGGCTGGAATAACAGGGGAGTGCCACCAAACGGATATTGCTAAGAAAGTGCAGGCATGATTAATTATCAGAGAGTTCTTATTTAAATAGCAGCTGGTTTAGGAGATCAGGTCATCAATAGCCTGCAAGAAATGATTTCCTTTTTTAAATGTCCCGTCATGTCCACTTGGTGCGAAGGCTGCCTGTGGCAAGTGAAAAGATCCCTGAGTAGGTTCATGTAACAAACCCACCTAATCCTGACTTCCTGGTAGCTCCTCTGATTTTCACATGTTCTTACATCTCAATTGACTCTGTCTGTTACTTTTCTGACAGCCCAATCCTATCCAGGGCTTACACTGCAGAATCTCGCAATCCCAGACCTATGGCGGAAAAGCCATTCCACTTTTCGGCAGGCTGTGGCCACAAGAGCAAATGTCCCGAGGCCACTCACAGGCAACAGTGGCCCTCTGAACCTCCTCTGTCCTCAGGCATCTCCAGTAAGTCAGCAGTGGGGAAGGTTTGGGGGAGGATCATGGGCCGATTGGGGTGGGGAGCAGGCAGGCAAAGGGGCAGTTCAGGAGGAGGAGGAGCTTGGCAGCAGCCACACACTGTGAGATCCTATCCCGCTCTCCCAGCCCAGACATGTCGCCCTGAGTCTCCTCGGACTTAACACCATCTAATGTGCTGGCATAGGTCTGGGAGACCCATTGGAGACTAGGCAGCGTACAGAGAGTTAAGTAAAAAAAAATGGTTACTTACCTCTCCTGGGCCATCTTGTCCCTTCCATCCCCTCCGGAAACAGGCAGCTTTCAGTAGCACTGCATGATCTGGGCTGGCAGGGGATAGGATTGGGCCCCGAGTGTGTTAAATTATCATTGTGACTTAAGACGTACAACCTCAAAGTGTTCCTAGCTCATGACTTCAGCGGGGGCGGGGGGGGGGATGCGTGCAAGCTCTCATTTATGGCTGCACAATAAAGCTAGCTTTGAAAGCACCTGGGATATTACTGCTCCATAAACAGGAAGCAGCTAAAAGTGATAGACTCAGCACCCACAATATTCGACACAGATTGCATTCAGCCTCCTCAGCCAATAAAGGCCAGACTTGTCAAGGAGGCTGTTATTCTACATGTAAAGTCAGAGGAGAGATGAAGGGCTGAGAATTATATCACGCAAAATAACTCCACAAATGTGTCTGGGATATCAAGGTAAAATGGATGCTGCGACGTTAAAAGGAACTTTTCTAGGGTTTCAATCCCCGTGCATCCTGATCCATAATAAACTTTTTTACTATTTTATTAGTCTTTCACAGCACCAGGCACATTTCTTCCACTGTGTTCTTAAGATGCAGAGCAGCACTTATTTCGGAGGTCATCATATGTGTCTCAACTGAACATTTCAAGTTGCAGCTTTACAATGTCAGATGATTCAGTGGCCAATGTCCAGATATATACTGGTGCAAATCCTGCATTAAACTAGAAGTGGAGTTGCTACCAACATTCTGTCTAAAGCAAAGTTCGGAAGCAAGTTTATTATTTCCCTCTTCTTTGGGCAAATCTAGATGCTACTTTAAGCACCTGCTATGCAGCTGCATGCTTGTTTTCTCTTTGTTAAACTGCATGCGAAGGGATGCCCAACCTGTATTGGGACCGGGGGGGGGGGGGGGAGGAGAGGAATAGGGACTTTAACCCTTTGTCCCTTCTATGGTCCTGATCTGGATCAGCCTCCCCTGCAGGGGGCAGCATGACGGTCAGTCAAGTTGGACACTGGCTGAGGGTCTATGCCCATCAGAGGACCCAGCTGGTTGAGCTGACCCTTGAATCCCCCAGCACCAGTGACAATGGTGGTGCTTGCTCCCAGCATCTCCATCTTAGCAGCATCACAGCACCTGTGTGCGGGGAGGTGGCGTACAAAGTGCCGCCCCCGTGATGTCACTGACTGACTGCTGCCGCTGCTGCAAAAGGCTTCCAAAGTGCCCACCCGCTGTTCCCACCGCCGCCGATACAGCGCAGTTCTCACCCCCCTGCTTGTCACTCAGGGGTGGACAACCCCCCCTGCCGCAGGCGACCCGACGCTTCTGCTCCATCTACAAATGGAAGCATCTGCCAGGAGGAGCCAGACCTGCTACTGTCTGTCACCCACTACTGGTAAATTTGATGTGGTGTGGGAGGACCCAGTGCTGGGCTTTCCCCTGGCATCAGTACTGCTCCCCTATGTGTGCTACTTAACAACAACAAAACAACAAGCACACAGCATAATGCGTGGGTCGAAAACAATATCTAGTTTGGCCTTCTGGTGAAGTATCTGAGGAATGTTGAAGGAAGTCAAGGATCTTTTGAGAAGACTAGTGACATTTCTCAGGGGCATTTCTCAGATTTCATATACAGTGAAATTTGAAGCCAATGTGAGGATTGATCCTCAGGTAGAGACGTCTGCGGAATTCAGAGGGAAACCAAAAGAGTCTTCTTAAGTGTAGAAGAACAGGGAACCTTTGCTCATCCCTGTTTTTTGTTTTCCTCTGGAAGTGTGTGAAACAGTGCTAAGCAAAGGGTACACATTTCCACCTTTTTTTTCTTTTAAAAAAATCCCTGTTTTTTTATTGTACCACTTGTAATGATCTGAGAGCCCAATCCTATCCTCTACCGCCCCTGCCGCCGATGCAGCTGTGCCAAAAAGGCTTGCGCTGCATCCTGTGTGTGTGTGTGGGGGGGCAACCTGAGGTCTTAGAGGAGGTAAGTATAAAACATGGTTTTATGGGTCTCCGGCATAGGATTGGGTTGCTAATTACCCAATCTGCTCCTTGCGCCTCAGGCTGTCAATTATGCTCTGCCTGACGTTCAGCTATGAGAGTATGGGAATGGTGTTGTTTCGGCCTGTTACTATCAGCCAACAGTTTGCTGACAGTGGCGTGCCTCATTGGGTTGATGCGAGGAGAAAGAAGATGAAAAATTCTGCACATTCAAAGTGTTATATAAATTATTATTATTATTATTAACAACAGTATTTATATACCGCTTTTCAACAAAAAGTTCACAAAGCGGTTTGCAGACAAAATCAAATGATTAAATGGCTCCCTGTCCCAAAAGGGCTCACAATCTAAAAATTAAGACAGAGGCATCACCCGTTGCTTTCTGCAGCCTTCTCAGAAGGCTTGCCCTTTATCTTCCTAAACCTGAGCTCCCTCATATATTCCCTCCTGCAGTGGTGCAGCCCCTGCAGCACATCTAATGGATGGCACTGCGGCAAATAGCTACAGTCGGAACCACCATAAATAAACAATATTGACCTAGAAGCTGGAACGCTGTCCTTGGTGTACATGATTACTTTCCCCACAACAATGCTCTCCATTTGGGAGCAAATTTGGTTTTCAGATAAATATCTGGCTTAAAGGGGAAGGAGGGCTTCGGGGCTTTTGACAAAGTATTACCCAGATGCAGAAAAACTTCCATTAACCCCCCTCCCACAAATTATAAAGGAGTCATAGTATCAGTGGGAGTCCAGTGCAAATGCAATGTATAATGTCAAACTGTAGTCAGTTTGGTATGGCTTGTGTTTCAAGAATCCCTTGTAGCTGCTTCGTGAGTCTGCTAAGTATCCCCATCGTTTGCAGCATGGTCGGGTCCCATGATTTGATCTGGCCCACATTCTGCTGCTTTAGCTCAATGCTGCTGTTTTACTCTTTGTTTTTCTTGTTGTGTTTTTCATATCGCGAGCCACACTGAAAAGGTTTATACGGAAGAGGAGCGTGGAATTGAATAAACACAGTACGTAGTAATCATCTGCTAATAAAATGAAGATTG
Organism: Plestiodon gilberti rubricaudatus; assembly: GCA_026170595.1. NCBI lineage: Eukaryota > Metazoa > Chordata > Lepidosauria > Squamata > Scincidae > Plestiodon > Plestiodon gilberti. The sequence goes on from JANXHW010000001.1 coordinate 270,671,561, forward strand.
CTGCATTTTTCGAACCTGCATACATGTCCTGGATTTCCAGTCTGTAGTACCTGTGGCATCCATTTTTGTCAACAGTACTATAATATTATAGTGACACACACACACACACACACACACACACACACACACACACACACACACACACACACACACACACACACAGAGCCCAATCCTATCCTCCCCCCCCCACTGGTGCAGCCGTGCCAAAAAGGAACATGCTGTATCCAGGCGAAGAGAGAGAGGGGGCAGGGAGGCTGCAAAAAGGGAGGACAGGATCAGGTCCACCCACTCCTTCAGCCTCCCCGCTCCCTCCATCCCCACTTAGGTTTGCCCCCTCCCTGCCCCTGGGGTGGGGTCCGGAGACAGACAAGGAGTGCTGCCGCCTCTTGCAGCTCTGCTCCCAAAATGGCCACCAACGGAGCGCTCTGTGCTTCACTGGCAGCCATTTTACAATGGCAGAAGCCTCTTCCATTCTCATAAATCCCTCCCCCTGACAGCCGAATCCGGAATAGGATTGGGCTGACAAATACTGATATCTGTGACTGACCGTAAACAACACAGTTCCCTGGTATCCAGCCATCTTAGAGGAAAAGCAGCAACAGCCAAACATGACAGCCATGTCGGTATGGAAAGCTATGATCCTTCCAGGCCCAATTCAACATGCTAATACATGCTGCAAGTCAGTGGGACCCACAACATAATGTTGCTTGCTGTGAATCCCTGATGCAGATTTCCAGTCTACCAAATCAGTACGTTTTTCTCTTAGGAGATTTTGTTGCCACTCAAGTAGCTGCCTTGTTCCACTGAAGGATCTCTGAGTGTTTTAATTAAGTCTGCTATGTTTAACTAACGCTTTGATTCTGATGATAAAAATATATAGATAGATGAATTTTATAGATTTGGGTTTCATATTATGAATATAGAGGTTATAATGTAAGCCACCTGGAGACTTTACTGGATGGAATTGAGCATGTTTGCTGTTGTTGTTGATAATGTTGTTGTTGTTGATGATGATGATGATATTAACAACAGCAGCAGCAGCAGCAGCAACAACAACAATTCACATTAAGCCATCGGCTCACACTAAATCATGCCACCTTCACCATTTGATCCATTTGATCAGTGCTCACCAGTCTGTTGGTAATGTTGGAAAGGATTTGCAGAATGTCAGTGATGCATTTTGGTTAGATGGGCACCGCTTTCAACCATCCTTTTCAACCAGGAGGTATGGTCTAGTGGTTGAGCTGCCACCTTGCCTGAAGAACAGCTGGGACGAGATCAGTTCGAGACAGCAGGAAGTTGTTATTATCTAGCTTACACTGACTATATGATGGGTTCTAATATAAACTATTGGAAAGGCTACAGCGTTTGGGGCTTTTCAGTCTAGAAAAAAGGCGCCTGAGGGGGGACATGATTGAGACATATAAAATTATGCATGTGATGGAGAGAGTGGATAGAGGGAAATTCTTCTCCCTCTTGCACAACACCAGAACCAGGGGACATCCACTAAAATTGAGTGGAGGGAGAGTTGGAATGGACAAAAGAAAATATTTCTTTACCTAGCGTGTAATTCATCTGTGGAACTCCTTGCCACAGGATGTGGTGATGGCACCTGGCCTAGATGCCTTTAAAAGGGGTTTGGACAGATTCATGGAGGAAAAGACCATCACAGGTTACAAACCATAAGCAACCTCCTGGTTTTAGAAGTAGGTTTTCTCTGTGCCAGGTGCAGGGGAGTGGCAGCAGGAAACAGGTTATCTTGTTCGCTGTGTGCTCCCTGAGGCATCTGGTGGGGCCAGCAGTGTAACGATATAATTTGGCGCCCGGTTCAGGGGGGGGGGGATTTTGCGCCCCTAGGGAAGTTACAATAGTTTTTGAATATCGGCGCGGCCACTAGGCCGCGCTGCGCTCCGGGGGGCGACCTCCAAGGGGAAGGGGGAAACCGCCGGGGGGGAAGGGGGCGACCCGACGGGACCCTGCACCGGGCACCCACCCAACCCCCAGCGCGAACCCAACCAGCTTACCTCCAGCGTGGTGCGTTCAGTGAGTTCCGTTCGCGCAGTGCAGTTCAGGCGCAGCGGAAGCGGAAGGGAGTGTGTGTGCCCCCTCCTTCAATTCCCCGCCTGCCGTCTCGAGTCGGACTCCTTGCCCGCGCAGCCAGCGGAAGTAAGTGAAGAGTAATGTGTCTGTGTACTGTGTGTGTGCCCTTGCCGTGCCGGTGCCCCCTCCTTCCTTCAATTCCCCGCTGACTCGAGTCGGACTCGAGAGACTCGAGTCCAACTTGAGTCTGGCGCCGGCACCGCGGCTTCGTCACGGCACCTCCACAGCAGGTGGCGCCTGGTTCGACTGAACCACGCGAACCACCCTAGTTACGCTACTGGGTGGGGCCACTGTGTGATACAGGAAGCTGGACTAGGTGGGCCTTTGGCCTGAACCAGCAGGGCTCTTCTTATGTTCTTATCCTGTTTCCTCTTTCAGTCACAGCAACTGCAGCAGCCATAAAGATTGTGTTTGCTACTGCTTCTCCCTAGTCCAGACACATTCGGTAACATCCAGAGTTTGCCTTACTCTGAAACAGTGATCTCCCTCTTAAATGAAACTCCTTACACCACAGTAAGGGAAATTTTGGGTGTCTCTGTATCATCTTGAAGCATAACAGGCATCTAAAATGCTGGTAAATGGGAATGAGGCAAGTCCAGATAACGCGAAATAAGATATAACTATGCATTTGTTTTGGATTTTGCTTGGCCTTTGCAGGTATGCTGATTTCAGTTAATCCCTCCTCTGTGTTCAACCCAGCCTTAATAAAAATTCAGAACATAATTTGAAACTGGTTATTTTTCAAAGCTCACATAGCTGTAATTTGAAGTGTGGCCTCAGGGGTGAAAGGCCATTAAATAACCTACTGATCCATGAAGACAATTTCAAAATTTACAGTAGGTAAAGTTATATGAGATTGTTTCTGTATTTGCATGTTTAATTTGTCTGTGCTGAAAGGCATTATTGCAGATCATCTTGATAGAAGACTGTGCTCTGCAATAAATTCATTGAGTTTTCCATTTATGGCCACCCCAGATTCACCTTGAGTTACTCTGTCTTATGAATAATCATATGTCACCTATATTGCCTTCTAATTTATTACATATATCCCTTGAGATATTTGATTACCTCGAACACAAGAGCTATAGTATAGGTTACTTTTTTTTCATTAAACTGCAAAAGGAAGTGTTATATCCTGACAGCTGCAGGAGCAATCCTCTCGCAAGTTTCTGTAGCCCAAAGGCAATTTGGAATATGTATTATATGGCAGCACCAAATGAGTGAGTCGGAGACACAATTTCAGATATGGGGACAGGAGGAGACAGCAAAAACCACAGCGAGATTCAATGACCATTCTTGGGTATGGTTATCTCAAGGGGAATATTTTTGGGGGGCAGTCCTCCTAATAGCTGTGTCACTGTCACACGTACCTACCAGAGTTGGCTATGTCATTGAGGGCAATCAAAGATCACTCAGAGCTAGGGCATTAGGAGTTTAGCCACAGGTATACAGTAGCTCCTTGCGTGAATAATGCAAATTTAAATTGTATATACTGATTCTGGTGTTTATTAAGGATTGGGGTTAAGGAAGGGCTGTTCTGGGTGCAGAATTTGAGTAGTCCTGACACAAAATTGTCTTCAGCGATATTCCCTTGCTAAATTGTGTAGTTGTTTTGATATTTTATTTTTATTTATTTATTTAAGAATTTGTATCCCGCCTTTCTGCAAGGGCACTCAAGGTGGCTTACAACATTAAAATAACATACATTAAAATAATTAACAGATAATTAAAACAATTAAAACAAGCACCCCCAGTGGGTCACCTATATTTACATTTGATAAAAGCCATTTGTTCAAAGTTAAAATTTTTGATATGGCTTCTAGGGGCAGTACTGTATACTTCTAGTCTAGTTTAGTTTCAATTTCCATTGGTGGTGGTCATTTTGTTGAAGCCAAAATCAGGAAAGGTCCTATTCAGGTTGGACTATGTTTCCAGTCATCTTCCATTGGGAGCTTGTGGAATAATTACAGACATTTTTAGGATTCATTTTTTTAGAGTTCTATTATAAAAGCTGCACCAGACAAAGAAGAAGGAACTGACAGCTATGTCTTCATTGGATGCCCATCTTTTGCCTTCCCAGCCTTATAGAGAGGGCTCTTTTAGGACAGAACCAGCATTTGCCATGGATATATCCTTTTATCTTTGTCTTCCTTTAAGACATTGTAGCTGCACCAGACAACAAAGAATGAGAAGAAAGAGGTGAACAAGAAATCATATTATTTCTTCTTGTGTAAATAGGCAAAATAGCATCACTTTTCCAGTCCAAGCAATGTACAGTGGGGCCTCCATATGCACTGATTCGCTATCCACAGTTTCAGTTATTCACGGATCGCCCCCCCCCCCGCGACTTTTACTTTTTTTCCAGCAAGCTTCGTTTCTTCCTTAAACAAACAGGAGAAGCAGCCTCTGGCTGCTTATTGCAGGCAAGTAGAATGAGACTAAGTCCTAGAGAGGCTCTGCAAGGTTAACAGAAACCTTGCTGAGCCTCTCTAGGACTTAGTCTCATTCTACTTGCCTGCAATGGAGGATGCTTCTCTGTTTGTTTTAAGGAAGAAACGAAGCTTGCTGAAAGAAAAATAAGAGCTGGGGGGCGCACACGCCTGCCCGCAGGGGAGGCAGGGCTGGGGGCCCTCAGGAAACCATGAAGGGGGCGTTTGCCCCTATCCACAGTTTCAAGTATCCACGGAGGGGCCTGGAACATATTCCCAGTGGATATGGGGCAGTACTGTATACTGGATCACCAAAGGTGAAGGCCTCAAATATAACCTTTGCAAATGTTGGCCATAATTCTACTCTACCTATGTTCTGATATGAAAACTCTAGATATCTAGTAAATAAGAAATCCAATAACTAGGTCATACATCTTCAAAGGCAAATGTGATACCAACATGTGTTACCAAGTCACTAAATTATGGCACAATTATGCTTACCTAACACCACGGGAACGCGCGTTCTGGCAGCGTTAGGCACTTTATGGTGGTTGCAAATGCAACCCGTTCTTGGGAGGAGCTGGGCTGCCACTGCAAACTGCATTCAAGAGAGTCCGCTGAAGTGTCTTTTCTGCATAACGTTCCTGCTTATTGCAAAATGGTTTCAGAAGACTCATAACGGAATGTACTCTAGTTATGAAAATGGTTTACAGGCTTAGAAATAATAGGGATCTTTTAGAAGAATTACATCTTTGGCCCGAAGCAATCACGAGAAAGGGGGTTTCTTGAGGATTAATTATACTGTTTGTCTTTTGGAGTTGAATGACCTCAGTGATTAAAATGAAAGGAAAATGGAATTGCTGGGAGGACGAAGAGGCTGTTAAACCAGTCATATATAACTATGGAAAGGACAGGAAAAAACCCTACTGTACTCCTGACTACAAATCTTTTACATGCATCATCTAGCAGCCACTCCTCTCCGTTCTCATCTGTCATCAATTTGTCAGCATTCAACCCGTCACCTGCTTATCCAGCTGTGCCTTCGAAATTTCAAAGAATGGGTCCCAAGTTCTTTCAAACTCTGCCAACCTACTCTCTGGTGAAAAGGCCAATTTACTCAGTTCTGAATAGCTGCACATTCTTCACACAACTGAATCCCTGCAGAGATGCTCCGACAGAGATAGCCAGAAAGTACAAAAGAACCATTTTGCCATTCCTGTTCTTCTCAAAATGAAGGGCATTGACAAATGGACTTTGTTTAAGGTCTCAGCCATGTTTTATGCAGGATGCTGAATGTCTGTAGAGTAGTAGATAAAAAACAGGGTCACTATTATTTTGTCCTCTCAGTTTAGAGAAGTTGTTCGACACAGTATCTTGATAATTTACTGTTGTTATTGTTTTTGTACTGTTACAACTTAATTGTCAACTATATAAGCAGTTTTACATAATAAAAAGGTCAACGGTTTACAAAGGACATTTTTGAGTCCGTGATTTGCAAGCCTTGCCTGCCAAACTCATAAGTTAATAAACTACTGGGAGTTCACCTTTAAGTTGCCACCTGACTCTTGGTTTTGCTGCATCAGCCTTACATAGACATGATGACTATGTTGGAACTGCTATTCATGGCTTTTAGGTCAAGATCCAGTTTCTGTTGAAACAGAGCATGGAGGGACCGATGGTCATTTCCAGTGGGTGGGCCAGGGGGAAGTGGAAAGCAGTCTCCATCCTTCCATTTCTCTTCTTGTCCATTTTCCTGTAATACTAATTACGGAGTCAACCTTGTCAGGAAGATCACCTACCAATGTTTGCTCCCAAACAAGGACCTCAGCTAGAGGAAGATCAGATCCCTCCCCAAGTAAGCGTTCTCTAGTTTAATAGATCCATCTATATGACTCTGGGCCACAGGTTTTTCTATCCTGTCGTTAGTTTTCAAAAAACCTAACTCGAGTCTGCAGGATGCACCAGTGGCGTCACTGTGACGCGCGTCACCCCAGAGCGGGGGACGCGCGTCACCCCCCCGACTCAACCCCCGACTCACCCCCCCCTACATAGACTTACCTTTTCCGGCGCTCCGGGAGCCGGCTGGGAAGCACTCCAGGGCCTTCTGAAAAGAAGAGGCCCTGGAGCGCTTGCGTTAAAACGCGAAAATTGACGATTTTCGCGCATGCGCAAACCCTTTTCTGAGGGCAAGGGCCTGCCCTCTTGCCCTCAGGAGGGTTTGCGCATGCGCGAAAATCGTCAATTTTCGCATTTTAACGCAAGCGCATTGGGCCTTCTGAAAAGAAGAGGCCCAATGCGCTTGCGTTAAAACACGAATTTTGAAGATTTTCGCGCATGCGCAGTCCCTCCTGAGGGCAAGAGGGCAGGCCCTTGCCCTCAGAAAAGGGTTTGCGCATGCGCGAAAATCGTCAATTTTCGCGTTTTAACGCAAGCGCTCCAGGGCCTCGTCTTTTCAGAAGGCCCTGGAGCGCCGGCCGGGCCGGACGCTCCCTGGCCTCGGAGCGTCCGGCCTCCGGAGGGTGACGCGCGTCACCCCTTGGCGCGCGTCACCCCCCGGCGGCCCGCCCCGCCCGCCACGCTACAGTGACGCCAGTGGGATGCACTTATGGAAAGGGGTACTTCTCCATTCTTATGCTGCAGTTGTATCTCCCACCTCAAAAAGGAAACCTTTCTCTGCAGAAGGTTGTCCATCTTAACTGGTGAGTGATTGGGATCAGTTCCTGGTAGTGGTGGTCCTTGTCCTCACCAATATAGCATGGAACTCTATCTTCCAGCCTAATAAGAACATAAGAATCCCTGCTGGATCAGGCCAAAGGCCCATCTAGTCCAGCTTCCTGTATCACACAGTGGCCCCACCAGATGCCTCAGACACAAGATACCTGTATCCTGTTGCCATTCCCTTGCACCTGGCATTAAGAGATAGCCTATTACTAAGACCAAGAGGTTAATTATCCCCATCATGGCTTGTAACCTGTGATGGACGTTTCCTCCATAAATCTGTCCAATCCCCTTTTAAAGGCATCTAGGCCAGGTGCCATCACCACATCCTGTGGCAAGCAGTTCCACAGATGAATTACACGCTGGGTAAAGAAATATTTTCTTTTGTCTGTTTTAATACTCCCTCCACTCAATTTTAGTGGATGTCCCCTAGTTCTAGTGCTCTGTGACAGGGAAAAGAACTTCTCTGTATCCACTCTCTCCATCCCATGCATAATTTTATAAGTCTCAATCATGTCCCCCCCCCCTCAGGTGCCTTTTTTCTAGACTGAAGAGCTCCAAACCCTTTCCTCATAAGGGAGGTGCTTCAGCCCACGACTCAGTTTGGTCGCTTTCTTCTGCACCTTTTCCAGTTCCACTATACCTTTTTTGAGATGCGGCGACCAGAACTGGACGCAATATTCCAGATGTGGCCTTACCATCGATTTGTACAACAGCATAATAATATTGGCTGTTTTATTCTCAGTCCCTTTTTTAATGATCCCAAGCATGGAATTGACCTTCTTCACAGCCGCCACACACTGTGTCGATCCTTCTATCATTCATGTTACCGTGGAACCATTCGTGTCACAATGATCATTCAGCTTAAGAACAGTGTGTGATTAAACATAAAATGCAACAAATGCCAGAAGTTGCCTCATTGCTGTCAAGTGTTCAGTGTATGTCTTATGGTTTTACCTGACTAGCTTGGCCTTGTGCCTAGAATCAAGAGCAAGAACCTACTCCCACATCTTGTTATAGCATTGTGAATTTAAGACCTCTTAAACCAATGGCAGCGGTAGAGCTTCCATCCATATTATCTTAATCCTCAGTCTGGAATTTCCAAAGAAATTGGCACACGTTTCTTAAACAAGGAGTTTCAAGGAATGGGTTTTTCAACCTTGCAGATTCTTATCTGTCATTTACTCAGCTTTCAACTAGACATGGGCAGATATATTTATCTCTCAAGATGCATAACAACATTTATTGATGTAAGAATTAAATATTGATTTAAGCAAATCAGGCAGCAGTATTTATTTACTACCAAAGGCAATATGTTTGATAGGCACTGAAGCCAAAACCTCAAACACAGAAATCTCTCTGTCATCTGTTATACTAGATGAGAGGCAGCTACTACTTGTAGAAAGAAAAAAGCTAAGTCTCTATGTAGCTTCAAGGTTTTTTCTCTTTGTCCTCTCAAAAACTTCCATCAAAGGATACATAATAGCAGGCTCTTTAAGGTAAATTAGAAACAACAAGGACACTCAGGGAAGCTTTTTGGTGGCTGCTAACTATTCCAGAATGCCCTTCCTCAAGAAATCTAACAAAGGCTTAACCAAAGGGCCAGATGGTATGCATCTTTTCCATGCAGGTGTTGCTTACATTGCTAAGCTATCAGAGTCGCATGAAAAAAAAAGTTCTATGAACTGGATGGCTACATATATACAGCCCCCCCCCCGGTATCCATGGGGGATCTATTCCATGCCCCCTCTGAATATCGGAGAACCGGGGATAGGGAGAACCCCCCTCTATGCCCCCACGGCCCCCCGTGAACCCCACCAGCCATTCTCTTACCTTAATTAGATGCTCTGTGTCTTCCTCTATAAGCACCAGCATTCCCCCCTCCGAGCCGGCAGACAATTTGGGTGGCAGAGTGAGATTAAGAGAAAGCACATGGACCTGCGGGGCACATTCTCCTCGCAGCACAGGGATACAATTTGGTTATAGGGATTCTCATGTCAGCGCAGAGGCTGGGGTCCCCCCCCCCCGTGAGGCTGCGGGCTCTCCGTGTGTCTGAGGGTTCAAGGCAAGGATCGCCTGCAGCCTTGCAGGGAGCATCCCCCCGTCTTAACTGGCAGATAGCTTGGGTGGCATAGTAGGATGAATAGAGAGTGCTCGGACAGTCTGGGCATATTCTCCCTGTACCACGGGGATGCAGTTTGGGACCAGGGATTCCCATGGCAGTGCGGAGTCTGGGAGAACGTGCCCAACCGGTGCGAGAGTTGCTCTTCCTTCATCCTGCTTTGCCGCCCAATATGTCTGCCGGCTTGGAAGGGGGGGATGAGGCAGTCAGTGCTCCGTGTCTCTGAGGGTTCAAAGCACGGAGCACCTGCACCATCACGGGAGCATCCCCCCTCCAAGCTGGCAGACAGTGTGGGCAGCTTTGCAGGATGAAGAGAGAGTGCTCGGACTGACTAGGCATGTTCTTCCTTTAAACAGATGCTATAAGCAGCAGCATGCTGCTTATAGCACAGACGCTAGCTTAGTGCTAGAGAGGCTCAGCCAAAGAACAGGAAGCAGGAACTGGAACTTCTTCAGTTGAGCCTCTCTGGCACTCAACTGCCATCTATGCTATAAGCAGCATGCTGCTGCTTATAGCATCTGTTAAAGGAAGACACGGAGCAGCTAATTAAGGTAAGAGAATGGCCAATGGGAAGGGGGGGGCTATACGCGAATAAGTGAATCTGCGGAGAGCAGATCCATGGGTAGCAGGGGGGCTGTAGTTAGCAACAATTCCCACTAGAGCTGGCCCATTCATGAGGCCACCTGAGGTGGTTCCTTCAGGTGGCAGATTGGTAGAGAGCATTGGCCTTTGTCCATTCACCCATCTCCATTGCTTCTCCTTCTACTCCTCCCTGGATTCAAAAGCAAAGAAATGCATTGTGTGGACCAGTTCTGGGATATCTCCTGGAAACACTGTAAGACCTTTCTGCTCAGGGGAGCATTCAGTGGTCAGTTATGAGCAAGAGACTCTTGTAATTATATTTACATAAAACGGCCCTAACCAACATAGGTTTCTGTCAACACAGCCTTTTGGAAAGTCCTTTAAAATTATGTTCATCTTGGTGCCTGGCCTGAATGTTTGGGGATCGATTTTGTTAGAAATCTAACCACACAATCTTATGCACGTTTACTCAGAATTAAGGCCCATTCCATGAAATGACTTGTGCCCAGGGAAGTGTGTCTAGGATTGCAGCCTTAAGAAATGAAATAATAAATGTTCTGTTTTTAAATATAATGCGCAAGAGGAAATACAAGACTGAGAGGAGAGCAGCCAATTGGCAGCATAGTGTCTTCTCAGTACCTCCGATCTGCACCAGATCTTTCTGACAGGTAATAACTAACGGTTCATGACATAAAGCAAAACTCGGTTTGTCTTTCTCTCGTCAACGTGCTTCCTGGGCTTCTGAAGTACAATTGCTGCACTGCAGTGAACATTAATTTACAACTGAGCATCACCAGATACATTGCACTTCATCTGGGTAGTGCAGGGAAACATCAGTCTGAAATGAAGAAGAGTTGCAGCAACACGTCAAGGTAACAGTTTTTGCTATCATTCAGCAAGCGGCCAGGCTCCCATGTCATCAGAGTTTGTTTTTTACAGGATTATCTGCATCATATATGGTGGGGGGCGGGCGGGGAGAGAGGGTGAGCGAGAGAAAAAGCAACGCAGACTAACATTGGGACAGTTACTTCTCTTTCAACATTTTCCATCATCCAACGGGAAAATCTGATGGATCAATTTCTCAGTCTCCAGGTCTGGGGCTTTGTTGTTATCTGTCAACAACATGCTGCATTGCAGGCTAATGATAGTGGTTTGGGAAAGCTTTCCTAATGCTAATGTTCAAAGACTCGGTCATTAGCAAGTGTTCTCCGACTCTAGGAAAAAAAAGGCATTAATTGACCCCAGGAGGGTGTTAACATGTGAAAAATATTATCTTTTGGTTTGAGCATTGATACATTTCTGCTAGAGCCTGAAATCTGTCAACAAAGCTATTAACAATATAATCAGGAATCGTTTGGTTTGACTCAGAGACATGAGCAAGAATAAATGTAAAGGAAGATCAGCAATTATTAGCCTTTTGTCTTGTTTCCCCACCCCACCATCCTTGTACTTTTACAGAAGTGGGCTGTGGATCTCCTTGCAGCTCACTTTATTTTCTGTTGACCTCTCTGGATTGGAAGGAGCTCACAAATGAAAGGAAGTGAATGCAAGTTAAAAATCACATATCATGCCATAAATCAGCAGTTGCTATGTTCTGAGTGGAGATAAGTCACACTGAAAGCATCCTAAAAGCTTCCTTGTATATAATGATCAGAAAATAATGTGAGTTTCCTTCTTCTCGAGTCACTCTTTCTCATTGCAGGACCACCTTAGGGGGCTTTTTCAGACAAATGGATGAGATAATGACTGAGCAGCGAAGCCATCTTAGCGTGATTTTTGGTGTAACCTTTGGTCTTTGGGATACTCTGATACCACTGCAGGATTCACCCAGAGAGCACTACTGAAATTTGAGAACAAGAAATGCTCAAATTGGAGTGTTAAACACTTTTTTCATAGAAGGAAGTGGGCTCCTTACTTTAAGTTAAATAAGCGCTCCTTGTACTTTACCACTTCTTTGCTCAGCATTGAGGCACATTCTCTGTTTTGCTTGGGTTTTTTTCCCATTCTGTTTAGTCAGTTGCTCTTCTTTGCTTTTATGCCTCAAATGTTAGCCTTGCTGTCTGTTTCATTGAGATCACTTTCACTTACTCTCTAAAGTGCTTGCTATCCTCATCCATATATTTGATGTGTACTGTATGTTGTCCATTCCCTAGTCCAAGTCATGAATGAAGATACAGAACTGCATTAGATTCAGCTCGGATGGAATCTAGTATACCTTTCTAGTGGACACCAGTCCATCTAGTTTTACACCAACTATCATGCATTGATTGTGGCTTTTCCACAACATATCTGTTTTAGTTTTCTTGTAAGAAGACCACATGTTGAACAACAAAAAAGGAGATATATTTGAGTAATGTAAGCACAACCTTATGGCTACATTACTCTGAATATAGTCCCAGCAATAAGCAAACCATATTGAAAGAGCAAGGGGTGACCAGCAGCCCAATCCTATCCCTTGGCAGTCTATAGCATGCAGCACATCGACGGAGTGTGTGCTGCATGCTATGATGGGGGGGGGGGGAACCAGACAGCCTGGGAGAGGTAAGTAAAATATTTTATACTTACCTCTCCATAGGCCACCTGGCTATCAATGGGTCTCCTCAGACCCACTCCAGCTCTTTTGCTGGTGTAAGTCTGAGATGAGTTGGGGTGTGTGTGTGTCCAGGCTGGGAAAGGCGGATAGAATCTGGCACATGCTGCCACCGCCAAGATTCTCCCCCGAACCACTCCCTGAACCACCCCCTGTTCCTTCCTGGACTACCCCAATCCTCTACCTATTACCCGCCCCCACTGCCATCTTATCTGCTCCAGTGCAGCCTGGGTGGTCCGTTGCAGCTGTGCAGAGCCTCCCACCACTTGTACCAGTGGCTCTGGAGTGACCAATGGTGGCACACCTTTCATTATTATTATTTCTGTATTTATATACCACCTTTCTTATCCTCAGATTGCTCTTCAGAAGTTATTCAAGGCGGTTTACATAGGCAGGCTTATCTAGATCCGATAAGGATCTTTACAATATTGTTCTGTATAGAACCCTATAATTCCAGCTGGTTTCCTCTATGGTGTAGTCATCTTCACTAGCTGCTGAACACAAGCCTCGAGCTCTCTGCAGGACGCCACAGATCATGCTGAACAGGGAAACATTTTTCCAGTTGTCATCACTCTGTCACTGACATTCTCAGCATTCTAGTCTGTTCTCTCACCGCACCACGCAACAGCGACTCCTCTCTGCCACCAAGGGTCATGACAGCTTATCAGTGGACTTATGGCAGCAGATTGTGAGATCCGCTGCTGCCGGGCCAGGATAGGATTGGGCCATAGGAACTGGGACTTGATACCACTGCTTTCTATCCCAGCTGTTTCACTGATGATAAATGTGAGCCCCTCCTAGAATTGTCAGTTTCTTCTGGAAATTGTCAATGAATCAGAAGGAGCATAATCTGGCTAGGAATTGTCATCACTATGTTTTTATGGACCTGCAGTACCCATTGCAAGGTCCTTTTTAAGCGTGAAGGTAGCCATAGTCTTGTACATATTTCTGAAAGGCAAAGGATGGCTAGGGTGGACATTCCTTTTGACTCCTGAAGGGTAGCATCTTTCGATAAAAGAGAGGATGGTACAGAAAGAGTGATGCTGCTCTACCATGTCATTCTGAGGCCAATCAGGAAAAAGCTTTCTGCTCTCACTCTCAGAGGAATCCTGGGGGAAAATATAACAGTTCTCAGATTCAGGGATGCAGTTACTCTACTGGTAAATTCACTTCTGGCTTCCCCCTTTTTGTGGCTCCCCCAAAAATCTCCCAAATGGCCCCCAACTTCACAGCTTGCAAATGGAATGATGAAACTGAGGCAACAAAGTACTTGCCAGGGATGCTCAGGTGGGAAATATTCTCAAATACCTAGTTATTTTGCTCCTGTCAAACAAACAAACAAACAAACAAACAAACAAACCCTAAAACAGCTATTCTGGAGTCCTGTTCCCAAAGTAGTTTCCAACCTACTACTGTAACTTTTGGAGGAAGATGATTGCATCCAAACCACAAAGTTGTCTTAATGGCCAGGTGCGCCTTTCATCATTTGGGAATTGCATACATTTCCTCTTGGGAAACACAGATCATGATCTGAAAACGCTGCACCTATTAACACTGGGTTTCAGTGCACAGATTTGTCACCCAAATTACCCATTGTCAACATCTTTCAATCATAGATGTCTGAACTAGTTCTAAAAAGAAAGAGACAAATTCCAGAACTCTAAAGGCTGAGATTGTGGAGTGTGGCTACAACCTTGTACATGGCCTGTTTAAGGCCCATTGATTTCAATGGGATTTAAGCATGCTAATTGCCTGCCAGATCACAACCTGTGCCTCCAGTTCACTAGCCTAATAAGACAGAGAACTCAGCAGTAGGTCAGTTCCTCAGTAAGATTACATCTTTGAAAAGACAACTTTGAAATGCCTTCTATTTTATACAAACCGAAAAGAATCCTGAGATGTATGCGATTACGAACCAGCTTCGGTAGGGAATTTATCATGAATACTTGACCAACTGTAGATGCATAGAAACAGGGGGTTTCTTTCAAGCTAAATAATGAGCAGGGACTATATAATTAACACTGCCTCAGTTCCAGGATAGTCCTTCTGCATGCTGTACCCCCTACCGCTAGAGAAAGAGTTCAGTTACATTTTAATGGCTCTAGATACTCTCAGTAAACTTTGCCTTCGAGTCATTGTAAATCAATGTCATTCCGCTCCCACTGAGCCATTTGAAAGATCCATGCCTAGTAATGAAAGATGTACCCTTGGAACGATTCTGCTCAAACACTCTCCTTTATCAGGAGGTTGCTTGTGTTACAGGGCATTTGTGGACAAGATGGAACTTAGCGAGGCTGATTTCACTATGCCGGCTGCCCAGGGGTTCGTTCTGACTGCTAGGGAGATGAAAGAGGCAATCAGAGAGAGCTGCGGCTTGACACTCTAGTGGAGGAACATTCGGCTGGATTGTGTGCTGTGTGAGGGCCGCTGACACATGAATAAGGGAGAGTGTGAGAGCTGGATTCACATCCTCTCTCTGGAGGTAAAGCAAAGGGCAGAAGGAGCAGCCAACTTATTTCCTAGTTGATGACCTCCCTCCAGCAGCAGCAGCCCAGGCGAAAGATGTCTTAAAGACCTGGAAACTTTGTTTGCAAGATCAAAAGTAGGACATTGCAAAAAAAAGAAAAAGAAAAAAAAGAACAAGAAAAAAAAGAACAAGAACAAAATAAATAACCTCATGCAGAAAAGGGTACTGGAACTTGGCAGGGACACAAGCAGTTCCTTTTTTTCGTTGTTGTTGTTTTTTTTGCTTTGTTCTCTTGGCTCCGTGGTGTAAACAACGTTTGTTGGTTAGCTTTTGTATGTGACCGTTCAGGAAATCCTCCTCATGTACAATGTATCTTGTCAGCCATTTCCTGTGTGTGCAAAATGTAATTCGTCACCCTGTATCGCCTTGGCAGCAGCCTTGTAAAGAACGTACTGAATTAATGAATATTTCATCCAGATGTGATTTATTAGCATTGTCCCCCCCCCTTTTGCCTTAAAGATGATGCAGCCTTCTAAAGCCACGCTCACAAAAGGCTATCTGCAGGTACAGAAAATGAAACTGAACCCCCAAAGGCAAATGCAGAATTTCTTAATAACCTCTGAGCCATATAGCCTTTTGGAGAGATATTTAGTCAATGTTCTATTAATATTTTAGTTGGCAATGCAGCAGAGTATTAAACTACTGACCTGTTTGGGGCTGAAGGAATTATCTGATGCTCCGCTGTAAAATTGGGGCTCGTTTGTATGCTTCTCAGTGGCTTTTCTAATTGCTTTATATATTGAGATTTCTATCCCACCCATCTTGAAGACTCAGCAGAGTTGCAGTATAACTAAGACTAGCAACAAAATCAGATTTTTTTTCTCCTCTAAACTATTTCTGAGACAAAACTCTGTGGACTCCAATGGAGCACAGATAACTTTTCCCCCTCCAGTGCCAATTTACTCCCACTCGAAGCCGTCCAAAACAGAGAGGCCTTACATTGCTTCCAAATTATGTTTAGGCTTGGACTTCCAAACAATATCTATTTTAGTATTTTTCAAACATTATAAATCCAGGAGTTGAACCATTAACAATTTGGATTTGGTTAAGATCTTTCAGTGTTGCTTTTAGTTCTTCAGTTCAGACACTTACTTTAAAAAGTGGTTCGGTAACCAGTCTAGACATGTTGAACGGCTCCTGAACCAGTTAAGATACATATCAGAATAACGTCAAACTCTCCTACTTGCAATGTAGCTCTAGAAAATGAATACTATCAAAGTGATGTAAGAAAATAAGTGTGTGTGTGTGTGTGTGTGTGTGTGTGTGTGTGTGTGTTTATATTTAAAGAAAGAAAATGCCAGGGAAACGGTTGGTCCACTGGATGGTGAAGGAGAGAAAGGGGTGATAAAAGGGGACTTGGAGACTGCAGAGAAATTAAACGAGTTCTTTGCATCTGTCTTCACGGCAGAAGACCTCGGGCAAATACCGCTGCCTGAACGGCCTCCCCTGACTAAAGAATTAAGTCAAATAGAGGTTAAAAGAGAAGACGTCTCAGACTTAATTGACAAAATAAAGATCAATAAATCACCAGGCCTGGATGGCATCCACCCAAGAGTTCTGAAGGAACTCAAGAATGAAGTTGCTGACGTCTTGACCAAAATATGCAACTTGTCCCTTAAAACGGCCACTGTGCCAGAGGATTGGAGGATAGCTAATGTCACGCCAATCTTTAAAAAAGGAAGGAGGGGGGACCCGGGAAACTATAGGCCCATCAGCCTAACATCTGTTCCAGCAACAGAAACAAGGAAGCCAAGTCCATATCTTGAGGAGCTTAGGCCCTAAATTTCAACAGTGTGGGATGCCAGAAAAGGAGGGAAAGGAAAGTTGAGGAAAGGTTGACAAAGAAAAGAGGAGAAAGGTAAAAGAAATGAGGATCAAGAAAGGACAAGGAATGAATGTCAGTAAAGGTCTCTACTCCATTTTAACATTGCTTGCACATTGTTAGCTTTGAAATACCTGGGAGAGGTGTAAATTTATCGATACGTCACCATTCATGACACCACCGTATGAAAGTCAGGCCATAGGTGACTGTTAGCATGTAAAAAAAATGTTAACTCGTGTGTGTGTGTGTGTGTGTGTGTGTGTGTGTGTGTGTGTGTGGTTTTGTTACAATGGATGTCAGCTCCCCCAAGGTCAAGTCCGTCACCTCCAGAACACCATCCAGCCATCTTGCCCTTGGTCGGTCCCTCTTTCTTTGCCTTCCACTTTGCATCAGCATCTTCTCCAGGGTATTCTATCCCCTCATTATGTAGCTGAAGTACTTCAGTTTTGCCTTTAATATCACTCCCTCAAGTCTGGCTTTTTTAAGTGTCACAAGACTCTTGTTTTGTTACGTTTTTGCTTCAACAGACGGGCAGCGCAATCCTGCCTAAGTATCCGCTGGGCAGCCCAAGCTGCCCGCTGGATCCTGTGCTCCGCCATGGGCAGGCTCCTGGAAACAAACCAGAGTCTGGTGCAAGACCTAATCAGAAGGCCAAGAACAGCTTTGTGAGGCGTACCTATCCCCAAAGCTATCAGTATGGAAAATTTATATTACGCAGTCCCTGAAATATAACTCCGCTACCCGTAAACTGCTTGCAGGCTCCCTGAAGATGGAGGAAGAATGACAGAGGAGGGTTTGTGGCTTCACCTCACTCATATCACTATATGAAAGGGTAGTCAGCTAGTTTTTTTTGTTTTTGTTTTTTGTCAATTTACTCTTATATAAAATATTGGTCTTGGGATATTTCTTTAGTTCAGTGGAACTGCGTAAACCATTTTCTTAGGTTTGGTTTCCAGGGGAATGGAGGGGTCTCTTTTCTCTATATGATATATCTACAGTTATAGAGTACAATACAGTGAAAATATAAAAAGAACAGTTTTTCTTTGTTTTGCTCCTGGTGGGATGTCACAAAAACAGGCCCTCAGGGCTCTGAGGATTCAAGTGAAACATTTTTCTAAAGTACCAGGACTCCCACAAGCAAGTCAAAAGGGAATTAAAAAGTTCTCCAACTGTAAAAATACATCCGCCATGATAAAGTACTATTTATTTTAAAAGACACACCAGAGGAGCCAAGAATTAGACCAAGCTGAGGCAGGTAGGTGGCAAACTATGAAAACATTTAAGATAAATCATATTCCCTTGGCACGTTATGTACATACACAAGATCCTGGAGAGAGTCTTGTGTTGCTGCTTATAATACCAATAGCAAAATGTTCATCATAAAGACAAAGGAATATGTGGGGACTGTCTCTGGCAATGCTTTAAAAACACAAATAATATATGCATATTATGAGGGGGGGGGACCCAGTGTAATGACTAATGGTGAAACTGTATTCGTTAGCAATGAAAGGAGAACAGAGCAGTGGCGTCGCTTCGGTAGGGGCGGGGCTGTAAGTAACGCTCCGTCATAGTCTCTTTACCGAGCGAGCAGGAGGCAGCCCCGCCCCCTCACTGTCGGAGCCAGTCCCCTGCGGAGAAAGCAGCAGGCAGGGTCTCTTGCCTGCTGCTTTCTCCGCACGGGAAAGGCTCTGACAGTGAGGGGGTGGGGCTGCCTCCTGCTCGCTCGGTAAAGAGACTACGACGGAGTGTTACTTACAGCCCCGCCCCTACCGAATCGACGCCAGTGGAACAGAGAAAAGGGTGATGATGCTCTAGTTTATTAAAACTGCTCAAAAACAAAAAAGGGGGGATTCGTTGGCTCTGAGTTAGCTCATTCACACTTATTCTAGACAGCCACAGGGGGAATCTACAGCTAACATTCTCACAACAAGGGAGTCCTAAAGAAAGCAGTTAGGAAGAGGAGAGAGGAGAGTCATATGAGGAGTCATGAGGAGTCATATATATGCAACCTCCAGGTTTTAGAGGTAGCCTGTCTCTGAATGCCAGGTGCATGGGTGTGGGTAAGCCAGGTGCATGGGTGTGGAGGCGCCCAAATCTCATGAGGGCACAAGGCAGTACAGAACTGCCTCATGCCCTCACAAGATTTTGGAGCCTCCGTCTTGGATCTCGCGAAATTTCATAAGATCCAAGATGGCCGCCAACAGGAAAAAAGGTAAGTTTTAAAATTACAAACCTCAAAATTGTTTTGACGGGTTTTTTGATGGTCAAAATGGTTTTACAAACCTCAAAACGTCGTTGCCCGACGGGCAACTGCGGGGGCACGACGGCAATGGCGGCACAATGGGCGGTGAGGGCAATGGTGGCACGACGAGCGGCGAGGGCAATGGCAGCACGACGGGCGGCAATGGCGGCAGAATGGTGACGACGGGACAGGCAAGTCAATTAATTAATTAAGCTAACTAAAATAAATAATTAACATTTTCGATGGGTGGCTGCGGGGGCACGATGGCAATGGCGGCATGACGGGCTGCGAGGGCAATGGTGGCACTGAGGAAGTTTGAAAAGGGCTAAGTTGTATGCCAAAAGTATTTAGATACTGCTACTTCCCCCATAACATCCCCCATATATACATACCGTATTGACCTGAGTATAAGACTCACTTTTTTCCCCTAAGGCAAGTCTTTAAAGTAGGGGTGCAGCCTACAATCAAAGTCTAGTGTTTTCTGCCTAGAGTTTTCTGCAAAGTGTCCCATTTTCAAGCCTCTCCAAGTCTCTTCAAAGGCTGTGTTTTCAGCTCTTAATCACTTGCTAAATGGCCAGATCTCTCTAGCAGCCTCTAGCCTCAGAAGCATTTGAAAAAATTAACCCTTAAGTTCCAGCCCCAGGACTCTGTGAAAACTAAGATATTTATTGATCCTGCAGTTTGAAAGTTGAGAGCAAGAGCTCCTGCATAGGCTTACCATATCCAAGGGGGGACAGAGTGCCTACCTTTAGGATGCAATCCTATGCACACCTTCCTGGGAGTAAACCCCATTGAATGTAATGGGACTTACTTCTGAGTAGACATGCATAGGATTGTGCTGTTAACCATTGAAATTTGGGCAGGTGCAGCTCATCATTATGGAAGGGTGCAACAAGCTGCACCTGCCCAAATTCCAAAGGTTAAAGGTAGGCACTCTGTCCCCCTTTGGCTCTGGGAAGCCTACTTATACTAGGGTGTCCAGATTCAATAAGGGACAGGGTGCCTATGCCTTTAACTGTACTAAAGCTGTACTGTTTTACTGTTCTACTAAATGTGTATATTTTCTTAAAGTTAAAATGTATTTTTTAAAAATAGCACCAAACTTTAAGGGTGCGGCTTATAATCAGGAGCGTCCTATACTCAGGACAATATAGGTATATTCCAAGATTCCATTTATATATTTCTAAAGCTTGAAAACGGAACATTTGTACACCACCCCCGTGAAATTGAGGGCCATGGATTTTATGCCAAGGTATTTTAAGGCACCCTAAAGTCCCCCAAGGTTCCCTAAAAGACTTGAACATGAGGCGGAACACTGAACTTTCCAGGACAGAATGTGCCCAGAGCCACATGTGCAAAAGGATGCTGAATTGCGGTTTTATTTCCTCTTCACACCTTTGAAACAGTATCCAGAACCATATATCAACAGCGCAATCCTGTCTACTTTTAGACCAGTGGAGCAATTTCTCTGCCAGTCTAAGGTGTCACAAACGTGCCGGAAAGCACGTTTACGGCACCCGATGAGTAATCGGTGCCAGCTGAGAGGCTTGCACCATTCCGCCAGTGCTGCAGGACAGATGAATGCTGTGGCGGAGAGGTAGGTGCCTGCGGCACAGCGGAGGAGTGCGGAGGCAGGACGGGGCATTTTGGGGAGTGGAATTGGTAGATCGGACCCGGGAAGAGGGAGAGATCAGCATATTCTCTGGCATATCCTATCCCCCTTCCTGGGCCTGTTGGGCCATACCTGGGCTTCTCAAATGTGCGTTAACAAAATAGTTGGTGCACATTCGAGTAGACCCATTGGGGAGGCTGGAACTTTACTCAGGATAAAGGGACAAATGTCCCTTTACCTAGAGGAGGCTTCCGGCACCATTTCAGTCCCCATCCTGCACAGGATGTGGCAGGCGCCTTATTTGCGCCACTGCGCCCTGCTCGACAGGATTGGGCTGCTAAGCTTGCAGAATGCAAGGAGTTTCTTACTATTGTCTAGATATGCAAATCCATTTCCCTGTTGAATGGGTCTGCTAAAGCATCACTAATAAAGGTTTCCTGTTCGTGGTCAAATATACTCAATATGATTTGGACAGTATTTGTTTTCACAGTACAGCTGTCTCTATCAAAACAAACTTTTCAAAGAAATATATAAAAAAAGATTGCTATGGAAACCTTTTCTTCATTTTGAAAAGCTTTCATCACCTGGTTGCTTTTCTTATGCCTCAAAGGCTAGCAGCCATCACTTTGCTTTTACCTACACATACCATTTTAAGGCTATTAATCCTCCACTCCTAAAAATAACTGTTGCCTTGCTCTAAAATTTGTCTTAGTTGAAGAAAGCAAGGTAAAAAAACAACAACCAAAAAAAGACCCCTATTTCTTTTCTTTGTGCAGAAGCGTTTCTACGGTAGGGGCGGTACTGTAAGTTGCGCCCCATCCTAGTCCCCGTTTACAACCCGGAACAAGGAGACCCCGCCCCCTCGCCGTTGGAGCCATTCCGTGCCGTGAAGGAGACTCCCTGCCCATTGCCTTCGCGGCACAGAATGGCTCCGACGGCAAGGGGCAGGGCCTCCTCATTCCGGGTTGTAAATGGGGACTAGGACGGGGCATAACTTACAGTACCGCCCCTACCGTAGAAATGCGTCTGTCTTTGTGTTTGCAAAAATTTCATTTCATATTTTTTTTCATAATCCCAGAGTGAAAAATATCAACTAGTCTCTCTCTCTCTCTCATTTCAGTTAGAATAGCAGTCAAGCATTTGCCAGAGATTCAAGCTCTTACCAACCAGCCCTCTTTCAAGCTGTGTACTTCCCTCAGGCTGGTGATGAATATAAATAAATGACATAAATGGTCCCATCTGTCTGCCAAAGGAATGTAAACCCCTGCTAAAGCCAAAAAACCAAGGCTGGTTTACTGGGCTGCTGTGCCATGACTTCACCTTCAGCATTAAACCACATGTGTTTGGCTGCCGTGGTACAGGAAAGCTCCACTGGTTTCTGTCCTTGGATTGAAGGACAAATCAAAACCCACTGGAAAAATGCACCTGATGTGCCTATATCCAGCTAAAATATTCTCCATCCTGTAGCCTCCCCTTCGACTTGCATTTCTTGCCTGGGGTTTCATCTCTGTACAGACATTCCTTGGCCACACATTGGCTTTCAAGTCAGATCACGTATACCCAGGTGTCACCCCAATCAGAATGCCACATTCTGATTTGATTCTGATAAGAATGCCACATTTTTTTGGTATTGGTATTTTGGTAAATGGTATTGCACACATGCTGCTGGAGGAAGCAAGCAATTTCACAGGGTTTTCGGTGGTGTCCCTCACGTCCGCTCGTTCAGCAGCTCTTTCTGCAACAGACACAGCAGACCTATGTACAGAAACATGTTTCCATGCCCAGATTGTTTGGATTCATTGGAGAGGGCCTAGAAGTGAAATCTTGCCAGCTGTGATGAGCGCGCAAGTGCCACTGATTTCAGTGTGATGTAGGCATGGGAAAAGTGTTGCAGTGATGAAACAGGACGTCATGGGGCCTATGTTCATTCCACAGACTGAATACACTTGACAGGGAGCTACCACCAATCTCTATTTCCTGATGAGGGTAACCATCTGATGCTTCTTACATTTGAAACATCTTAGATGCATGTCTACAAATGTGTGAAGAGACCTTATAAAGAAACAGAGAACAATGAGACCAGATGTAGACTCATAAGGGGCTTTTGTTTCTCTCTCTCTCTCTCTCTCTCTCTCTCTCTCTCTCTCTCTCTCTCTCTCTCTCTCTCTCTCACTCACTCACTCACACTCTCACACACACACAAACACTGGGAGAGAGAGTTAAATAAGACATTTTTTCACATTTAAAATTGTTTTAGTACTTTTTATTTAACGATTAATTAATTAATTAATTAATTAATTAATTAATTAATTAATTAGCAGTTAATTAGCAGTGGATACTTCAGAAAATTGGACCATGATAGGGGGTACCCGGGCCTCCAAAGATTGAGAACCCCTGGTCTAGAACATGGAATTCACTTGGCCCAATCACTGAACTCAGCACATTTCCATCTGCAGTGCATGAAAGCAAATTAGCAAAGGCACATATGCAACTGATTATGCAGTATAAGTTACAAAGAACAGCAATGAAACTGCTTCAGGTTTGAAATCAGATATAATAAAAAAGAGTTCCATATAATTTAATATTTTGTACAGCATTGTAGTCTATAAATTAGGTTGTACCAGGACTTCATTGAGCACTTTCAGGCCTACTTGACGTAAGCATTCCCTTACCTTGAGGAGGCCTCTGTGACTCCCCCCCCCCCACAGAAAACAGCGTGCACCCTGTTGGCACGGCTTCATCAGTGCTAGAAAATTGGTTAGGATTGGGCTGCAAGTCACATGAGGTGACTGATTATTTCAAGTGTTGATTACAGTCATCTCACTCTTCTTGCAAGGATCTAGTCTGGCACACATGGGGGTTAACACATTGTATGCTCACAACAATCTTGCAAGGTAGGGGAGGTTGAGACAGAGTGATTGGCCTAATACCAGCCAAAGAGCTTCATGGCTGAGTAGTGACAGAACCCTTCCCTTCTTGGTCCAAGTCCAGTATTCTATATGGTGTCATCTTACCGTCTATGACTTCTTTGTTGGCCCACAGGGTGTCATAATCCTTGTTTCTATACCTGGTTGTATACTCTGGAAGCAGTTGATCTTTGAAACAAAATGGCCTCAGTTTAGTACACGCAGCAGTGAGTGTGCAGAGGAGACATATGGCTTGACCTACTGATGACTGGGCACTATCCATTTTTAATCACGCTGATCACACTTTTGAAGGTATAGAAAGCCTGATCATTTTTTGGAAAGGAATCAAAACCAGCTCTAAACTCTTCCACTGGCAGGGAGGATGAAAGTGGGACTTGGATTCACCCTTAAACAGGTGACTGAAGGTTCCTGGTTCAATCCCAGTATCTCCTCCAGGCAGGGATGGGAGACACCTGAAACCCTGGAGAGCTGCTGCCAGTAGATATAGATGTATACAGAGAACAACCAATGGTCTAATTCAGTATAAGGCAGCCTTATAATGATATTTGCTGAGAAGATTCTTGCCTGGAGTAGCATGCCCACATCTGGCTTGTTTCATACAAGGACTTCTGGTACTCTTACCAGACCAGCTAGTCCTTTCAAATGTTGGAAGCAGGGTTTCACAATAGAGTCTTAACAATGATACTTGTTGGAGAAAAAAATAGCGTGACTTTATATGAGTAAACAACTGAGGAAAGAATAGATACTTGGACATTTGAAATTGCAAGTATTGTGGGAGTCTTCCGGGGATTAAAAAGACAGTACCATCGAGTGTGCTACATTTGTATTCAAGCTATGACTGCCGCTGGAGGATGTCAAGGCAAATAGGTCATTAGGTTCTTATATTACAGTATTTGCAGTATTTGATGATAATAGTTAGCAAAAACTCTATGCTGCCTTGTAAGTGATGTGAGATCACCCCCCACAGGATGTAATGCATCATGGCAAGATTCTTTAATATTATGTAGGGATTCCAAAAGACTAGCACCCTAATTCTAAACCCTAGCTCAAAGGTTTTCTTGGGAGGAAATCATACTGCTTCCAATGACATGTAACACTTTGCAGGTGTGGTCAGAACAGCAGCTTAACAATCCATTCCTTATCAAAGCACTTTTTTTTTTTTTGTATTACTGCAAACCGGAGTTTGCACAAAGGGAGCATATCAGAAGATCAGAAAAGCCCTGCTGGATCAGACCAAAGACCAATGTAGTACAGCACGTTTTTTCACACAGCGGCCAACCAGATGCCTGTAGGAAGTCCACAAGCAGGAAAGGAAGGTATAACACACTCCAACTTTGCTCTCCTGCAAGTTGCAACTGCTACTCAAAGGCAACACTGCCACTAAACCTGGGGGTAGCACATGGCTGTCATGATTAGTAGCCAGTGACACCTGTCTCCTCCATCAATTTGTCTCACCCTCTTTTGAAGCTATGGTAGTGGCCATGACACATATTGTGGTAGTGACTTCCATGTAGAAATTATGCCCTGTGAAAAGAAGCATCTCCTTTTGTCCATCCTGAATCTCTCACCACTCTCACTTCGAGTGAGTCCTGGTTCTAGTGTTGTGAGAGAGGGACAAAAACTCCCTATCCACTCTCTCCACATCATGCAAAATTTTATACGTATCCATAATGTCCTTCTGAGCAGTCCAATCTTGCGCAGGTTGCAGCAGCCACCCTAAATGGCCAGCCACTGTATCCTAGGCAGGGTGCAGCTTGCGCCGGCACAGCCAGGACTAACCTCATCCCCTTCCCCTGGTGTAAACCCCAGAGGCCCCAATGGACCTCCTCTTTAACTGGCACACAACTGGGGAGGCTGTGTAAGGCTGCTCTGGCCTGGGAAGTGGACAGGGATATCGGTGCAGTCCGACACCAATATCCCCTCCCCCTCCCAAACTGGACTGGCCAATGGCCCCCTCCCTCGACACCCTGCCCTGCCCTCCCACCACCCGGCGCAGCACCTACCTCCTAAGAGTCTTCTCCAACACCACAGTTCAAAAGCATCAATTCTTCGGCATTCAGCCTTCCTTATGGTCCACCTCTCACCAAAAAGGGCATATTTGGTAACATGATGACCTACGGCAGGCAGAGTGTTAATTTTTCACTTGGAGCTTCATGAATTGTTAATAAATAATTGTCCTGCGGTTGTCCTGGGAGACCCAGATCTTTGACTGAGATGTCGCTTTGAAACTGACCATAGATGCACACTCTCTGGCAGATGGGATTGTGGCTGAGAGGAAAGCATTTTCAACTGGCAACTTGGGTGATGAGTGGAGAGAAGCATGACAGAAACATATTCTAGCAGAACAACTTTCCTCTCTGAGTGAAATAGGTCAGGTTCCAGGGGGACTGAGAAATATTTCACTATCCAAAAACAGATTGTAATGGGAAAAAAAAAATCTTTTACCAGGTTTAAGCTCTCACTGTTCTCACCTGTTTCTAGAATGAAAGAGAGTCGGAAAATGATTTTGTGTTTCTCTGGGGACAATGTTGCGGTGGCGGCCCAGTTGCTCCTGATGGCAGGTCACATTTGCGACCTTCCTAAAATGCCTTACGCTGCCGGAACAGTAGTTCCGGCGGCGTAAGGCCCGTATAGGATTGGGCTGCCCCAAACTGCACGCCACAACAGATACTGTGCTGCAGTTCACAATGCTCTGTGCAAAATGTTGACATAAAAGAATAGAACTATGGCAGGTTCCTGATATATCTGTTTCACTCTGAAAACAAGACCAACAAGTGCAGTGATCCAAATTCTGGGGAGAGATTCAGATGGGGAAAGTTTCTGTAGGATCCCTGAGCAAACTGTGATAGATTTAAATCTGATAATAGCTCTGATCACAACTACAGTATAGGCATAGTCCTTCAGATGACATATGAATCCTGGTCTACTTATAATAATGTAAGATGGCTTCGGTCAATACATTTTGAAAAGGGACTAAAATCACAGAAGAAACACCAGAAAAGCAGCCTCACTAAAGAACGGCTGGATTCTCTTTTTAAGGTTGACAGAGGAAGAGCAATTGAAGCGAAGCGAAGCAATGACACTGCCAGTCTTTAATGTATTTATTTATTTAAAGAATTTATACCCCGCCTTTCTCCCAACAAGGGCAATCAATGCGGCTTCCAATAAAAACGTTAAAATACATATATACATTCAAAATTTAAGGCGTCCAACAGGCTTCAGAATAATTTGTTGCTTTCCCCCCACTTAAAAAAAAATCATAAACAGTTTGCATCTGCTTTTATGTCCCTAATATATTTTAAGTCTGCAAACTCCTTGTATATATTTTCATTTATGGTGGCAAAAATTAAGGCATTTTAAAGGCATCATCCTGTTTCATTTAAACTGTCCCTAAGATACCACAAGAAGGGCTGTTCTGTCTCTGGATGGTATTCTAAGCATTTCTTCTGTTTTCAGGAGAAGCTTCATCTGTGAGAGGCATTTTTGCTGATTTTGGAGGGAGAGTGCCCCCTTAAATTTGCTTCTGACAGTTGGAGGACATTCAAGAGCAGATATTCGAGAGGGGGGGGGCTGCAGAAGAGAAGGGGAATATTGGAGAAAATCGCCTCTCCTGTCTTCTGCAGAGAGAAGAGTAGAAGCACCTTAGGGTCAATGCTCCCTGTAACTTACAGGGAGTGTGCAGAACTGAACAGTGCAGGGGCCACTCTGAAGCATTCAGCGATGACTTCACCATCATCACCAAGCTCTGGAGCTGTGCGGGGCTCCAGTGTCAGCTGTGCCGCTTAAAGGAAACAGTGCTTAGGATAAATTCCCCTATGTCCAAACCACCAGCACTGTTGAAATGAACTTAGACCCCAGTGTGGGCAGTGGCCAATTGCCGACATTGCAGCAACAGCAACTTTGCTAGAGTAGGAAAATGCTGCCTTGAAAAAAGAGAAAAGAATATTTCACATTTGTAAAGCACTTTCTGAGTATGCAAAGTGCTTCACAGGTATTATCTCGATTTTGTCCTGACAACAACTATGTATGTTGAGCCTTACTATCCCCATATTGCAGTTGTAGAGCTGAGGCTGAGAGGGCGTGGCTTGCCCAAGGCCACCTAGTGAGTTCGTGGTAGGGGGTTAGAAATAGGGGAAGTCCTGATCCATAGCTCAGCAATAACGAACGAAAGCTTTCATGGCTTTTGTATATTTTTTACATGGCTCTTATACCCATAAATCCCTTGCCATAGCTCAGCCTTTATGTTTCTTTAAAAAGTGTAACAACAAAAGAAGGTCCCTGTTGGATCAGATCAAAAGTCAGTCTAGTCCAGCATCCTGTTCCCACAGTAACCAACCAAATCCTTCTGGGAAGCAGAACATGTAGGCAAATACCCCCCACCATTCATTTTTCTGCATCAGGTACTTGGAAGCATTATTACCTCCAAACCTGGAGGTGGCTCAGAGCTGTCATGCTTGGTAGCCATTGATAGACCTGTCCTCCATGAATTTGTCCAATCCCCTTTTAAAGTCATCTAGGCTAGGGGCCAATCACCACATCTGGTGGCAACAAATTCCATACGTTAATTCTGCACTGTGTGACGAAGCATATTCTTTTGCCTGTCCAAAATTACCTGCCGTCAGTTTCATGGGATGACCCCTGGGTCTAGCGTTACGGGAGTGGAAGTAAAACTTCTCTCTAGCCATAATCTCTATAATTTAGTGAGCCTTTAAGCAGAGAAGCAGCACGTTGACAATGCCAACACTATCTCTGGAGATAGTAGAACTGGTATGGTAAGCTGCAAGCCCCTTGAATGCTACAGTCCTTCCCAAAAATGAGTTAGCCACCTATGTGAAGTGCTTCAGCCACCCTGAAATTCGATAAATGGGTTTTCTTGCTTGGAAGCTTTCTTTGTACAGTACTCTTCAGTGTGTTACCTTTTATCATGCTGAGACCTGCATAAAAATGAAATGTCATACTTTGATAGCCTTCTAGTCACTCATACAGTTTGTTTTTCTTGTCCCCTGATAGTGTTCACAAATTTAATAACTGCCCTTGTATCTGTTCTCTTCCAGCTTTCAGTTCAGCTTATTTCTCTGACGGTTTGCAGGAGATTCCCCATCTTGCATATTCTACAGCAGGAAGAATGGAAGATGAAAAAAGAAGAGGATATTAGCTACCATTTAGAAAGAGGACGAGGAGCAATCAGACCGTATGAATGGTCCAACAGAGAAGGGGAAATCATTGTTATTCTATTGCATCAACTGCAGTCTAAGCTAGCTATTTGCTGCCTGAATTAATTGAGTAGTTCAAACTGAAAAGTTTATTATGAGTCTTATTATCTGCACTTCAAATTTTGTGGAAAAAATATAATTTATCCCTAATCAAAAAATAATAAGGTTATTTGCAAGAAGTTGAGGATAACACCAGAACGATTTTGCAGCTGATTAAAATATATGATGATGAATTCTTGCCTCTCTGTTTTGATGCCTAGGATTATAATGAAGAATGACTTGGCAGGTCCTCGCATGATCTCTAAATGACAATGACATTATCGTCAATGCCCGGCTTTATTATACGGCTGTTATTTTCAGAATTCTTATAAGGCTGAGTGACGTGAAGTCACATTTCCATTCAAAATGCCACTTGCCAGGGACATTCAATAGAAATACATTTATATATGACTTTTATTAGTATCAAGGCCACATCCTATGTGATGTGGAGTACTTACTCCTGTTTCACAAGAAATTGAAAATATTCTGTGCAGCTGACAATGGGATGTGTATTAGTACTATACACTTAATGGCCCTGATGGAGAGAGAGACGTTCTGAGCTGTTTCTCAGACGGTTGATATTGGTCAATTTGTTACTGCAGTGTTTCTCAAACTGTGGGTTGGACCCACTTGGTGTGTCATGACATGATTTCTGGTGGGCCCTGGTTGATGAGAAGATCAGATAAGTAATTGCCACAAGCCCTGAGGCTATTCAAAAATCAGATAGCTGCTAACTGCCCTGCAAACAGCTGAGCTCCTGCAGTTTGCAAGCTTGTGTAAATATAGGGAGAAATGGTGGGTTTTTTTGCAAATAAATAAATAAAATATCACTTGTAAATGAGTAAATATATTATTTCTTTGTAGATCACCGTTTCTTTAAATCTCGTAAAGCTAGGTGGGTCCTGATGGAGTGTTATTTTAAAAAGTGGGCCCCAGTGCTAAAATGCTTTAGAACCACTGTGTTCCTGCACAATTTGTTGTTGACCCAGAGTCAGGAGCTTTGGGTCCAACCCTGATTGCTGGGTGTGAGGATAGAAGAGACTGACCATGTACGTTGCTTTGACTGAACCTTTTGAAGGACAGGATAAGAGTAGGCTTACCAGATCGTCGACCAGGACGGAGCGATCTCCCCTTAAGGGGGTGGGGCGCGGGGGGGCCAGAACGCGATGCGTTCTGCCCCCCGCGCCCCGCCCCCTTAAGGGGAGATCGCTCCGTCCTGGTCGATGATCTGGTAGGCCTAGATAAGAGTATTATAGCAATATTCTTGATAGCATTGTTATACGGTCTTATTGGAACCATGGTTCAGTGAGTCCAAAGAAGCTATGAAGCTGGTCAAAGCCCTTCTTCCAAGTGGCTGAAGCTAATTATGAAGGGTGATTCACAGTTCACTTCCAGACATCAGGACGAGCTATGATAGCTGAAGGGCATTTGCAGGGTATCCTCTTGCAGGGTTGTTGTTATTGCTTGAGGTAATAATTTCCCCAACCAACCCATGCTGATCCTACAAGCTCATGCATTGTTTCTCTGCCTATATGTGCAGTCTGCAATTCAGTGGTTCTCTGATTCTGAACGTTGAACATTCGCAAATGATGAAATACTCTGGAAGCACATTCAGCAGTAATCTGAACTCAACAGCACACTCTCTTTTCAAGGGCTTTGTATATACGGTCAGTGCAATCCTAAGCATGTCTATTCAAAAGTAAGTCCCACTGAATTCAATGGGATTTACTCTCAGATTTAATCAGTGTGCTTAAGATCACAGCCAGGATGGAATGATTTGTTAAAGAATGCAACTGCCCTTTGAAACCATGAAGGTAGCAAATATTAGAGGAAATTCTAGCCGGACCCTGATTACAAATGTTCAAATATCAAAATCTTTGGCTTACATCTACCTCACTCACACCAGAAAGAAAGTGATTAGATTGGGTCTATGGCAGTGGTTCCCAAACTGTGTGAAACAGTGAACTCACAGGGGTGCTGCATACGCTGTGGAATTTTTTCGCCAGAAAAATTTGGGAACCGCTTGTCTATGCTAATATTCATTGTTTGATAATTTCATACCTTTGCTGTCACATAATCAAATTTACTTCTTTAACCCACGAGAGTCTGTGTGGTGTAGTGATTAGCTAGGACCAGGGAGAGTTGAGTTCAAATCCCCTTTCAGCCAT
The DNA here is from genome assembly GCA_026170595.1 of Plestiodon gilberti rubricaudatus. Taxonomy (NCBI): domain Eukaryota; kingdom Metazoa; phylum Chordata; class Lepidosauria; order Squamata; family Scincidae; genus Plestiodon; species Plestiodon gilberti. Next base: position 270,702,652 of record JANXHW010000001.1, read on the forward strand.
GAAACTCATTGTGTGACTTTGGGTTTGTCTCTGCCTGAATTTGCTCACTGGGTTTTTATAAGGATAATATGGGAATAGAGAGGTGAACTATGTATGGTCTTCCCGGCTCCTTGAAAGATGGGTAGGATAATAATACATTAAACAAATTCTGCTTGAATCAGGACATCCTAATCCAGATTAGGTTAGATTCTGAGATCACCGGAACCCTCAACCATTGCCTTTCTGGATTAAACTTCAGTTATCCTCCATACTGAAGGCTGCCATGGTACTATAGTTTATGTGACCTGAAATTAGCTTATTTTTTATATATCCTTTATAGTGTTTTCATATATTTGATTCCTGTATCAGTATACAGAGGTAAACTATTGCTAATCTTTACGCAAATTGCTTTCTGTTTCAATTTCATTAAATATACCTAGTATAACCCATTACCTGGAAATTATCAACAGGAACTTTGAACAAGATAAAAGTAGCATTTCTTTCCAAATATCAAGTGACTCTCTCTGTTGCTGCTTCTTCTTCTGCGTCCAAAGCAGAGAAACATCAAAGCTTCACAGGCTGGAGAGGAGAACCCTGGGAATGACTGCCAGTGGAATTAATTTTCTGCCATTTCCCATTCTTAGCATGTGTTACTCGGATGCCGAAACATAATGTCATTTTATGTAGTTGTACAAATCCCAAGACTGGATACATTTCGTGTTACTTTTACCAATTATGACAAGTTTCACATTTTCATCAGAAAATGGATTTCATGCTGATTTGAGTGATCTTGGGAGGCTGTTTTTGAGATCACTGTGTGAATTTGAAATGGTTTGAGTTTAACCTTTTCTACTGCAAACATTGTGAAGAGACTGGAAGAAGTTACAGATTCCCTTCTCCCCCAAGTGAATTAATACAACTCACACGTCCCATTGCAGAGCAGGGAACACTTTCATCAAGGCAAGGCACTTGGGTCATGATGAAGGAGACGCAGTCTCAGCAAATCATTCAAGCTCTCATATCCCAAGACAAGGCTGTACCTTCACACACACACACACACACACACACACACACACACACACACACACACACACACACACACACACACACACACCCTCATTCATTTCAGTGAATCAGGCCTGCACCACTGTGGCTTATGGTGGGAGCCAGGGATGTGGATCAAGTCTCTGACTCCAAGCCTCGAGTCAAGTCCCAAGTCTCTGGGTTCAAGTCTCAAGTCAAGTCCCAAGTCTTTGCCCCCAAGTCCCGGGTCTTTGGTTGCCAGTTGCGAGTCTCTATCTATATCAGGGGTGCACAACATGCGGCCCCAGGGCCTCTTGCGACCCTCCAAAGGATTTCCGATGGCCCCAAAAGAAATCGGGGATCCCTTGGTGCACGTTGCTTACAAAGAGAGCGCCGAGGGATCTCCGATGTCTTCGCTCCAGCTGCATAGCTGTGCAGCCTTCTTGCTCGGGTCGCCGAGAGAGAAGGACGAAGTCACTGAGCCTTGCGAGCCCATTGGCCCAGAGGCTTTGAGGCTGTTGCTAAAGGCGGCGTTTGATCGCCGCCGATCAGCTGGAGTCTCCTGGCATTCGGCCAGGAGCCGGAAGAGCCACATCTCCTCTTGTGTGCCAACGGGCATGGAGGTTTTGGGGCTTGTCCCATTGGCACTGGCGCTGCTCCATGTGAGGAGGAGGCTCGGATTCGCGGTGGGAGGGCAAATCCGAATTTTTAATTCTGTAAATATCTTTATTTATTTATTTATTAATATGTTGCTTTTCTGGATATTTTCCGGCTCATGGACACACACCCTGTGATGTCACTTCCTGAGGAAATGACATCACGGTTCCTTGACGCCCCCCCCGTGCGGCCCCGAAGAAGTTTAGTCTATTCATTTTGGCCCCTACCTACTTCCAAGTTGTGCACCCCTGATCTATATTAATGGAGGAAATGGGTTTAAACCTGAATAAAATTCGACTTATTGTAAAAGGCTCCAAGTCTCGAGTCTTTTACAATCACCTACAAGACTTTCGAGTCTTTTACAATCACCGAGTCAAGTCCAAGTCAAGTAATTGACGCGACTTGAGTCTGATTCGATATCACTGGCGAGAGCATTGGCAGAAGGTTCTGTGGGCTCTCAGGAGTTTGCCACCACCTGGTTTTTGCAGCTGCAGGCAAGCAGCAAAATCAGGACTTTTTATCAAGGTTCTAATGGACTGTATCCAGCTGCATGGATATGAGGCGCAGTATCTCATCACCCTAGTAAAATCTATTAGTTCCATTATTGCCATAGGGAGAAGCAATTGTGTGCTCTTTCTTATGCACCATGATCAACATCAGAGGTCTTGTAATATGTACAACTGACGTGAGGCAAGTCGGTACAGGAGCTTGGGTTGATGTCAAGGATTGGCATTTTTGATCACCTGCTGAGGATCCAGGGCATATCAGTGGACCCACTGCCAATCCCTGAGATCATACCTGTGCACGTAGCTTTTTTACCATGGCATTTTTTGCCAAGAGAGCCACTTCATCATTGCTTTTTCTCTCTGCCATCCTATCAACCAAGGTAATCCCCACCACATGAAGGGCAATTTGCTGAAGACCTCCTGAAACCTGGAGCCTCTGGGCAGGGCCTTTTTAGTTGTAGTGCCAATGTTGTACAATGCCTCTCAATGGAAGCCTGCCTGGTCCCTTTGTTAAGTATTTTCCCAATTAGACATAGTTCTTTAAGGATCAGGCTGGGAGGCTGACTACTGACCTTGATCTCCTGTGCTGCTGCAGTGCAAGATTCTCTTTGCTTTGCTTCATGACTTTGGATTCTTTTAAGGAAAATAAGGGGGAAATGTGAATGAAAAAAGAAAGAAAACCGCAAAGCTGCTTTCTAGTGATTAGTCCATCTTGTCTAGCTAGCATTATCTGTTCTGAGTGGTGGTGGCTCTGCAGGGTCTCAGGCAGAAGTCTCTTCCAGTCCTGCTACTTATCCTTTAATCAGGATTTGAATGCAGACCTTCTGCATACAAACCAGAAGCTCCAGTCCTTGAGTGTTGCTTCTCCCCAACTGGAAGCAAAGCAGCCTGACTGTGGAACCAAAGCAATTGCATTACCTATTTTCGAAACACTGTGCAGATTCCAATTATGATTCTATCACTGTACAAGATTAATAATGAAACAATCTCCTTGTGTCCCAGCATCACTGCTCAAATACCTGAAACACAAGTTTTCTTCTTTACCAGAACCAAATACATTTGTATCTTCATCCCTCCACTAATTCCTTTCAACTGGCAGCTATATTATGGATTTAGCCAATCCTGCATTTTTTTTTCTCAGATAAAAGAATATGCATTGTAAATTAAGGCTTTCTAGCCTGAGATAATCAAAATCCGGGGATGCAACAGTTGAGTAACTCAAAAATCAATTTGGAATTACATTATTTCTTTGGGAGGTTTTTTTTTTGTTGTTGTTGTTAGTCTGTTTGTTTACTCTTCACTGGAGACATTCTTATCTAAATAACAAGTTCTCATGAGAATGTCAGTTTGGGATAGTTATTGGCTTACATCTAATTTACAATGTATGAATCTGTGGACTATGAGACCACTAATATATCAAACTTATTAGAAACCACATTAAAGATGAAAGTTTGTTATAAAACTCCAATGGCGAAAGCAGCCATGAATTAATAGAACACTTTGGATAGTCATTTAATTGAACCTTTATTATACCGTTCAAAAGATTAGATGGGATAGTTTTGAATCACATTGGATGGGACCCTCAGGCAACATAAAACGATAGTTTCATTGTTTTTCTCAATGTAATGATGTTATGGCTCACATGTTTGCTAAGGAAGCTCATTATTAATAGAGAAGAGTTCCCCTATGAACCTTCCATTCCTTGGATTTGCCCATCTTGGGACAATTCAAATATGCAGAAATAAAAAAGTACGACTACGTGGTACAGTCATTCTTACACTCTGTTCTGCTGTCATAGCTAGTCCAATAGGCTTGGGCCCTCGAGTGGCATGCGGGGGCTCCGGGCAGCATGCGGTGGGTGACAAAGTGGCTGGTGGGGGCGCCAATTACGCCGTTTCGTCGATGGGAGGAGCAGGTGGCAGCGGCGGAGAGAGTGATTGGTTTGGCCCACCGTCCTGCCCTGCGCCTCTGAATGCATGTTCAGCAGCACCAGTGCCGGTGATATCACTTCCAGATGTGATGTCACTGGGGGAGCGGCATCGCTATGCCGCTGCAGAAAGAATTGCAGGAAGTGGTGGACATTCATGTTTTGTGACAGTAACCCCCCTCCCAAATAACCGCATGTAACGCAGGTATGGGAGAAATTAAGGGCCATGTTGATTGAAATTGTTACATAGAGTGTCAGTGACGTTGCTAGGACATGGAAGGGGGCGGGCTGCCGGAGGTGACGCGCCAGGAGGGTGATGCACCGGGAGGGCGATGCACCCAAGGACCACTCGCGTGCCGCATCTTCTTTGGCGGCTTGGCTGCTTGTAACTAGGCCAGGGCAAGGCTGAAAGCAGCATGCGCACAACACCGCTTGAAGCCTTGACCTCAGAAGGGCTGAACAGACCCAATCACGTCTTTGTTCGGCTCTGCTGAGGGCAAGACTTCAAGCGGCGTTGTGCGCATGCACAAAGAATGGCGCTTTTGGCCAAGTTAGAAAGCTGGCGAGCCGCCGAAGAAGATGCAACACGCGAGCGTGCCTCGGACGCATCACCCTTTCCTGGCACATCAACCTCCTGCCACGTCACCCTCTCCCAGCGCGTGGGGGGTGAGCAGTTTGTACCAGGGAGGGTGACATTGCAATGGGAAGTGGGGGTGACGTGGCCAAACTCACGCCGGGGGTGATGCACCGACCGGCCAACCTCCCGCCAAGTGTGATGCGCTGGCTCGTGACGCCACTGTAGAGTGTGTAGGGTCCTGCAGCGGGTCCTGCCCGAGATGGTCCAACTCAGCTGTGCGGGCACCTAAACTGGAGGAGACTGTGAAAGTTTGATTCCTTCCTTCCCACCTGTCCTGACTCAGAATCAAAGATCGCCTAAAGGCTCTCTCAGCTTCTACATGGCCTACCTCTGACAACAGTTGGTCAAGGAAGCAGAATTGCCCTGTCAGCCCTGCACTGGGAGGTGCCCAGCCCCCCTGCTCTCAGCATATCTGGCTGAGCAAAGGGGCCCATCTGTGCAATGGGGGGAGCATCGCAAGCTGTCTCTGCCCATATATACTGTACATGTGAGCGGAGCGGTAATCTGGCATCCGCATCTAATGCTTGCGTTGCATGTGATGTTGTCTGTGAAGGGTGGGGGGCAAACACATTCCTTTGCCATGCACGTTTTTGCCAGTGCTATACAAGTCTAAGCAGGGCTAAAGTATCAAGCAGATGTTACAGAAAGCTGAATCCTCAGGATTTGACTTGAAAAGCAAAACTTCTGGGAATATGGGCCATTTCTAGCTGGAACAAGCTCCTCAATTTCAACTTCCTTTCTGGAGTGGCAACATATTACCCTTTGCGGCATTGTGTGTGATATTATAATCAAGTCCTTATCTACGTGCAAATACTTCCCATCATTAAGAAGCGAGGGAACAAAACACTTTGTGAAAGAAAGAAAGCGTTGGCTCTGACAGAACTGAATGGAAGGCAGGCAGGTGTGAGTCTGGTAGTCACAGAGTGAGACTGAACAAGAGAGGCTTATTCTTTAGTTGAAAGACAGGAGTTTCACTGTCTTCATAAAACTAGTCCGCTCGCCTCACTTTCTCCCCATAATCACATAATAAATTTCTTTCAGCTCTACAGTTCTTTTAGAAAGGTGTGTGATGGTTTCTGGTCACAGATTAGACTACTGGATAGTCTCTTAAAAAGAATTACACTTCTGCAATATAAAAGAATCTTTGCAGTATAGGTCAGGACAGAACATAATAAGTTCCTTTACAGAGACCATTAAAGGATAATGCAGATATTCTTAAATAGATAATATGCCAACAGCAGGAATAAGATATAAATCCCTTTTGCATAACATTATGTAAAACTGTACCACCATATGAGTAGAATGTGGCAAGGAGCTTCTGATAGAATGTGCTCGGCACCATTTCTACAAAATAACTACTCGATGTCACAGAGTAGTGAAGAAAGGAAAAAACAAAACAAAACCAAGAATGCATTTTAAAATGTGGCCAGCAAGATCACAGAACGGGCACAAATAGAACGCATGGAAGTGGCTTAGATTGGCAGCGTTACGAGTCCAGGTCTGTAGCATTTATTTATCCTCTGACACCAGTGGATTAATCTTCTTCCTTCTCCCACCCCCACACCCCACAATATTTGGTCCTTCAAGTATCATCTTGTCAGGCTGGTTTTCCATTTTCAAACAGACCTCCTGCTGTGCATGCAGGTCCTCCTTTCAGTCAGAACAAAATTCATGCCCAGCCCTCATCATCTCATCTCACAGTGAGTCTATCATCATGAAATGGCCTGATCTAACTGCATGGTCTAACAGGGGCCGCAGTGGCTTAGTGGTTAAGACGCTGAACTGCAGACTGGAAGGTCAGTAGGACAGCAGTTTGAGACCCAAGTGCTGCATGACTGAGTGAGCTCGGTCTCCTGTCCCAGCTCCTGCCAACCTAGCAGTTATGCGGGCCACATGACCATGGAAGCATCTTTGGATAGTGCTGGCTCTTAGGCGTTGGAAACAGAGATGAGCACCGCACCCTAGAATCAGACATGACTGGCTTTCGAGCAGGGGATACCTTTACCTAACTGCATGCTATAGCAGCAGGGCTCTGTTTAAGATGTGGGCTGTGCAGAACAGTTCTAGAGTGGAGGTAATTTCATATGGCAGTCTGGAGAGGGAGCTGAAACCTGCATCCACACCACCACTACTCTCAACAAGCAGTCACTTTTCTCCTGACTGCACTAGTTATTTCTGGTCTAGGAAAACAGGTGGGGTGGGCAGGGGGGTGGCTGTGAAGGAGTAAGCAGCAGAAAAGGGAAGCACCTAGCATCTCCTAACCTGCCACTTTGCAGCTGTTTTTGGCATAACCTATGCTCTGATACCCAGGTTTGCTACCATAATGCGTAGTCACAATAAGTGTAATTGTAGAAACAATGGCCCAATCCTATTCTTCAGTTATGCCACCAGAACGCATGTTCCAGTGGTATAACACACTTTCCCTCTGTCACAAACATGACATGTGGGAGCGTGCGGCTTGGCCCCTGCTGGAAGCAGTGAGCAGCCAGCTCTGTGTGGTGATGAACTCCAGAAGTCCACTGTCCCACATAGGATCACACAGGGGGTGGGAGGGAGGTGGGTAGGGGTGGATTGGGATGGGCAGAACGGGGAGGCATTGGGGGCAGGGAGGAGGATGGATAAGGCCCAAGAAGTGGGCAGGTTTGATGGCAGCGGCACATGCTAAATCCTCACCCCCTTCCTGGGCTCGATTCCCCTTCATGGGTCCACGTGGACTTGTGCCAGTGATATCGCCAGGGTAGGACCAAGTAGACCCATTGAGCCAGCAGAGGCCTTCCCCAGGACAAGGGAACAAATGTATCCTTGGGGGTTTAGAACCTGAACCAGCTAACATATTGGTTCAAACTCATTTCTGAAGGCCCCAGCAAATGTAGAGTCAGATGTCTTCACCTTGATGTTCTCAGTTTAATGATACTGCCGGACTAAGCCATGGTGTGGAAGGTCTGTAGCTCAGTGGTATGCAGGAGGTCCCATCTTCATTCCTTGGTTCAGGGCTGGCCAACCTTTCAACATGAATGCTCCTGGTCCTTTAATGGTTGTATAGGTGAGGGCATTTCAGCAGGTGCAGCTACTTTAGCAGCACCATCAGCACATGCAGCTTTCAAGATTCTGTCTTCTACACAACTCTTAAGAACGCAGAAGCCTAATGGTGGAAGGTTGGCCACCCCTGTCCTGGCATGTCCAGCCGGCACTGGAGAAGACTCCTTTCTGAGACGCCGGAGAACTATGGCTAGGCAGTACTGAGCTAAATGGACCACTAGTCTGTCATGGTTGAAGACAGGCAGATTGCATATGCTCATTTTATTGTTCTTAATGCTTTTACTTCAGGGCCCACACTTTCTGCCCCCCTTATTTGGCTATATCATTTACCCTTACCTCTTTTATTCAATGTACATCATGGAGCTCAAGGCAGTTTATATGGGGTCACAGGCGACAGGCGCCGGGAGGGTGCCTGGGTGCGAGGGGGTGGGGCCAGCGTCGCGTCATGTCGACACGCCCTCGCGTCACGTAGACGAGCGCCCCCGGCCCGGTATGCTCACATTTCGGAGCCAAACCGGCTCCAGGGAGGGAGGGAGGGCCCACATGGTGAGTTCCCCGCCCGTGATCGAGCGCCCCACCCGCGATCGAGTTCCTGGAGCTCCTGCTCCACGCGCTCCACCATGGTTCCGCCTCTGCATTGGGTTCCCAGGCAATCTCCCATCCAGGCATAGGCCTAATCCTGCTTGGCTTCAACCAAGCAGATGTATCCTCCTCCTGTGCCCTCCTCAGTTCATGCCTCAGGACCACTCTTTTACTTGGCTTCATTTCACCAAATGTGAAGCTTTCAAATACTGCTGGCTACTGGTATGTGGCCATGGCATTCTATTTTGGAACTGAATAGTGACTGGAGGAGTTGTGTAGTCTCAGAGCTTGCAATGCCAAAGGTCTTTATCTTGACCAAATTTAATTACTGTACTACAATTTAACTCTGGTTAGAGTTTATTTTTGTTTAATAGGACACTGATTGCCATCTGGGTGAAATCTGGGAGGAATCTCTGTTTAGGGGTTCCAGTGTTTATGTTACCCAACACAGCTTGGGTCTGAGGCTGGGGAGGGATAAATACCTCAGCAGCCTACAGCAAAATCCTACTCAAAAGAAAGCCCCACTGAGTTCAGTTGGCTTTCCTGTCTGGTAAGTGTGTCTAGAACTGCAGTCTTATTTGTGACATCAGTTTGTTGCTTCAGTTAACAGGACAGATTCATGCCCCAGCCATGTACCACACTTAGGGCGCAATTCTGTGTAACTTTTGCACCGGTGTAACAGTAGATCCCCCAGTGTAAGAGCACTTATGCCAGTGTAACTTGCCGTATGCCAATGGATGCAGGACGGACACCGGCTTAACACCCCTCAGACACCTCACATGCGCAGTTTGGACGTGGAATGGACACCGGCGCAACTCTGCCAGTGCAGGGGGCATTCTAGGGGCATTCAGATGCCCCCTGGAATGCCCCTTGCGCCAGTGGAGTTGCACCAACATCCGTTCCGCATCCGAACTGTGCATGTGAGGTGTCCGAGGGGGGTTAAGCCGGTGACTGTTCTGTGTCCGTCGGCGTATGGCAAGTTACACTGGCATAAGTGCTCTTACACCGGAGGATCTACTGTTACATTGGTGCAAGAGTTACACAGGATTGGGCTGATGGAGACCAAATATAGAATCCATTCATAAATTCCATCAATAATCATTCTCCACTTCTTGGACATCCTACCTTACTCTCTGAGCTATTTTTACTCTTCACATCACTTCAGGCTTGGTTAAAGTTTCTTTCAAAGCTTGTGCACTGGAGTGGCGAAGAAGAGACTGAGGTTGAAATCTAACTTCTGTCAATGAACTCAATGGGTGGCCTTCAGCAAGCCCCTCTGACTCAGCTTCAGCTCCCCAGCTGCAACTGATGGTTCGTAATGGGTTTTCTCTGTGCCAGGTGCAAGGGAGTGTCAACGGGAAACCGGTTATCTTGTTGTCTTGTGCTCCCTGAGGCATCTGGTGGGGCCACTGTGTGATACAGGAAGCTGGACTAGATGGGCTTTTGGCCTGATCCAGCAGGGCTTTTCTTATGTTCTTATGTTTATGTTTAATCCTTACCTTACAGTACGAATTGTAAGGCATACATCTACATACCAATTAAGTTATTTCCACCTGCCCAAAGCACAGCAAAATGCTAAGAGTTGTTATAATACAGGCTCCATGGCAATGAACTAGCGGACGTAGGTTTCAAAACCTACATGGTGGACTCCAGCTGCCCCTGTGCGAGGATAGGAATATTAACCGTATCCAATTCAAATACTAGACTCATTAGAAATGACCTTTGATCTACACAGGGTTAAAAAGAAAGCTGCCCTTTACATTAAGACAATTTGTTTTCCACCTCTGTAGCCATTTAGATAGATATTACATTGCTTTCTATGATTAAAAAAAAATGGCTGGCAAGCAAAAAAAAGGCTTTGAGCTTAATCTACATGGTTGCAAGCTATACAGTGCCTTTTTCCGAATGTCAGCAGATCTCTTTCTGTACCTCCCAAAAGACTCTTGCCATTTTGCATAAGCCATTATCAACACAACTCTTTCATGTATAATTATGGGCAAGCATCCCTATGTCGTTATGACTCCTTGTATCTTGCCATCTATATTTCATTCATATTCAGCCTTGTCTGTAAATGATTCACATTCAGTGCTATCACAATGCTCCACCGCGACTCTGCAAACCTCTCATCAATAGCGGATGAAACAACAAAAGACGCTTGTTAAATGGACTATTACTAGCTTTTTCCGGGTAAAAAGTATACGCATGACTTCAGAAGTCAGCGAGAAGTCAGAGAACTGCCACTGTAGCATTCTGTCGGACCACCATACATCCGTTCAGGAGCAAGACCACATGGTTGTTTCTGTATTATATGTGCCGCACCTCACCAACCGTATTGCTTTCCCCTATTTTTACTCACTCCACAGACTATTAGATATCTAAGTATATCCTTAACTCTTTGGGGGCTCCATTCCTTTTGGGCCAAAGCAGCCAATTGCACAATTCCTGAGGAAGAAAAGGGGAAATTTCTGAGGGAGAACTGTGTCTGTTCCTGAGGCAAGGATAGGAAGAATCTTAGATCCAAAATCCTGTGAAGGAATAAGGTCCATCTCTCATTGGTTGAAATACCATGTATATGCTAGGTAAAGGTAAAGCTGACCCCTGACAATTAAGTCCATTCGTGTCCAACTCTAGGGTGTGGTGCTCATCTCCATTTCAAAGCCGAAGAGCCAGCGTTGTCTGAAGACGCCTCCGTGGTCATGTGGCCGGCATGACTCTCCTTGCCGCAGCGCGTAGCATGCGGCTGGAACACGGAGTGCTGTTTACCTTCCCGCAAGCGGTACCTATTTATCTACTCACATTAACATGCTTTGGAACTGCTAGGTTGGCAGGAGCTGGCCAAGCAACGAGAGCTCACCCCGTCGCGGATTCAAACTGCCGACCTTTCGATCGACAGCTCATGGTTCAGTGGTTTAACCCACTGTGTCACCCGCTGGCTTATGTATATGCTAACAAAACATAATAAGGCAAATGTGACTGCCTCAATCCATGTACTATATCTATCCTTCCTTTATTTCCTGACAAAAAAACTTGAGGCATCTACAAAAAAGATATAAAATATTGTAGAAATAACAGGTCAGAACAGGCCAATGGAAGGATCTGATAGTTTTCATGGGTACATGTTGCTGGGTGCTTGCCAGAAGATACAATGTGGTGTTAACACTAGGGCTGATGGCAAGAGGACTTAGATCCACTGGCCAAGGGCAGTAGTGTCACTAGGACGCGTGTCACCCTGGGGCAGGGGGCGCGCGTCACCCTAGTGACGCTACATCGGCGCGGGGGGGACCCGGCTCCCCCCCGCGTCGCCCTCCGGATGCTCCGTGGCCGGCCCGGGAGCCGGCCTCGGAGCGTCCGAAGGGTGGCACGCGTCACAGAGGTGGCGCGCGCAGGGTGCACGGGTCACCCCGTGGCGCGCGTCACCCGGGGCGCCCCGCCCCCCCGCCACGCTCCAGCGACGCCCCTGGCCAAGGGGAAGGCCAGTCTTCTGATGCCTTTAAAAGGGGGTTGGATAGATTCATGGAGGAAAAGACCATCACAGGTTACAAGCCATAAGCAACCTCCTGGCTTTAGAAGTAGGTTTTCTCTATGCTAGGTGCAGGGGAGTGGCAGCACGAAACAGGTTATCTTGTTGGCTGTGTGTTCCTTGAGGCATCTGGTGGGGCCACTGTGAGATATAACTGGACTAGATGGGCCTTTGGCCTGATCCAGCTGGGCTCTTCTTATGTTCTTATGTTCTGATGAATCAGAGCAATCCACACCTCCTCCCACTAGGCTGGCCCAGATGAGGCTTGCCTGCTCCAAACCTCTAATGAAGCAACTGCACCTTACTGGCACAGCAAGTTTGACCTTCTGACAAAAAGCACCTTTCAAATCAGGAAGCACCTTCTAGGAGCTTCCTGATTTAGGAAAAACAAATTGTTAACACAGCGAGAGCAACTCTAGCTATCCTCAGTGAGCCAGCAGACTTCCTGGACTAGCTACTGCATCCTCAGCCGGGTGCAAAGACAAAGGCAGCACCCATCAAAGACCATCAACTAAAAAGGAGGGTTCCTTGATTAGCTCACCCCATAAAGGATGAAAAACCTGGGTTGTTAGACCTTCATGTTTCATTCATCTCCACTATCCACCTTCCTCCTGCCTTGCTGCGGATTGGTTGTTGACCAATTGATGCGACGTAGAGCCCCCCCCAAAAAAAAAAATTCCAGCCACAAACCAATGACCACTGTGCCAAGCCAGCACCCAAGATCGGCAACCCTTTCTTTTCCAGCCCTGTTCCTCTCTTCTGTATTCAGCAGATACAGAGAACCACTCTACAAGCATGGCCTTTTACTGTGGTGTGACCTTCACAATCATTCTCTTTTCCTTTCTCTTCAAATCCCCAGTTTTCCATCTCTCCCCTTCTTTCCCAGCACCATAAAATTCCCAATCACCTAACCCCTGGTCTCTCTGGAAACCCACATAATTTCTCTATATCCCTTCTTCCCAGTCTTTTCCCCCTACATGCTTGCACCATTAAGGATTCCAACATTTGCGTAAAAACTCCTGAAAGGTAGCTAAAATATAATAATTCTTTTGTGGTCCAATTCTATCTGCCAGTCCATAGCATGCAACTGCACCAACGGGGCACTCGCTGCATGCTGTAGAGGGGGTGTGCGATCAGACAGCCAGTGAGAGGTCAATATATATATTTTTAACATATCTCTCCATTGCCTATTGGAAGTGGGAGGGGAAATGTATGTCAACAAACAGCTGTCAGAACTATCCATACCAGCCATCTGTTAGGCTGACCATATCCAAAAAGGGAGTGGGTGCCTATATTGGAATTTGGGCAGGTGCAGCTCATCATGGAAGGTTGCAACAAGCTTCACCTGCCCAAATTCCCTCTTCTCACAATGGTAAAGGTATAGGCACCCTCTCCGTTTTTGGATATCATCAGTCTAGTTAGGATATGCATGAACAAACTCAACAGAAAAGATTGCCGTGCATGGAGCTGGTCATTGTGCGGTACACTGCATGCGTTGGCAAGCATGGAGCTACCAACCAAGGCATTCTGTACACAGCAACCTACCTGTAACCTGCACATAGCTTGCCCGTACTGGGTTGGCGTGCCAATATTTCACTGAACTCATCTCCCTTACCATTGATAAGACTTCCTATAAGGACCTGCATGTATAACAAACAATGTATTCCACTAGCGTCACTACAGGGGGCGGCGGAGCTGTAAGTGCTGCTGAAATCCGAGCCTCCCTTACACAGACGAACGAAGCAGCCCTGCCCCTCACCCTCTCAGCCTTTCAGAGAAGCGAAAGCAACAGGCAGGAGACTCCCTGCCTGTTGTTTTCGCTTTCCTGAACGGCTCCGAGGGTGAGGGAGTGGGGCTGCTTCATTCGTCTGTGTAAGGGAGGCTCGGATTTCAGCAGCACTTACAGCTCCGACCCCCCTGTAGTGACGCTAGTGCTCTATTTCGTTTTCCTCGGAAAAGTGAGATGGGTGGATTGACTATTGACGCTTCACGCGCTGTCTTCATCTTATGAGATGATTATAATAAAGGCTTAGCCAAAGAAGCCGACAAATGTCATCAAGTAAGCATTTGTTGTCCTCACTTTGTTTGGGTTCTGGGTCCTGCATATGTGAAAATGTATTTTAAGAACCTCATTCAAATTCAAACTGGCCAAGACGTTTTGGCATCGATTTCTGAACATATAAACTGTGTCACAGTTAAAGCAATTGCTGGACAAAAGTCAATGAAACTTGATAGGACCATTATATGCATCAATTTCCATAGTGTCACACTGTGTCATGTGGGTGGTTATCAACAAGGAACTTTTATTTAGCTGTCAGCTGAATTAGGAGCCCATCCGAACACCCCACATCATGGCCGAGTTTCCTTGCTTTGTACCCAGATGACTTGTCATGTTCGGATGCCTTATGAAGTGTCATTTCCATGGTATATTGTTTGTTTGCTACTTTTGGCATCAATCTGCCAGACTGAAGGGGATTAAGAAGACTTTGATAGGTACTTGTAAAGTTGGATTTGTCTTATGAAAGAAGATACAGTGTGAGGTGGCAGACAGCCAGGCAAGAAAAAAAAATATGACTGGTTTCTTTAAAAAATATGCTGCTGCTATTCTAAATCTCTGCTGGTGACACCTAGAGCCTTTCTCTTGTGGCTTATGCAATTTCTTGCCAGTTGGAAATAAACTGGTTTACATTCTGCTCTGCTGTGGCCCTTTCCAAAGTGTTGAATGCCGGCTTGCCTAACATGGATTGCTTGCAAGTGAAAAAATATTTTGCAATCATTTTCAGTCATTACCATCTCAATGATACGTTTAGCATGCAAAATGTTTGCATTTAGCCACAGATTAACTCTTGGATGCAGATCACTAGAGTTCCCATTTCACAGATAGGAAAACTAAAGCTCTGAGAATTACAGCTCATTCCTATCCCCCACCACCACACTGTAGCATGCAGCCACACGATGGAGGTGCACACTGCATGCTATGTGGGGGGGGGGCAATCAGGAGGCCTGCAAGAGGTAAGGGGAAATATTTTCCCTTACCTCCCTGTAGTCTTCATCATGGGTCTCCTTGCTGGCATAAGTCCAAAGAGAGAAAAGGGGAGGGACTGGACAAAGTGAAGAGGATAGGATTCTGGTGCATGCCGGTAATACCAGAATCCACCCTGCCCTGCCCTGATCCACCCCTGCCCTGTCCTGATCCACCCTGAGACTCTCCCTGCCCTCCCATCCCCACCCACGACACACCCCACTGCTGACTTACCAAGGCTGCTGCAGTCCAGGATCTGCAGCAGCATGGCTCCGATGCTACCGCCGCTTTGCAGGGCAGTAGTGTGCTCCTCCTCCTTCATGGATCATTGCCTTGTCGTGGCGAAGGGGCTTGTGTAACTCAATGAAGCCATGAGCTATGCCGTGCAGGGACACCCAAGACGGACAGGTCGTAGCAGAGAGTTCTGACTAAAAGTGATCCACTGGAGAAGGAAATGGCAACCCACTCCAGTAACTTTGCCAAGAAAATCCCATGAACAGTACCAAAAGGCTAAAAGATATGACGCCGGAAGATGAGCCCCTCAGGTCGGAAGGTGTCCAATATGCTACTGAGGAAGAGCGGAGGACCATTCCAAGTAGACCCAGAAAGAGTGAAGCGGTTGGGCCAAAGCCAATAGGACGTCCAGCTGTGGATGTGTCTGAGGTTGAAAGGAAAATCCAATGCTGCAAGGAGCAATACTGCTTAGGAACATGGAATGTGAGGTCTATGAATCAAGGCAAGCTGGATGTGGTCAAAGATGAGATGATAAGATTGAACATTGACATCTTGGGAATCAGCGAACTAAAATGGACGGGCATGGGCGAATTTAAGTCAGGTGACCATCATATCTACTACTGTGAGCATGAATCCCTTAGAAGAAATGGAGTAGCCCTCATAGTCAATAAAAGAGTGGGAAAGGCAGTACTGGGGTGCAACCTCAAAAACGACAGAATGATTTCAGTTCGAATCCAAGGCAAACCATTCAACATTACAGTAATCCAAGTGTATGCCCCAACCACTGATGCCGAAGAAGATGAAGTTGACCGGTTCTTTGAAGACCTACAACACCTTCTAGAACTAGCACCCAAAAAAGATGTCCTTTACATCATAGGAGACTGGAATGCTAAAGTCGGAAATCAAGAAATAAACGGAACAACAGGCAAGTTTGGCCTTGGAGCGCAAAATGAAGCAGGGCAAAGGCTAACGGAGTTCTGTCAAGAGAACACGCTGGTCATAACACTCTTTTCCAGCAACACAAGAGGCGACTCTACACATGGACATCACCAGATGGTCAATACCGAAACCAGATAGATTATATGCTTTGCAACCAAAGATGGAGAAGCTCTATACAATCAGTAAAAACAAGACCTGGAGCTGACTGTGGCTCAGCTCATGAGCTTCTTATTGCAAAATTCAGGCTTAAACTGAAGAATGTAGGGAACACCACTAGAGCAGTCAGATATGACCTAAACCATATCCCTTATGAATATACAGTGGAGGTGAAGAATAGATTTAGGGCATTAGACCTGGTAGACAGAGTGCCTGAAGAACTATGGATTGTACAGGAGGCAGCAACTAAAACCATCCCAAAGAAAAAGAAATGCAAGAAGGCAAAGTGGCTGTCAGATGAGGCTTTACAAATAGCTATGGAAAGAAGGAATGCGAAAAGCAAGGGTGAAAGGGAAAGATATAAACAACTGAATGCAGAGTTCCAGAGAATAGCAAGGAGAGATAAGAAGGCCTTCTTAAATGAACAATGCAAAGAAATCGAGGAAAACAACAGAATGGGGAGGACTAGAGATCTCTTCAAGAAAATTGGAGATATCAAGGGAACGTTTTGTGCAAAGATGGGCATGATAAAGGACAAAAAAGGCAGAGACCTAACAGAAGCAGAAGAGATTAAGAAGAGATGGCAAGAATACACAGAAGAACTATACAAGAAAGATCTGAATGTTCCTGATGACCACGCTGGTGTGGTCACTGACCCAGAGCCGGACATCCTAGAGAGTGAAGTCAAGTGGGCCTTAGGTAGCATCACTAACAACAAAGCTAGTGAAGATGATAATATCCCAGCTGAGCTACTTAAAATCCTAAATGATGATGCTGTGAAAGTGCTGCACTCAATATGCCAACAAATTTGGAAAACTCAGCAGTGGCCAAAGGATTGGAAAAGGTCAGTTTACGTTCCAATTCCAAAGAAGGGCAGTGCCAAAGAGTGTTCAAACTATTGCACAATTGCACTCATTTCACATGCTAGCAAGGTTATGCTCAAAATCCTACAAGCTAGGCTTCAGCAGTACGTGGACCGAGAACTACCGGACGTACAAGCTGGGTTTCGAAGAGGCAGAGGAACTAGAGATCAAGTTGCCAACATGCGTTGGATCATGGAGAAAGCACGAGAGTTCCAAAAACACACCTACTTCTGCTTCATTGACTATGCAAAAGCCTTTGTTTGTGTGGATCACAACAAACTGTGGCAAATTCTTAAAGAGATGGGGGTACCAGACCACCTTACATGTCTCCTGAGAAACATGTATGCGGGTCAAGAAGCAACAGTTCGAACCGGCCATGGAACAACCGACTGGTTCAAGATTGGGAAGGGAGTACGGCAAGGCTGTATATTGTCACCCTGCCTATTTAACTTATATGCAGAGTACATTATGAGAAATGCAGGGCTGAATGAATCACAAGGCGGAATCAAGATTGCCGGGAGAAATATCAACAACCTCAGATATGCAGACGATACCACCCTAATGGCAGAAAGTGAAGAAGAACTAAAGAACCTTGTGATGAGGGTGAAAGAGGAGAGTGCAAAAGTTGGCTTGAAACTCAACATTAATAAAACTAAGATCATGGCATCTGGGCCCATCAATTCCTGGCAAATAGAAGGGGCAGAAATGGAAGCAGTAACAGATTTTACTTTTCTGGGCTCCAAGATCACTACAGACGGAGACAGCAGCCATGAAATTAGAAGACGCTTACTCCTTGGAAGGAAAGCTATGGCAAACTTAGATAGCATAATAAAAAGCAGAGATATCACCATGCCAACAAAAGTTCGTATAGTCAGGGCAATGGTGTTCCCAGTAGCAATGTATGGTTGCGAGAGTTGGACCATAAGGAAGGCTGAGCGCCAAAGAATAGATGCTTTTGAACTGTGGTGCTGGAGAAGACTCCTGAGAGTCCCTTGGACTGCTAGGAGATCAAATCAGTCAATCCTAAATGAAATCAACCCTGACTGTTCCCTGGAAGGACAGGTACTAAAGCTGAAACTCAAATATTTTGGCCACCTAATGCGAAGAGAGGAGTCTCTGGAGAAGACTCTGATGCTGGGAAAAATTGAAGGCAAAAGGAGAAGGGGAAGGCAAAGGATGAGATGGTTAGACAGCATCACCGATGCAACGAACATGAAAATGAGCGAACTCAGGAAGATAGTGGAGGACAGGAAGGCCTGGCGGGATATGGTTCATGGGATCACGAAGGGTCGGACACGACTTAACGACTGAACAACAAAAGTGTGCTCCTCATGCCATCCATGGGCCTTTTGTGACAGCAGAACATTCGTCCTGCTGTTGCAAAAGGCCCATAGGATTGGGGCCGTTAACTGCACAAGGTCCTACAGCAAGTTTCATGGCTGAGCAGATATCCATGCCAATGTATCTATGTGCATCTTTGACTCCCAGCAGAGACGTCTGTTCTCCTGAACCAGAATCAGGAGACAGTCACCAGGCAATTATTGTACATGCCTGTTATGTTTGTTGGACAGCACAGCAACATGGAATTTGGGGCATGTCATTATTGTGTATCATGTATTTGGGTTTGCTTGTGAGAACAAATATAGAGGGTGGAACAGAGAGGTGATGGGGACAGGGAGAAGGGCAGGTCACACCCTGGAAGGGGGCAGGTTTGGAGGCAGTGGCGCCTGCTGAATCCTGACCCCCTTCATGGGTCCGATCTGCCTTCACTGGTACATGTGGATTTGCGCCAGTGATATCACTGACACAGGTCTGAGTAGACCTGGCTGGTGGTTGGGCACGGGCTTACCCCAGACGCCTCCCGAGGTTTAAATTCTCCCACGGGATGCAGCAGACACAGGTAGGATTAGGCTGTGTGTAAGATGTCTCCAGTCTGAATCTTGCCTCTGACATGAATTTGCTCCCTCTCAGTCTCAGCATCCCAGCTACTGTATACTACATACCTTACAGGGTTGTGGTAGGATAGCATCAAGCTAATATATGTGAGCCGAGACACTCAGAAAACACTATACAAAGAAGTATTATTATAAGTTGCAACTCACAAGTCCAAAAACATTAAAAATGAGATTTTCTATCCCTAATCACTTTTATTTACTGTGACGAGAGCTCCTAAAATATAAGCAATATATCACAATTATGACTGCATGGAAATACAATGGATCTACAAGCTCATAGATCTTTTAGTGCTGGACTGTTGCCCATATTCACAACAAATGGGGACAAGAACAGACTCATCATGACCAAAGCTGTCATGGCAATCCCAGGGGATGTTGCTGTTCTACACTGGTTTGTATGGAGATTTCCAGGAGGCTTTTCTTGGACTAAAGGCTGACCTCCACCATGTTTCAGCCAATCACCGTTGAGCTTTTTTAGAAGGCAGGACAATCAGGAGGGACTATTTGCATGAAGAAACTGGTGGAGACCAGGACATGGTTTTGGGCGGGGCGTCCTGTCCCTTACGCTCACGCGCCTCCAGACGCAAGCGCAACGCGACCGGAGCTGGTGGAGGTCAGCCTTTAAGTGTCAGCTGAAAGTTGCAGTGGGTCCTACCTGCATTGTCAGTCACTGGAGCCCTTTTGAGAACATGCATCTTGCACGTCACTTCAGTGCCTTCTTTTTCCTCTTCTTACCAGTTTCATAATAGCACAGGGGTGGCAGGGGAAGACTTTGCATGGTCCTCTGTCTTGACGCAGGTTGGCGGCTTGGCATTTCTAGCTGGGGGTCTTGTTTTAGTTGTGGGATATGCTGATCATCTTGTGTGAAAGCAGCTTCACGATGTGTATGTGTGTGTGTGTGTGTGTGTGTGTGTGTGTGTGTGTGTGTGTGTGTGTGTTTCACAATTCATCATGAGTAGAGAAAGTCTACTATATGACATTTGAAGGTTAAAAAAAAAACTTCCTAAAATGCCATCTGTTTGTGGCCAATTACTGGGAAAGGTAAATGGATCAAATCTTCTCATTTAATGCACACCCCTTGTCCAGATGACTGGCTTTATTATTCCCAAGTAACTTGCTTTTAGTTAAAAAGCCTACTGACACGTATCTGTTTGATAGGAAGTCCTGTGCCTATAATGGCATTTTACGAGCTCACGCCTGGAAGAACACCCTGTCTGTTGACTTCTCCTTCATGCAGCTGTTCTACAGTGTGGATACAATGGTCCAAATTCACCCATGCAATAAACTAGGGGTGGCCAACCTTTCAACATGAATGCTGGCCCTTTAAATGGTTGCATAGGTGAGGGCATTTGAGCAGGTGCAGCTGCATTAGCAGCACCATCAACACTTGCAGCTGCCAAGATTCTGTTTTCTACACAACTCTTAGCAACAAAGTAGCCATAATGGTGGAAGGTTGGCCACCCCTGCATTAAACCAATGGACTTCTAACTGAGAACGTGATTGCTCAGTAGTGGTTGTATGTAGTGGGTGTACACCAACAGTAACCAGACTATGCCGAAGACACAATGAAGGCTTCTAAAGCACTTGACAATTATCAAAGTAAGCCATCGTTGTTTGTTGTGTTAAATGTGATACTCCAGCTTCTTTGGAAGTTTGATCATGCTGAAAAAGACAAATAATACTGAGGAAATTAGCACTAGGAGTTTTGAACATATCAACTTGTGTTATATTGAATCAGACCATTGATCTATTTTGCCTAGTTTTGTCTATTCTGGCTGGACACAGCTCTCTAAGGACGCAGTCAATGGTCTTTCTCAGCACCTAGAGATACCAGGATTTGAACTCTGGGCCGTTCTGTATGCAAAGCAAGTGGCCGCTTTCCATGCTCCCCAGCCAACTGTAGAGAAAGGGACTTTCCTCTTCTGAAATGGGGAACAGGTTGTGCATTCCAACTACCTGAAGACAAAACATGGAGTGAAGACTGTGTACACTCTATACAGAGAACACTTTCCCCAGGATTATGTGCTGGTTCTAAATAAGAACATAAGAACATAAGAAGAGCCCCGCCGGATCAGGGCAAAGGCCCATCTAGTCCAGCTTCCTGTATCTCACAGTGGCCCCACCACCAGATGCCTCAGGGAGCACACAAGACAACAAGATACTTGTATCCTGTCGCCACTCCCTTGCACCTGGCACAAAGAAAACCTACTCCTACAACCAGGAGGTTGCTTATGGCTTGTAACCTGTGATGGTCTTTTCCTCCATGAATCTGTCCAAACCCCTTTTAAAGGCATCTAGGCCAGATGCCATCAACACATCCTGTGGCAAGGAGTTCCACAGATGGTGTGAAGGCCAGAGGTAGAAGGCCATAACTCATTCATATTTGGCCGCCAGAGGTAAGTCCTGCCCCAGTCAGTGGGAGGGCAGGACGGGGCAGCAAATGAGGGGGGTCATTGGCCAGCCCGGGCTGGGAGGGGGCGTGGATATCAGCGCTGATATCCTAGGCCCCTTCCAGGCCAGCGCCGTCCAGCCACCACCTCTGCGAAAGTACACAAGGTCTGGACCTGGTGTGCATTCAAGGAGGCCCATAGGCCCCAGGCTCACTTATACCCAGGGAAGGGGATGAACGTCCCCTTCACCCGAGGTGTGGCCTAGCAGCCCCAGGGCAGCCCTCAATGGGTTTAGGATACAGTGGTTGGCACTTTAGGCTGGCTGTGTATCTTTACACAGGATTGGGCTGCCCAAAGGGAATTGGACCATCCATGGAGAATGGGTCTATCAATGGCTGCTAGTCATAATGGCTACATACTACCTCTTTCACTGATAGTATATCTCTGAATACAACTTGCAGAGGAGCAATGGTGGCAAGGGACAGAAGTATGCCTTTCTCTCTTGCTTGTGAGATTCCCAGAGGGAGCTACTGAATCACTGTGGGAAACAATAAGCTGGACTGGATGGGCCTTTGGACTGATCTAGCATGACTTTCCTTACGTTCTTATGTAAGGTCTGAGATGTAACCCGACTATGAGTCTAAAGTGATCCTAGAAGGCCATAATTTGTATGCACCTTGCACAGATTAGAGCATCAGCCACAGGCAGCATGTGAACAAATCCCCTTCAGTCAAGGCAACTCAAGCATTCATGTAGATAAGGCTTAGCGACAGTTGCCGGATTGGCTGTTGCAAATCATGTGCTGTGAAACTATGTACTATCGATATCATCACATTTAAGAAGAGAACTCCGCCAGTGCCAATTAGGGAAGGAAACCAGGAGAACTTCCAAAAGACAAAAGAGAAAGCGAATGAAAAAGCAATTGAATGCTAATGAGCATTTAGAAATTCCACTTGGTGCTTGAGGTGCCATTGATTAGCCTTCCTAGCAAGTGGTCCTTTACTGTTCCCAGTTTGAAGCCAATTGGATTTTTTCTTTCAAAGAGAAACTCTCCAGGCTAAATTTTCATCTACGTTACACCAGGGCATATCAGGAGAAGTGAGCTCCACACTCTTTTTGAAATTAATCCCTCCTCACACTGGAGTAAGCAGGGTCAGTGATTCAGCATCTGAGCTTTGCAACAAGACATCAAGCTTGTGCGGATTTTTCTTTTTGGTGTTCATAGCAATCTGAATAAATGTTGGGCTTTATGGATGACAGTTGAACAAAACTGCTCCATAAAGAGCTATCACTTTAAAGCTTGCTTTTTTGGGTGACTGGAAATGTTTCAAATTAGCATCAAAATGTGGCATGCTAAAATTAACGACGTAACCTTTTGATTTTGATTACTGCTTATTTATTATTATTTTAATCAAGTAGGAAAACATGTTATTTTCTATTCTCCAAGGCCAAAAGTTTAAGCTCTGTATTTTTTTTCCAAATGCCTCAAGCACGTTAAAGCTGGGAGCAATTTCAAACTGCCTGTGATATTTTTCCATCAGACAAAGAAAAATATTGTAATTAATACATTCTTCTCCATTGGCTGAGAAATCAACTCTGCATTGTCGGATGGAAGAGGCAGCTGAGATGAATGACTCTTTCCCTCTCCCTCCTCTAAAGTATAACTTTGGGTGAAATGAATTACAAAGCAACCATGTACCTCGGCATTTGCACCGCACTTAGTATTTGCAACCAACAAGCTAATGAGAGTTACACTTGAGAAGGTTTCAAGCCACAGCTCAATTGCTAGCACAAATTATGTTGCTGCAAATAAGCCTGAGAGAGGAAACTGCTTTGAAGATTTACATATTTATACACACCCACACACCATTCAGGACTTAACATCAACATTTTTAAGGTAAAATGGGGCTTTCGAGGGCCACAAATGCCTCTTGAAGGAAAAAAAATCTTACCTACCTTAGGCTGCAATCCTATACACACATACCTGGAACTAACAGCCAAATCCTATCCGCCATGCTGTAGTATGCAGGCATACCATGGAGGTGAGTGCTGCATGCTATGGTTGGGGGGGGGGGGGAGGAATCAGGAGGCCTAAGAGAGGTAAAGGAAAATATTTTTCGCTTACTTCTGCATAGGCTCCCTGATAGCCTGTGGGTCTCTTCAGACTTATGCCAGTTATATAGCTGGTGTAAGTCTGGAGAGATCCAGAGGCAGGGCAGGCTGAAAAATGGGGGATAGGATCTGGTATGTGTGACTGCCACTGGATCCACCCCCTCCCTCCCCAACATGCCCCTGGTAACTCCCCACCCACTGCCCACCCCCACCACAAATGTACCTCCTCCTGCTGTGGCTGGGCACTCCAGTGGCGTGTGCAGGAGGTCACCAGCACCCTTATGCATGTTGTCACTGCAACTGCACTGCCAATGGAGAGAGCCTTCCACTGACAGAATGCTGGATGGAATTGGGCATAGGACTGAGCCGTAGGATTAGGACTGAAGCTCAATATTTAGGATTGAGCTCAATATGATTTACTTCTGATTAGACATGCATAGCATACCGCTGTTAATGGTTTTTTTGGGGGGGGGGGTATTTTTTTCAGACCTGTTCACAGCACTGATATGCTGCTGAATCACCGCCATTTTTAGGATCTCTTTCTTCGTCACTGCATGACTCCCATCACCAAGGATTACTGAAAGATACCTAGCTCTAAATCTCCAGTCTATGTTCGATGGGGAAGCTGGAGAAGTCCAGAATTGCTGTCTGGAATCAGTGATGAGCTGAAGAGGGAATTTTCTTGTCCATTAAATCTGGACAAGACAAAGATGCTATTAATAAGGAGATCTACAATCTAGAAGATAGATTATCAACATGCCAAGGGAATGTGGGCCACACCGGGCACCACCCTCAGGGGAGGTGGCACCGCACCTCTGGTCGGTGGCCCTCATCCGCTCCACAACACCGCCCAGCCCAGCCTCCTGCCGATGAGCATATTTTTGTCACTGGCCAGTGAGAACATGAAGCACCAAAGGGTTCCAGGGCAGGTTGATGTCTACTGAGTGGAGGTGGACTTTCCACACATAAGCAATGTGGAAAGCCCGGTAGGTCGGGGGTGACACGATACATCATTACATCACCCCCAACCTTATCTTTTGGGTAGGAACCACACTGGATGTCACCCTCCTTGGTGATGCACTTCGCTTTTGGGGGGGCCATTGACTAGAAATCAGAGTGAACAGCCTCAAAGTGCACAATCCTGTGCAAGTCGAGACTGGTGGAGAGCGTGCTGTAAGGCACTATTGCGGCACCTCTAGAGTACGTGGCACTGGCGTGGGGGCTGCTGCCGCTCACTCTGCTGCCGTCCCCGAACCTGGCTGTTGGCAGCAGCCGAGCGGGGGAAGGGCAGGCTGGGGTTGGTGGGGGGAAGGGGCCATTGGCCAGCCTGGGATGGGGTACGGATATTGGTGCTGGGTTGCGCCGAAATCCCAAGCCCCTTTCTGGGCCAGGCCAGCCTTACATGACCTCCCTGGTTGTGCGCCAGCTCCAGAGCTGGTGCGCATCTGAGGAGGCCCATTGGGAACTCCAGTGCTTATACTTGGGGAAGGGGATGAAAGTCCCCTTCCCCTGAGATAAGCCCCGTCCATGCCGGTGTGGGCCATTTAGGCCGGCCACTGCAACTTGTGCAGGATTGGGCTGTAAGTAGGCTAACAGTAACCATGAGACAGAGTTTTCCAAAAGAATGCAAATTTTATTAAGAATATAAGAAAAAATAAAAAGCACAGTTGTTGCATGCAAGATGCCTCTTTGTTCCATCCCTCTCAGTGAAATCGGAGCACTGACAAATGTAACCTACAGACAAATGAACCAAATGTTCATCTTTGTTGTTGTTGTTCAGTCGTTAAGTCGTGTCTGACCCTTCGTGATCCCATGAACCATATCCCACCAGGCCTTCCTGTCCTCCACTATCTTCCTGAGTTCGCTCATTTTCATGTTCATTGCATCGGTGATGCTGTCTAACCATCTCATCCTTGGCCTTCCCCTTCTCCTTTTACCTTCAATCTTTCACAGCATCAGAGTCTTCCCCAGAGAGTCCTCTCTTCACATTAGGTGGCCAAAATATTTGAGCTTCAGCCTCAGTACCTGTCCTTCCAGGGAACAGTCAGGGTTGATTTCGTTTAGGATTGGCTGATCTCCTAGCAGTCCAAGGGACTCTCAGGAGTCTTCTCCAGCACCACAGTTCGAAAGCGTCTATTCTTCGGCGCTAAGCCTTCCTTATGGTCCAACTCTCGCAACCATACATTGCTACTGGGAACACCATCGCCCTGACTATATGAACTTTTGTTGGCATGGTGATATCTCTGCCTTTTATTATGCTATCTAAATTTGCCATAGCTTTCCTTCCAAGGAGTAAGCATCTTTTAATTTCATGGCTGCTGTCTCCGTCTGCAGTGATCTTGGAGCCCAGAAAAGTAAAATCTGTTACTGCTTCCATTTCTGCCCCTTCTATTTGCCAGGAATTGATGGACCCAGATGCCATGATCTTAGTTTTATTAATGTTGAGTTTCAAGCCAACTTTTGCACTCTCCTCTTTCACTCTCATCAAGAGGCTCTTTAGTTCTTCTTCACTTTCTGCCATTAGGGTGGTATCGTCTGCATATCTGAGGCTGTTGATATTTCTCCCGGCAATCTTGATTCCGGCTTGTGATTCATTCAGCCCTGCATTTCTCATAATGTACTCTGCATATAAGTTAAATAGGCAGGGTGACAATATACAGCCTTGCCGTACACCCTTCCCAATTTTGAACCAATTGGTTGTTCCATGGCCAGTTCGAACTGTTGCTTCTTGACCCGCATACAGGTTTCTCAGGAGACAGGTAAGGTGGTCTGGTACCCCCATCTCTTTAAGAATTTGCCACAGTTTGTTGTGATCCACACAATCAAAGGCTTTTGCGTAGTCAATGAAGCAGAAGTAGGTGTTTGTTTGCGTAGTCTAAAAGCACCACCAATTAGACTAGCTCACCTGTTGGACTACCTTCTCCATATGGTCATCCCAAGAGACCATTAGGATGCAGTTGGAGAATTTGAAACCTACAGTCAAGTCAACAGGTGAACAAGGTCAGGAGAAAAAGGTCAAAAGTTGAAGCAGGCAATAGCTGACTAATTCCAATTTTCATAATCAAAACCATTTCTACATCTCTATCCATGATACATGTGAAGGTGAAAGTGGGAAACCTCCGTACTATAAAGTTGGCACTGGACATTTCTCCATGAGCGGTTGTAAAACATGTGGTAGGCAAAAATGGCTTTGTTTATTGGATTTGAATTCCACTTCCCAAGCCAAGGGCTCCCCAAGAGCTTACAAGTAAAATAGACTAATATCAATAGTTAAAATAATAAAATAATGCTGAGTGACCTCATGCAATGAGGTCAGTGTTACCATCATCCCAGCTCTCCGTGATTGTGTGAGACAGGCTACAATTGGCTTTTAAGTAACAGGGTTTTTTTCCACCCAATGTCTCTTATTGCTGACTTGGATGAAAGGTTTGCCTACCTGTGCATTAAAAAGTTACCCAGTCATAACTCTGGATGCTGGATTGGCCTCATTAATTTTTGCAAAATGAAACACAGACCTTCTGTGATTTCCTGAGATTGTCGCCCGGGTCTTGGACGCCTGTCTCTGAAACTCACATGCTATGTGATACTTTCTTACACATGTTCCAGGGTTGTGAACACAGAACATCTGGTTGAGGATACTCTGTTGCTTCCAAACGTCATTCTGTACTTGTGGTCTCAGCTTTCTCCTCAGCAACGTCCTTGAAAGCTCATTGATGCATGAGTTAAGAGCAGGCCTGACCATTTGGACATTACAGAGATGTGCATTTTTAGAGGTTTCCGTGCTCTGTGCTATGTACAAATTAAGAAACTTGCAGAGTTTGACTCTCCATTCTATCCCCTTCAAGTAGGGAATATCCTTGTTTGCCTTTTAACCATCTAGATTTGCCACTACTCCTGAGTGTCACTTTGGGTCTAAGTGGGCATTTTCTCAGTCTGAGAGAAGACGATGAAGTGAAGTGCCTTGCAGTTGCAAAACAACAGCAAGGCTCGTGTTGGGTCCCACAAAATGCTGGGATATTTGTCATCAGCTACAAGGCAGAAACTCGGGAGAATGCCCCTTCTGACCAGTAGTATGACAGTCCTAAGAACTATGTAGCTAATTGCAAATTTATGGATGCACGGGGACCTGTACAATGTGTTTCCATTTGCAGCAAGTTAACAGAGGGGAAATGACAAAAGAGCCCTGCAAAAACCTAAAGGCTGTTTTGATACTCCAGAGATTTTATAAGCAAGTAAATAAGTAAGGAATAAGAATATTGGCACTCGGTCTCCTACTGTAAGCATGAGATGCCAATTCCTATTAAGACGAAGTAATTGCTTCAAACAAGCAAACAAAAATGGATCTGGTAATGGCTTAAACCTTCAGAAACGCTTTCTGATTCTGCTCAGAGGGTTCATTCTGCAGTTACAGCCACTGCCTTCAACAAGAAACCCTGATGATCGTGTTCATCAAATCATCAATGATGTAAAATTGCTCCAATTAAAATATAGCTCCCATTACTCCCCCAGGCAGTACTTGCCCTGCTGTTCATTTTCGCCTTTCTGCCTCTTGGCTTGCAAAGTACGGATTTTGCTAATCTGTGCCTGTGGCATGAATAGTACCTAGACGACTAATCTTTCCAAGCCAGCAATATTGTATAGGCTGATGCTGCCTATGACAGTAGAATCTCTGAGCTCACAAGAAAGAAACGGATTGCTGATGAGGCCTCAACAGAAGTTCCGAATGTTTTTTTCCCCTTAAGTGATTATCCTAGAGACAATATTACTTTGCACTATGACAGAGCTTTTCATCAAAGGATCGAAAAATGCTTTACACATTTTAATTAAACTTTTCAACATTCCTCTTTGGTAAGTGTGTAGAATTATCTCCATTTCACAGATGGGGCAAGGGTAGAGATAAAAACAAGCGGAGTGACTTACCCAGAGGCAAGATGGCAGCCAGCAACAGAATTTACAATGTAGCTCCTCAAAAATCCATGGCCATGTCAATTGTTGATCCACTGACAGCTGCCAGTCGTAGTTTCCCTGCAAGGAATAATTAACATAATTATTCATTATCAGTGCTCCATAAGCTGATTTTTGTTGTTGTTTTTTGCAAGTATTCATGAGGCTAGTTCAATATGCCAAGGAAGTCACTGGGAAAACCAGCTCATATTGACTGCACCATCTGAACTTGTTCATGTGGATGGGCCCTGGGAATATTTCACTGATGGGGCAAAGGATATGAATTTAGGGCACTTTCAGATGTGCTGAACTGGATATAACTATCTTTAAGTAAGATTTAAGATTATCATGGCCAGCAATAATAGCCGAAGATAAAATGTTTGTTACAGGGTTAAAAGCCATGATAAAACATAAAAACAAGTTAAAAAGTTTAAAAACAAGTTAAAACAACGTTTCATTCGTCATACGACGAACTTCATCAGGTTACAGGCACGGCAGGCAGCAGTGCGATGGTAAAACAGAAGAATGAAACATTACTGCGTAAGAAGACATACAGTATGCCCTGCCGGCCGGCTGATGTTAATAGGACGTCTGGCTCAGTAGGGTAGAGCAATCGTCTCATATATGCCTGCAGATCGGAAGGATGGCAGTTCGAGACGGCTGGAAGTGTCTGCGTCTGTCGGAGAGCTGCCGGCATGCCGAGCTGATAAGTTGCAGAGCCTCTGTGGGGGAGTGGAACTGTGTGCCCTGTCAGCTGAAGCGTGGTGTGGTGAACGCCAGAGAGTCAGAGAGCTGGACTGTGAAAGAAACCATCTAGATTGAAGGGTTCTATGAAAGATTAGAACATTATTGTATTGTAAACACCCCTTGGGGTTTAGAAAGCCTGCCCACGTAAACCACCTTTGAATTAAAGATGGAGGAGATAAAGATGGAGGAGATAAAGATAAAGAGGAGAAATCCAATGACCAAAGAAAAGGCAGTATATACTGGTTTATTATTATTAATATTATTATTATTAATAAGCAGAAGAGCCAGTTCCTGCTATTTGTGGCTGAGTTTACTCCCAGTCATGCTGGAACCGGCTCTTCCGCTCGTTATTAACATTAGCTGGCCGGCAGGGTGTATGTCTTCTTAAGCAGTAATGTCTCGTTCTTCTCTTTTACCATTGCCTGTAACCTGATGAAGTTCGTTGTATGACAAATGAAACGTTGTTTTAACATGTTTTTAGACTGTTTTTAAACTGTTTTTATGTTTTATCATTGCTTTTAACCCTGCAACAAACATTTTATCTGTAAACAGACAATTTATCTTTTAACCCTGTAAACAAGGATAGTTGTTATGTTTTAACAAACATAACTACCTTTGGCTGCAGTAAAACGAGCAAAATAGCTGGAGCTGGGGGAGAGACTGTAGCTCAGAGAACACACCTTGCATGCTGAAGTCCCAGGTTCACTCCCCAACATCTCCAGGTAGGGCGCAGAAAAATAAACAGCTCTCTGAAATCCCAGAGAACTGTTGCCAGTGAGTACTGTATTCAAACAACACTGTGCTCAGTGGACCAATGGCCTCACTCAGTGTGACGTCCCTCTGACTACCATTTCTTTCATGACATCTGCCAATTCAGGTGTTTCTTCATGACAACCAGAGCTAACACACAAGTCTTCCAAGTCTCCATGAGGGAGATCTGCGGCTGCTGCAAAAAGCTTGGAAGGCAGAAGCACAAACAGGATGTGGCTGCACTTTGAAAGGAAACGTCTGGGAATTAAGGGTTCTACTACGTTCTCATAGAACAATAAAAACCATTTGAAAAACATGGGGTTTAGAATGGCCTGCCTATGGAAATTGCCTTGAGTCTGTAAAGAAAAGGCGGTATGTAAATAAACAAACAAACAAATAAATATTTCCAAAAATGAAATACTGTACATCTTAAAAAGACAATAGGGCATTTCAGAAATGTCTTCTGAACACAGGATTTTTGGAATGTGAAAGATTATGTCCAAAAGGAGCCAACATGTAGGAACTCTACATATGGAATAAAAGTATACGTACATCATCAAGATATGGAAAAAAAGGTTTTCTGCATCTTCAGTCGGAAGATCCCAGAAGTCCAGTGAAATGTTTGGGCATTGGCACAAACGTGAATTTCAACAAGTTCATCCATCCATCTGACATCCAACAAGTATGTGAATGGACATGTTCAATTCTTTTTCACCACATGAAGTTTATCTAGACTTGATTAGGATGGACTGAGGATGAAACGAAACTACCTGCAGATTTGCAATATTGTGTAACTGACCACAACATCTACGAGGAAGACCATCAGAGAGGGAGATCCCATTGAAAGTACAGTATAGCATTCTTGACATTAATAAAGGGTTGAGGTTACATTTGCTTTGAAGAACAGGGTCCCAGCTTCAGTTTTAAGTTGAAGGACACCACCACCTTTTTCACGCTGCGAAAATATATTAACAAATGCGCTTCCACATCTTTTTACTTGTCAAAAATGTTGCCACGTGCCCTTAGGGTGACAAAACCACTTAATTTTGTTTTACAGTTCTCATCCCCCTAAGCATCTGTGTGGTGACATTTTTGACAGACAGAAGGATATGGATGTGTGAATCTTTATGGGAATTCTCATTCTTGATTGCAAAATCAATATTGAATAAAATGTATATGTATCATGATCATCACTGAAATGCTGATGAACCTTCCTCAGATTTCCAAGAATTGTCATTTGATAATGAATGGCCATCCCAGTTTTCTAAAAGGTTGTCTTTTTCCCCCCAAGAGCATTATTGATTAAAATATAAGAAAAATCATCAGCTCTGCTTTTGATCTCAAGCATCAACTATCTCACTGGTAGCATGTTTTGCAAGCAATGCCTCACTTCTTCCAACTTCATCAATAACACCTCCCCTGTGGGCTTCCGGGGGACAGCTTCCTAGGACTGCTGTTGGCTCTGGAGTCTGCGCTGGTTTCCCATTGTCTTCCTTGTACAATTGAACATGCTCGTTCTGACTTATGGAACCCTAAATAGCTTGCCCTAGAAGCTGCCTCCTCTGTTCATTCTTGATGTTTAAGATCAACCGGGAGCAACCTTTTGCTTATGCAATATGCAGGAAGGACATATAGAGGTATATCAAACCTGGACATTGTACAGCCCTAGGGCCACATCCGGCCCTTTGGCTGTCCCTGACCGGCCCAAATGAGGTTTGAAGGAAGACATGGAGCAGCAAATTAAGGTAAAATAATGCCCCTTGTGTGCCCCCTGGCCATTCTCTTACCTTCATTAGCTGCCCTGTGTCTTCCTTTAACAGACGCTATAAGCAGCATGCTGCTGCTTATAGCATCTGTTGCAAGGAAGACACAGAGCAGCTAATGAAGGTAAGAGAATCACTGGGTGGCATGCGGGTGCTGCGGATTGGTCCTGCCCTCCACAACAGTTCCGGTTTCTCATGTGGCCCCTTAGGAAAATTAATTGCCCACCCCTGAGGTATATTCTCAGGGTCTGTAACTCATCAAAGGAACTCCTTTCTCTCTGGAGACTAAAGGCTAAATTAGATGTACACATAATCATACAATGTGGCCGGGTTCAGATTTTCTTCCCCTTCAACCTTCTGAACAGAGGATTGATGGCAGGGAAATGGGAGTGCCTATATTTCCTTCTCCTTCCCCAAGTGGTAGGAAGATATGCTGGGGGGCAGTGCCAGTAGGAGTTTGGGGGGCCCAAGGCAAAGCCTTGCACTGGGTCCCTCCATGGCCATGTTCCCTGATGGTGCAATGAGCACAACCACTGCTCAACCAGTATGGAAAATTCAGACTGGCCTGGTGAACCCTTCTGATGGGCACTTGGGCAAGTGCCCTCTTTGCTGGTCCTTATTGCCCCTCCACCAAGCGGAATGTCACAAACTGTAAACATGGGCGCCTTTCTGGATTGGGTGCTGAATATGGGAATAAAAACAAAAGTCATTGCAGGTGGACAGTCTGCATTGAGACAATGGGCATGAGGAGAGAGGGGTTAACATGTTCTGCTTTCCCAATGAAGTTCGTTCCCTAAAGCTGCCATTTGTGTCCCAAAACTGCTATTTTTTTTCCACTGTGTAGAGAAAAGCTCTTTGTATCTTTCTTTTTCTGGTTTCCTTCAGGGCTGCTACTCAGTTGTTCTGACACTGTACAGTAGGTGCACAAGAAATGTTGAAATCTGCATGTCCCAGTGGGCAATTTGTGCTATCCTGTCTTTTTGTGGGTATTTTCTCATTTCTGGCAATGCAGGGCAATGTGGGGGCTGATAAACCAAAGTAGAAAGGAAATAATTTTCTCAAAATACAGAACTGACTTGATAGCTTGGCCAATTATATCTCCGTGCTCTGTGAAAACAATTAGCTCGCAGGAAAATATATATGGACATCTCTCAAAGTTGCTGGGTTTTTTAGATATTACAGCACAGAGGGCTCATAGGTGACATTAGCTGTTCTAAATTATTTCACTAATGTCTTTTCCCTCTGATATTATGCTACTCAGAAATTGATATAGTGGTGTTCACCTCTACCACGGCCTTTCCTCAACTTTGGCCTGCCCTTTACACTGGGGCAGGAAATATAATTGCTCCAGGAGCAAGCCAGTGCTTTTATGGGAGATCAAAATGACAGAAAGCCTCTGTTGGTAAATTATGCCCCAAATCAAACCTTTTGCACCGTTTGAGGGTCAATTCAACATTACTGCCATGAATACCATTGAACAGCTTGCTGGTACCAGTGATTCATGCATGTCAAGGAATGCTGGAATTACTCTCCCTTGTAATTAGCATGCCACTGTCCCATGTCCACAGAGGCAGCATGATGAGATCTTTAGACTGAGCCATCTGAAGCAGCCCTAAGAGTGAATAAGAGCCAGGATGGTGTAGTGGTTCTGGAGTTGGACTTTGACCTGGAGGCTCCAGGTTCAACTCTCTGCTCAGTCATGAAGCTTCCTGGGTGACTTTGGGCCAATCACAATCTCTCAACCTCACTTACCTCACAGGGTTGTTGTGAGGACAAACGGAGGGAAGGAACCATGTACACCACCGTGAGTTCCTTGGAGGAAGGGTGGTATAAAAATGTGAAAAAATAATTAATTTTCATTTAGGCCAACCACCGCATCTTAGGCAGGATCCGGCTGCCCATTGCACACCAGTTTGTGAAAATAAGTCAACGCTCCCCCCCCCCACGCACCCGGTTCCAAATATAACATTTGCAAATGTGCTACTTATTGGAACACTTCTGTGCAACAGTTATTATATAGTTTTTGCTTTTGAGAGCAGAAAACCATGATATTTGCAGAATCTTTGTGCATCCACATATACAGGATTTCTGATGAGCCCCCAACTTTACACCCCAATATGAGAGTGCCAGGATTGTACTGGACATGGTACACATGGCTTGAGTCCAGAGTGACTTGCTGGTGTGGTTCAAAAGGACACATCCATGCCATAAATACACAAGGGTAACTTTACACAACAGCTTCCAACGGGAAACAGCATCTACACAGCTTTGATTTTGGGTGACAACCAAAACTTAGGACGTTCACACACTGCATGAACAATGTACGATTTGGGCCTAGAAAAAAAAAACTTTTCTGGGATGTGCCCAGAAAACTAAGAAAAAAGTCACACATTTTTTGTGGAGCGCTGGGAGCACAAGTGTACTATGTCCATTCACAACACTACCCTTCCCTGGTGTTGAAGTTGCTGACAAAATAGGAATCCCTGCTGGATTCTTCTTGTCTCTCTCTGAAGCAACGAGTTGGAAAACCATGACCAATCATGTCTGTTGTGGCTTCCAGCCCATCCATCAGTGGCTCCTCACAGCACTGTAAATCCTGCACACTGAAAAATGCTATGGTTTAATAGTAAATCACCTACTGTAGACACTAGAGGGAGGGACAAAGAGAGCAAACCCCTTCAGACTATGAGATAATGCTGAACTCTTACATTCAGCTTTATAGCACAATCCTATGAGGCTTCTTGGATACATCACTGCCTTAATGAAACTTGAATGGGATTAAATCAAGAGCTTCTTCACCTAGCACCCTTCGTAAAATATGTGGAAAATAAATGGGAGCATATACTGGGTTATAATAGTGGGATACCATCCTCAGCACTCTTACTTGGAAAAGGGGTCGGGTGAAGTAAGTGATGACTTACAGCGAAGTGAATATATTTATGATCAGAGTTAAAATATTATTTCAGGAATGTTGTTTTTCCTAGGCATTTTTTTATGTTTTTAATGGAGATCGATAGCCTTGGCATGCTGTTGCAATTTTTTTAAAAAAATAATGCTACCTGTTACGATTGTTCAATAAAACGTTTTGTAGAGGTAAACACTTGTTCTAAACAAAACTGAGGTTAATACTAATACTAATAATGATTTTTTTGTTTGTTTGTTTTCTCTGAAATATATTGTTATTTAAGCACTACACAGCCAAATCCTATCTGGGCAGTCAGTGCCAGTTGTAGAAGAGACGCTGGAAGCACGCTGAGTAGCACGTTGCCGGTGATGCTGGTGAGAAGGCCGGACCCTTCCCGCGTGCATCATCAGTTCTCTCAGCACCCATTGGAGCAGGTAAGTCAGCGGAAAGGGGGGGAGAGTGGAATGGAAGTGAGGAGAGGCAAAATTAGGTGGAGAGGAGGCGTAACAGGGGCAGGAAAGGGGTGGATCGGGCAGCGATGGCGCATGCTGGATCTTATCCCCCTTTCTTTCAGCCTCCCCATCCTCTTTCTCTTCTTGCACTAGTGAAATCACTAGCTTAGGTCAGGAGGCTTACAGAGATTTAAGGGGATTTAAATCCTGTTTTGGCTCTGAGGCTCTGAAGCTTCCCAATCTGTCCGCCCTCCTCCGCTGGATACAGCATGCCCATTTTTGGCACTGCTGCACCAGCGGGGGGTGGGGGCGGGGAAAGGATAGGCTCTATTTTTTATTTGTATATTTGCTATGGAATATGTGTTATGAATTATGATTATGAACATACAGTACAGCTCTCTTAGCTGCTTTTGATACCACCAACCATGGTTTCCTTCTCGGCTGCCTGGCACAGATCAGACGTGGCTGGGTATATTATGGTGACTCTATTCCTACCTATCAAGTTAGTCCCCGAAGACAGAGCTGGAGATCTACTGTTCAGTCCTTTGGCCTATGGGCTCCACAGTGTTCCATCTTGTCATCCGTGCTACTTATTATCTGTATGAAGCCACTAGGAGAGGTTGACTGCAGATTTGGGATACTAATCAATATGCTGATGACACCCAACTCCATATCTTTTCCCATCGGATACTAGGCAGGCTGTAGGTGTTCTGCCTGTGAAGGACTGGATTAATTTTAGTTAATAAACTGTTAATAATTCCAGTTAATAATTCTCAGTTAGTAAACTGAGACATTGCTCTAGCATGCTCCAATACACACATGAGTCAAATATATGGATGAAAAGGGCCACTTTATTGAAATAGATCCAGAAAGGAAAGAAACAGGAGATCCGCAGTCAGGGTGATAACACACATGTGAGAAGCACAGAGAGTAGGGCACATCCTAAGGACTGCCTGGGCAGCTTTACAACCCTGACTCCAAGCCACCACCTCTTCACTTTGAAGGCAGGCTCTTCACCGTCAACCCCTAATGGGCCAGGACAGCAGGAACAGTATCAGCACCCTGAGCCGGAGGGCATATAGGGCAGATCACGTGATCCAGGACATAGGACCCCCATCAGACCCCCGCACCAGAGGGCAGCTGCGAGATGGAGAACGTGGGGGGGTGCATCTTGAGTATACCTTTGGACCCCAACTTGGCTCTGGAGGTCCAAGATGCAGCTGTGGCTAGGAGTGCATTTTTCCAGCTTCGGCTAGTGTGCCAGTCGTTCCCTTTCTTGAAGAAGGCAGATCATTCATTACACTAAGAACTGTTCAGCAGAGGGGGGAGGGGGGAATCACAGACCACATGTATTCGTATGCACAGAATTCCTGCTCATGCAGACATCAATGGAAGGAACACATCAGCTCTTGCAAAGAAATGTGTGTGCTTGCTGTTCAGCTGTATCAAACTGAAATTAATTAAGAAATCCTAGTAGAACACTTGAGGAACACAGAAACGTCGTGACACTGGGGGCGGTTGGGGCGGTGAGCCCCAAGCGGCGGGTTGCGGGGGTGGCTTCCGTTGGATCCATTGCCTTGCTGCCTCCTTTTTGCAGCCATTCTCGGTTGCATTTCAGCCCTCCCACCCTCCCTGGTGCCGTTGCGCTCCAAAAAGGAGCCAAAAAGCACGCGGGGAGGGGGTGTTTCCGCACCACAGCGGCGCGCTACAATGATGTCACACACACCCAGGGGCGGGGCGTGTGACATCTGTGGGGGGGTTCACGATGGCAGCCCCCACCCACAGGGGGACGTAGGGCCGCTTCTGCATTGGTACTGAAACTCTCTGACCCATAATCTATCCCATTGATCAGGAATGATCACTTAAGTATCCACAAATACTATTTTGTTATGGCTTAGAATTTTGACCAATACAAAGTACTGTATACAACATAGGTACAGTACTGTATATGTATTTTGTTTCTTTATAAGGAATTCAAGTTTACAGTCAACATTTTTGATGGCTTAAGCTCTGACTTAAGAACAAGGTGGGAGGGAGAGGGAGAAGGTAGAGTACTTGGAACAAAGGTAAGAAATTGATCATAGGGCAAGAATATCAGGATAAGGAAGAATAGGGTCATGGGGAAAGAGACAGGGACTGGGGTGGGAGATGGAGTTCAAAATTTGTGATGCCTGTTGATCTTAAAACTTGTCATGCTTGTCTGCTGCAGGTTGAACTGTTAAGCTGGATATCTCCAGTGGCATTAAGCAAAGGGTGTGAGTATGAGGTAAAAGATTTTGTATAACACTTACCCAAAATGTAATCTGTGTGAAGTTCAACAACAGAAGTGTATTCATGTGACTAGAATAAACCAATTCTGCCCAGTGAAGACTGCCCTTGAAAATACCATCTATTTCTCTAGCAGTTATTGCTTTTTCTCTGTGTGTCAACATAGCTCAAATTGATGGGAACATTTTGATCATCCTTGACTTCTCAGCCATGACATTTCTATCTACCCAGTTCTTGTTGGTGCAATAAAACATTCAATTCATCACCATTTTGGGATAAGATTATAAAATCTTATTCCTTCTTTCCTCAGTTCTGATTCTGCATCTGCTGAAATCAACAGCAAATGTCCGGTTGACTTGAACTGGTGAAAAATTACATAGCTACACAGTTCAAGCTACTACGACATCATCATTTTTCAGCTGTCCTGGGAAAGGCCACATCCAAGCAGTGATTACATGCTTTCATTTTAGGTTAAACCAAAACCATCCTAAACATGCTTGGTAGAGAGCCAGCCCTATTGAACACTTACTTCTGAGTAAATGTTCGCTGCATATTTATCATATTCTGTCCAAGAAGAAAAACAGCTTCCTCATGGAGGAAAAGACCATCACAGGTTACAAGGCATAAGCAAACTCCTTACTTTAGAAGTAGGTTTTCTCTGTGCCAGATGCAAGGGAGTGGCGACTGGACACAGGTATCTTGTTGTCTTGTGCTCCCTGAGGCATCTGGTGGGGCCACTGTGTGATACAGGAAGCTGGACTAGATGGGCTTTTGGCCTGATCCAGCAGGGCTCTTCTTATGTTCTTATGTAGCGGGAGGGGGAGGGGAGATTTTGAGTAGACAAATGGCTGGAAAGGAAAGGGTTTAACAAGCCCCCACCACCACCTCCCCTGTTGGTCCTGAACTCAATATCAAGTCACCCACAGCAGGTTTAGATGATACAGAAGCCAAAGTCAAGCAGCAGAAATTATAAAGAATCCGGTATGACCTTAAAGATGAACATTTCTGTCTGAAGACTGCTTTCTTCCAGCCAGTTAATGCACATTTGCCTCATACACTTTTTTGAGAAAAGAACATTAAGAGTTAATTCAGTTGCTTCACCTCTTTTTACAACCCCAAATTCTTAATGCTACTGCAAATTAATTTTTCATATAGTAATCTATTTATCCCTTTTTTCACTACCACAGTAAGTGGTAGTATAAGTTTGAATCATTCACTTGGATATTTCAATTATAATTAAAAACGAATGGGTATAAATTAGTTTTAGAATAAATATATCTCAGAATATTTTATATGCCAAACAAATATCAATTGGACAGTACAAACTTCATCACATGGTGGTTTTTGGCGCTTTATTTTAATTTTAGAAAAATACCAGAACATGATCCAGTGTATATAAAAAAAATAAATTATTGGTTATATTCCATAAAAAAGTATACTGTATTGCTTAAAAGTTTTTCATTTACATGGTGACCACCGACTATTAGCACCCTGACTGGAAAATGAAAGTTTTAAACTGATGACTTTTGTTGATGTACATCCATGCCTTTGTGCATGTCGGTGTGCATCCATGCATCAATGCACATGCATGTGAGTGCACATGCATGTGAATGCACTCAATGCACTCTTCCAATTCTCCCAACTGCTTTAACAACATGAGAAATGCAGATCCAAGATATAACCATCTGTTTCATTGTAAATCAGGGTAGTGATCTGAAGAACAAGACTAGGGGCATGAATGAAGAAGGTGTGATTGGATGAGCTAATTTTACACAGAAGAGAAATAGGGAACTTTGGTTCCACCAGCCATTATTCCATATATATATTTATATATACAGTATTTATATACCGCCTTTCTTAGTCATTGGATTTCTCCTCCAACTTTAATCCAAGGCGGTGTACATGGGCAGGCTGTCCTAACCCCCCTTGGGGGAGTTTACAATATATATAAATGTCCAGTCTTTCATGAACGGCTACTTTCCAGGTGGTATCCTTTTTACAGTCTGACAATTCTGCTGGCTGGCACCTCCCACACTCGACCAATGCAGCTGGAAGCTCTTATCTCTCTTCCTGGAGGCTTTCACAGCTTTTTCCGGCGGCGTGTCTCGAACTTATCAAGTTCACCGGTCTTCGGGCTTTGAAGGCAGCAGTTCTCCCAATTGAGCCAGACTCTTCTGCCTCTAAGAAAGACTTACGCACGAAAGAATGTACGATTCACTGGGCGAAAAATGTAGGTCATGTTATTTTATTGGACCAATGGGAACAACTATGGTTAAAACAGGTGAAATGTACGTTAAATGTTAATATTAAAGAAAATACGTATAAAATGATGTATAGATGGTATATAACCCCAAGCAAATTAGCAAAAATGTATGAGAAGGTGACGAATAGATGTTGGAAATGTAAAAAGCAAGAAGGAACTTTTTACCATATGTGGTGGACATGCCCCCAAGCAAAGAAGTATTGGACTCAGATTCATAAACAGATTGAGTTGATTTTAAAGATTAAGGTTCAAATGAAACCGGAAACTTTTTTGTTGGGTATGAGGGATGATCATGTAGGCGAAAAATTTCAAATTTTGTTTTTATATATGATAGCTGCAGCAAGAATTTTATATGCACAATATTGGAAGAATTCGGAGATACCTTCGCTGGAAGATTGGTGGCTGAAAGTTTTGGACTATGCTGAAATGGATAAACTTACAATTCTAATTAAGGAAAAATCAGTTAACCTTTTCATGAATAACTGGAAACCATTTATCGATTTTTTAAGAGAGAGAGAGAGAACGATGTGATGATATGCAGATTAATGAACAGAACGTGGGTGTTATTTTGGATTAGTTGGATATTATATGTAGAAAATAGTGAATAGTATGCTAGTAGGATGTATTGCTTCGTGCTTGCTATAACTTTATGAAATATGTATTGTTTTTATGTTTTAATATATCAATAAAATATAAATATATAGGGAAAAAAGAAAGACTTACGCACAAGGAATTCAGAGGAGACTGATGGTGCAATTCACATAAGGGATGCACTGGCACAGCGCACGCTGCCAGAAAGAGCAGTGTGCATCGAGAGCGGTAAGTTTTGTGCTGGACAGCACGAGGACAGAACAGAGCAGGGGAGGGCATGGAGGGAGTTAATTAACAGAGTGGTGAGTGGGTGGTTCAAGCCCGGGAGGGGGCGGGATTAGCAGCGCCCCATTCGCGGGTCTATTTTCACTACACAAATCCTCTTGAACTTGCACCAGCTATTTAGCTTGCTCAGGTCCGAGTAGACCCATTGCACAGGTTGGGGCTTTCCCAAGGGCAAGTGGACAAATGTCCCCTTACCCCAAGGAGACCTCCAGCCTGTTAATTTCTGCGCTGGGTGCAGCATAAGATGCACTGTTTTTGCTGCATTGGTGCACAGAAAGTTAGGTAGGATTGGTCAGCCCAGTAAATTGTACTTTGCCTTCTGCAAGCCCATTAGGCAGCTGTTTGCAGGAGAAAAAAAGAACCAGGGTGTCAAGCATATGTTCCCCAATGTGCCTCTTCCATTGAGCATGAAGCACAATGACTCAGCCTGGAGCATCAGATTGAAAATATGTATATATTGATTTGGCTTTTTTTGATGCGGATTAGCTTTCAGTGTTTGAGGCTCCAGTCCTAAACAGCTGAAGGATGTGCTTTTGGTGTTGGTACAACAGCCCTACAACTAGCAAACATGACGAAAACATTATTCATTGTATCATTGACTGCTGCTACAGCAGTCCATGCATCTCATGCTAAACACCTAGTTGTTGCCTTGACAAGCCTTGACCTCGGGGCCTTGGTTGTCAATTCAGCATTGCCCTCACACTTGCAGTATGCACACTCATTTTTATGCCTATTCAAATTTATAAGCAGGTTTCCCACTGAAAAAGGCCCTCAAAGTACAATTAAAAAGCAATAAAATGCAACAAAATAAATGTGAACATTAAACAATGCCTTAAAAATCCAAAACAACAGAGAGAACAGTAAGTATTAGTCTCAATGTATCAGTTCTTCTAGTGCAGAGGTTCTCAACCATTGGAGGCCTGGGTACCCCCAATGAAGGTCAAATTTTTGGGAGTACCCCC
The DNA here is from genome assembly GCA_026170595.1 of Plestiodon gilberti rubricaudatus. NCBI lineage: Eukaryota > Metazoa > Chordata > Lepidosauria > Squamata > Scincidae > Plestiodon > Plestiodon gilberti. The sequence goes on from JANXHW010000001.1 coordinate 270,744,123, forward strand.
AGCAAATTAGCATAATTAGCCAATTTACATAATTAGCTAATTTACATAAATTGCACAAAATACACAAAAATGCCAGAATTTCTTTTAAAAAACAAACAGCAATAAGACACATGAACAAAATGCACATAAAACATAAATTCCAAGTACAAACCCCCCAAACTCAACTATTTTTCCCCCACCCCACCCATGCACAGTTTCCAAAATAAAAAACATAAATCCCAAGTACAACCCCCCCCCCCAAACTCAACTCTTACCCCACCCCACCTATGCACAGTTTCCAAAGTCTCCCCAACTAGGCCCAGTTCAGAAGTTTACCCAAGCTGCATTCATTCACCATCGGAGGAGAGCTGGGAGGACAATGCCTTCTGCAGCTCAGCTGAACTGAACTGAGGAGCACAACGCCCTCTGCTGGCTGCTGAGAAACTCAACCCATGCACATGCATAAATTAACCCTGACAATCAGCTGTAGATCAGATAGATTAGTCACAGAAGAAAGCACAAGGGAGCTCTCTGGCTCCAGAAAAAATCTGGAAAAAAATATAAAAATAAAAACTTAATTAACACTTAATTAAGTGTTAATGGGGCAGACAACGGCCAGTCTTTGGTGTACCCCCAGCATGTGGTCCGCGTACCACAGGTTGAGAACCTCTGTTCTAGTGTTTAGCCTGGACAGGTGAATTAGCATCTTTTCTGAGCTGATACACTTGGGTGGGGGATTAGGGTTGTCAAAAAACAAAGCGTCCTCAGAACCCTCACAAAAAAGTGCCTTCTTGGTTACCATGGATGTACATGCAAGGCAATATGTCATAACAATCCTCAATAAGATAGGTCCATTTAGCCACAAAGCTTTCCAACTTCCTCCTTATTCAAATATGAAGGTAGGGTTTCTGTTCAATAGCACTGCCATGGCTAACGATTCTACAATAATATGCTACTGTAGATAGGTTGTCTTATATTTAAATGCCAAACTATGCATGACTTTGGGATTTGTCTAAAATAAAGGAAATTTTGTTCCAGGAAAGGACTGTTCCTGCATTTGGTTTCTTTCTTTTGAAAATTCTGAAATGTTCAGCAACGCATTTGGATAAGCAAAATAGTCAAATATGGGGTTCGGCCTCACGTAACCTAACAAATGGGATACAAATATTTCAACTGCTCACCATGTTTGTGAAATTAACTTCCTTGAAAGCAAGCTAAGCAAGCATGCTGAGCTATTTTCCTACATGCAGTGTTGATCCATCATGCAACATGCTGTTCTATAAACACCAGCGAATCCCCTGGAAAACAAAGCTTCCTCAGAACCCACACAAAAATTGCCTTCTTGGTTACCATGAATGTACATGCAAGGAAAGGCAATATGTCATAACAATAAGATAGGCTGCAAACCATCTCAGGGCAAACCAGATTGATGCCTGTCAGAAGGTGAAAATAGGTAGTGCAGGAGTTATGGCCAGAAGCCAACAATAAGACTACACCACATGCCTGCTGGGCAGTGCAATCCTGCCTAAGTATCCGGCGAGCAGCCCAGGTCACCCACCGGATCCTATCCACATTCCCAAAGGTCTACTCGGGGGAAGGGGACGTTCGTTCCCTTCCCCCGGTGTAATGCGGGGAGGTCCCAATGGGCCTCCTCAGATTTCAACCAGCTATTTAGCTAGCACAAGTCTGAGAAGGCCATGTAAAGGCCAAGTTGGCCCGGAAGGGGGACGAGGATGTGCCGGCCACCATTCCCACCCACCCTGGAGCAGCTAGGCCAACAGCCGGCCTTCCACATCACCCAGACTGCCCCTGCACACACCGGGGGATCACTTACCTTCTCCGGCAGCCACAGGGACAATCTGGTTGTGGAGTGAGGGCGGCCACCCTCCGCACCGTCCGCCCTTACTCTAAAGTCGTTGCAAACATGCTTTACGGCATGTTTGCAACGACTTGGAATGGCGGAGTGCTCCCTCCACCGTTCCATAGTTCCGGTGGATTGCGCTCTGTATTTGTTTCTTTGCAGTACTTCCTATACCACTTCCTCTATTGAATATTTATAATGTTTTATCTCATAACTGTATCTTCACATGTCCCTACAAACCCTGTAAATTAAGCAAATAATATTATTTCCGAATTGCAGGTGTGGAACAGAGGCTGAGAGGGAGTGGTTTGCCTAAGATCACCTCCTAAATTCATGGCAGAGGTAAGATGCTAATAGAGGAAGTTCTGATGTACGGTTCAGTCAGTTAGCTGCTACACTACACCAGCTCTAAAATAGTAGATGCAGATCAAGGAACTACACCCGCAAATAAACCTTGTGCTAGCAGAGTTTCATTGTCTACTACTTCAATCAAACTGATTAAAATCAGAACCGATATCAACACGCACATCTCGGTCAAATATGCCAAAGCCCTATCAATAAGCATCTTTGGCAGATTGCTGCAAGATGGTTCCTCTAAGGAAATAGACATGAATTGGAGATGTAAACTGGACTCAGAAAAACCAGCGAGAAGCAGTTCTATTTTTCTGGGCACCTCCTATTTGAGACCGCGGTTTGAACAACACAAAGAACAATTTCTGTGAAGAGGCTGCAGAACTGGAATCCATTCAAAACACTGACTGCATTTCACACTTGGAACAAAGCTTATAGGTGGCTCCTACACTACAAAGTTTTCCCACTCGGTTGCATATTGCATTGGTTTAGTATGTTTAGTATTCCAGCAACCAGCATGTGTTTTGCATCCTGGTGTCTTTAATTCTCACTTGAGCTTATGCTTGACTACAATTCAGTGCAATTCAACTCAGGAGTAGATGCATGTATCTGTCACTTGTGGGATCACTTCAGAACTCGGTGAAGTTGACAGTTGTTGATGAAAGATCATGCTACTACAAAACATTTTTTTTTTTGAAGTAGGACACAAGTAGACAAGGGAGTCATAATGGGAAAAAACAAGTCCAATGACACACAAGTAAATGTTTGCTGGATCCAGCGATAGCAGTGCGTGTCATCCTTTTAAGTGAAGTGCCTTTTTTGTGGAGGAGGCTTCGAAATAGATGACTATTTTCTTTCCCCCTCACTGTTTGTCCCTCCTATTTGTGACCAGTCTTTTCAACAGAACATCTGCTGACCATCTTCTTTTGAGATCATAATCATAACTCAGGCCTTTTCAGTTCAACAGTCTGGTCTGAGAGCACAGCAGAAATCAATTATCCTATGGTATCAAGCCTGGAATACTATCTGCATTGGATCACCCCCTTTTTAATGCAATTGGATCACTGATCAATGCCAGCCAAGACAATATAGAGCATCTGTCCTAAACCACTCACCCATTTTCAGCTCATTCTAAAGTGTGATCTCAGGTCTCAGCTTGAGGTGACAAGAAGCATTGCATGAGAAATAAATGTGGCTGCTTATGATGATTATCTGCAGGACCATCACGGGTTCTTTCTTTAAGAAGCTTTTGCTTTTCCTTTAAGTCCCCCTTAGCCCTATTGTTCTGGTTCACTCACATTCATTGTATGAACAATATTTTGTAAAAGAAATCTTTTGGTTTCTCTATCGATCCAGTATTGATTTCAGCTGTCACTGTTCCAAAACGATAACTTGTTCTCTGAAACTTCATTTAGAAGGATTTGGGTTGCTGGGAGTGTAAATGTGGCTTTTCTAATTTTCTCTGATGACCATGAAAGCTGCTTGCTGCCCTTGAGGAGGGATAGGCAAAGACACAAGACGCAGCCTATTTGTTTCTTCCATTTTGCACGTACAGGAAGGAAACCGGCCCGACACTTGTCATTGAAATGTTGTTTTGTTTTTGTTTGTGTGCAACCGTGTGTTAACCTAAATTAATGTAAGCAATTAAAATGCTCATTATCTTAGGCTCTAAAATTAAGTGCTAGTTTGTAGAGCAGCACCTTTGGAGAGCAATATGAGAGAGAGAGAGAGAGAGAGAGAGAGAGAGAGAGAGAGAGAGAGAGCAGAACATCTCACAAACATATTTGTAAATGAAGGGAAGATACTGAATTATCTGCTGGGTAGATTGCTGTTCTAAAGCACTTGCCCAAAATGAGGCAGGGTGGGGGCAATGGACTACAGGGAGGTAAAAAGAGGGAGTGTTCAGCCTCCTTCACCTGACTACCCCTGTTGGTTCCCACCCCACAAATAGGACAGACACCACACATGATTAAACAAACATCTCTAGTTTTAACATTTAGCGCTCCTGCACCTCTTCCTATTCCCTGTTTTCCCTATACTGGACCAGCAGCTGAATAGGGAAAAAAACTTGGTAGCTTGTATCTATACTTTTCACCACACTCCTCTAACATATTTAAAAGGTAGCATGATTGTGCTCGCCTCCCAAGCTGTCCTCCACAACATGTGAACAGATGATGTTCGTCTTTTCTGACTTGGACTCTAATTGAGCTCAGTGAATATGTTGAAGTAATACAGTAACCTGGTGCTGCACATATTGTTTGGGGGCAGTGGGACTAGATTTCATTTCACATTGCTATATCACCAACTATCAACAGTGCCTTGTCATTTCAATCTGTCACACATTTCCTTGCCATCTTTGAAATCATACGCTAGGCTCATCTCCATCTCCATCTGGGGCCAGCAGCAAGGAAGCTGTTACGCAGTAAGAAACTTTGCTCTCCCGGTATTTCGGTCTGTCTGGATGACAGGAGTTCGGAAAATCCAGCACTGTTCAACAAAGCAGTGACTGGAACTTAGGGACTGATCCACTTGCACAGCAAAGTTATCTTGAGTTATTTAACCTGCTCTAAATGGGTATCGCTTGAATGACAACAACACATTTAACTGGAGCATTTTAGATGCTGGGTCTGTGCAGGGCCCCTTGTGGTTTAGGTTCCACTCTTTTTGTAATTAAAAAAAATACCAAATATATTTGACATTCTCTGTGTAATGGCTAAAGCTGCACACTTATGGGACCACAACCCAATAAACACAGGGAGACCTTCTTCATGGTAAGCATGCATAGGATTGTGCTAGATGAGTATTAGCTGTGAAAAAGGACATGTTTGGTTGAAATCCCACCTAACAGTGCAATTCTATTCACAGTTTCTCAGAAGTACTGTAATCCTCGTTGAGTTTGGTGGAAAACCCACCAGATTGCAGCCTAAACGGTCGTTATTTCACTATTTCTCAGCTTTAGTGCTTATCAAACACTATCCAAAAGCATTTGTCATATGAGGATTACCCCTGCTAATGGGGCAAAGAAGCTTCTCTGAAATAGTAGCTCTCTGGTCTTTAGCAGGAGTAGAGAAACTGTCCTTATTCATCACCGCAGAACATTTTTTTCCAGTGGATATTTGCTGGGGTGTGCCCTGTGAAAGTTGGTGTTTGATTTTTAGATTGTTACTGAGATAACACAATAACAAAAATAATACTTTATATAATATAATATGAATATAATATATATAATATATAAATGTTATATACCCTGTTTCCCTGAAAATAAGACCTACCCTGAAAATAAGACCTACCGTCATTTTTGCATGATTTTTGCTGGCACTTGTCAATATAAGTCCTCCCCGAAAGTAAGCCCTAGCTAAGATCACCAGCCAGACGCGACACCCCCCCCCCCCAGCACTTTGACCGATTTAAGCTTCGTTCTTTCCCAAGGGTGTGAGGCTCTGCAAGGCCTGCATGGCCTGCACTTGAGTCCTCCACCATAGAGACGACGTGCTAGAGAGGCCAGCAAGACCTGCAAGGAGGCTGCAACCTTGCAGAGTCTCTCTAGCTTGTCATCTCTATGGTGGAGGACTTTACAGGCCGTGCAGGCCTTGCAGAGCCTCGCAGCCTTGGGAAAGAATGAAGCTTTAATCGGTCAAAGTAAGTGCCAGGGGGGTCGGGGTGTGTGCCGGGGGGTCGCGCCACAGGTTGGGAAAATAAGACCTCCCTGAAAATAAGACCTACTGCATTTTTTTGGAGCCAAAATTAATATAAGACACTGTCTTATTTTCGGGGAAACACGGTAGTATATAAATGTATAATTTTTTTTTTAAATCCCAGCATTAATGAAGCAGGACATATTGACTGTAGTCCTACATATAGGCTACTCAGATAGTATTGAAGTCAGTGGGGTTTAAGCAGCCCAAGGGCGCACAGACCTGCAGACTTTGTGCCTGGGCAGTCTTTATTCTTGTATATTAAAAAGCAAAAAATCACCCTCTACATGGCAATTATACCATGTAACATAGTACACATTGGGGTGCCATTGATTTCCTGTATCACTAGTACTGAACATTGGTTTTCCATTTTAGTGAGCAAGAAACAGGGGCTACAATGCAAATAGCATCCGCTAGTCTTTCTGCCAGCTGCTGTCAATGACCATCAAAGTAAAAACGTCCACTGACAACGATAGCTGTGTCGGATGGAGTGCCAATGCAGGCTATTATTCGGCCTCGCTAATATTTGCTGGTGTCTTGCCAGCATCCCTGTTGGGTTGTAAAACACCCATCTGGCTAAGCTCCACTGATGGAGATCACTTATTAAACCGCTCAGGTTCAGCTCTAGAGAGCCATCAAAATATGTTAACAGGCAACCAACAGAAAGATTAGTCTTCTCATATTTCTCTTTAAAGTAAGGAGCTTTCAGATGTTGGGAGAAGGCAACAATCCTTGTAAAAGCATGATTAATACATATCACTGCATTACTGACCATTACGGCCCGATAGGGCTTGGAATGAGGATACCTTAGAACTCGCCTTGTCTCTTACTCTTTCAGAGCCTTACTTTGGCTGAGGTAAGCTTGGCTTCCACAATGTGCTGGGTCTTCAAAGTGGTGTCACCCCTTTTGTGGAATCCTGTGCTCTATTTCATCATAGGGCCAGTTCTCGCTTGGCCTTTAGAAACCAGGTGAAGAGAGGTGAAGACCATCAAAACTTGGGGGAATAAGTGCTGGTTTCCTGCTGTTTTTTTTAAAGCATTTTGCAATTGTTTTACATGGGATTTGATTATTGAAATGCAAGTTTTGTATGCCTTTTTAAGGAATGTCAATCACATGAATCCAGCTGTGTAGAAAGGTCAAGAATAAATACATTAAGTAAATATGATGATGAAAAGTGTTATGGTTTTTTGAAAGAGGAGACTCAAAAATGTGATACCCTCCATTAAATCCTCAAACGAAAGCCCTTTGCAAGGTAATTCAAGTCAACCCAGATCTGTGTTGGGCCTGATCCTTAAAATAAATTGCAGTGGTACACCTGCCCACACTCTCTCTCCCTTTACAAAGGCACAACATTAAAAAAAAACCCACAGGCTTACTATTGGGCAGGGAACCACAAAAAGGCCATCTAGCTTGCCAAACAGGAATCTAGATTAAAACACGATGGGTGCAATCCACTGGAAGTATTTGGTGCCGGAACCAGCGCTCCAGCGCTGGAAGCAGTCGCAAATGTGCCGGAAAGCACATTTGCGACTACTCAGGAGTAAGGGAGGCTGGCGTAAAGTCCGGCCTCCCTCCGTTGCCGGAATGCCCAGGAAGCCGCTGGAGGAGGTGAGTCCGGATCTGGCGGGGGCAGTTCGGCGGGCAAGGGAAGGGGAATTAGCCTAGCTGTCCCGGGAGGGGATGGGGGATGGCTCCCATCATATCCCTGTCCCCGCCGGGCCGGCTAGGCTGTTACATAGCCTCCTCTACTGCTGCAAGCTATTTAGCTGGTGAAAATCAGAGGAGGCCTATCGGGCCAGCCCTGGTTTACACCCGGGGAAGGGGACAAGTTTCCCCTTCCCTGAGTAGACCTCTGGTCCACCATCAGACGGGCAGCCTGGGCTCAGGATCCGGTGGGTGGCCCTGGGCCACCGGCTGGATCCTTACACAGGATTGCGCTGGATCTGTTGTACTGAACAGCGGCAACAGCAAAAATATTTCACTTTCTTCTTCAAGTGCACAGCAACACAAGGGGAAGACAAGGTTTGGATACAACCCATATCTAATTAGTTCAACAAATCCAGGCACTCCGAACAGCTGAAAGTCACTACTGCTTCTGTTTGAAGACGTCTCCTTGTGCACTCCCCCAGCTGCTGGATCAATGGTGGAAATCATGCACCAGCCCTGGTTTATAACATCATAAATCACTTTGCTTCATAACATCATAATTACCAATCTAATATGACCCAAGGAGGTGGGGAAACGTTATGCAAAGGCAACATTAAGGAATAGAATCTCCATGTCCAAATCACTCGACATCTTCCAGCGTTTTCAAGAGTGCTATTCTTTGTCAACTTCAATACGCTAGCAAATGCATCAGGTGAATTAAGAGAAAACAGCACCCCCACTGGCTGGCAAATCAGTTTGTGATAAAAGAAGAATCCCTATTATGCAAAGTTATAGGAAATACATTTTTCCAACTCAGAAAAAAAGGAATGTAAATTGAAATACATTTTCTGAGCTAGAAATCTGCAACATGAAGAATACAGCCACCAAAGATTGCACCAGCTATAATTTAAGACTTGGGGAGTTCTATTATAGATACTGCACGTACGAGGGTGTCGGTAGCCAAATAAAGCTGTGGGCCTGGTGAGAGTCCAGTGAAAGACACTTCTTTGACTGGTTTCTTTCCCTTCCCATTCCATCCCCACACAAACACAAACATCCCTATGCCTATCTTTTTTCAGTTGTGAATATCATTTTGAAATTTGAGGAAAGAATTCGCAAGCTTCAGTTTAAGATTGGAAAAAAAAATGGAAATTCCTTACACGTTTATGAGTTCCCTTGCTGCCCTGGTGAGCCATGCAAATCAAATGGGCCTGTACTGGCTGGCTGGCTGGCTGGCTCCATGGCGCCTGGAAGTGATGTCATCTCTGGATGTCAAGGGGCCATCAGGGAATGAAGGCAGCTGGCTAGGATGATTGATTGGGAGGGGTTGGAGATGAGCAAGGGGACTGGCATTAAAGGCAGCAAGGTTGGAAGGAAAAGAAGGAGCTGACTGAGAGAAGGGAGAAGCAGGAGAAGACATTGGAGAGAAAGAAGAAGCAAGGAGATATTGTCATCTCTCAGATCGGGGGTGGGGTGGGGTGAGAGGCCGCCAAATGAGCAGGGAGTGGGGAGAAAAAGCAACAGAACCAAGCAGTCCAGGACAGAGTGAGATGAGGTAATATGAGGTGGTGATGGGGGGCAGGGGAGGGCGGAATGGGGTGGCGATGGGGGCAGGAGAAGGGAGGATCAGGTCCAGCAAGGGGGCAGGTTCAGCAGCAGCCAATTTCTAGCCGCCCTTCCTGGACTCAATCCCACAGTGTGGGTTCATGCGAACTTGTGCCAGTGAATTCGCTAGCGTAAGTCTGAGTAGACATCCCCCCTGCACTGTGGAGGCTTACCCATGGGTAAGGGAACAAATGTCCCCTTACCCAGATGAGATCTCTGCAACTTCCCCCCTCCCAGGATGCTGCAGCCACCATTTTGGCATCGCTGCATCAGCGGGGGTGGTGTGGAAATAGATAGCATTGGGCTCAAAGTCGCATACATCAACAATTCATATGATCCAATGACATCAATATGAAATCGGTCTTCACTGGAAGACTCCACTGACCAATAAACTCTTGGTATGCTCCAGTCTGGCAGATTGTGCTGTTGGAAAAGCTTACCAATTATGACTGCCCAGAGGCACAGAGAAGCGTAACAGCACAATCCTGTGTAACCTTGTTGTGTAACAGCAGATGCACTGGTGTAAGTGCATTCACACTGGCATAAGTGCACTTACACCAGTGCATCTACTGTTACACCGGTGCAAGGTTACACAGGATTGCGCTATGAGTCACTTTACGATACCTGGTTCCCATTCATCACTTTTATCAACACCTAACCAGACTCACAAAAATCAGTTGCATCTCACTGATCATTGTGGAATGATTTATTGGGATAGAAGATACTTGCAACCTGATTACTCCTATGCCCATAGTCACTGTTCTTACACTGTTCTTACTTACATTGTTCCTACGGCTGGTCTCCCTTGTGTATTGTTTTAAGTTACATTTGTGTTTTTTATTTTTTGTAAACGTTATGCACATTGGGTTCGCCCAGTCTTTTTCAATTAAAAATATTTTAAAATATATCCAAATCATATTGATACTAGTCTGAAGGTACATGTATGGATCTTCATGATATGTAGATAGTCCTAGCGGAAGAGAAACGTGTAGTACCCCTCTCACATCAGCAGTTTTCAACATTGCCAACTCCCCTATACCTTTTTTTTTCAGAGAGCCTTGCACATGTGGTCTGATCATTGTCCCTGAGACCAACACATTTTTCCAGTTTTTCTTTCTTTCTTTTTTTTGATGCCCCCAAGTCTAAATGGCTTCCAAGGAATTCACAATTTCTTTGCAAAGAGAAACATGTCCATTGGTCCAGAAAATTACCGAACAAGAAGCACAGATTTCATTATCATCTTTCCTGTCTTGTGAACACTATTTTTTTTAACAAAACGAACTCTCCTGAATGCTTTTAATAGCTTAACTTTCTTTGTGTGGTTACAAACTGGACTACGCGGTGTCCTTTCCAGATAGTTGTTAGGTGCCGCGCTCTATCTTTTGCTGACATGAAACCCAATCTAAGTTGGATTGCCTGTGACATTTCTGTCTAACTTATTATTTCCCTCAGAGTATAATATCAGAGGCCGCAGGCACTACCGAGCAACCTCCTGAAGCTTCTTGTTATCACACTGTGCTATCCGGGCTTACATTTGTCATAGTTCAGTTAACAAGAGCGGCTCCCACCACCCTTTGCGACCAACTCTACGCTGTATTAGAAAGAACAGCTTAGAATGTTTCATTCCAGACCTTAAGTCTTCCTTATCCTGTTACTTTTTCAACGACTTGGCCCTTCTGTTTCTCCTTGAATCTGTCCTCTACCGTCCTTTTCTCCTGTTGTTACAGGTGACATTTCCTAGTCTATAGCTCCCAGCTATCCCTCAACTACAAAGGTAGCTGAAGCAGCTTCCAAAAATATCAGTTCCCAGGAGTCGAAAATGGGTCTCGAGCCTGTGTAATAAATGAATTCATGATTCTCAATCCTCCGATGACATTAATGGCAGTGCGAGGAGCAAAGAGGCAAGTTAATGTTAATTTCTGCAGGTAATGCGTGAAAGGAGATAGGGAGAGCTTGAAAGGTCAACATCTGCTGCTGTGCAGAGGAGTTGCAAAATTTGATTGTCCAGTAAATGTCAACACCGTAGTCAAAATCTACATGCCATCCTTCCCATTTAATCTTACTTTGCAGTCTGTTTCCCAGGCAGAGATCATGCAGCATTTTTTCAAAAGCCCCTTGAGTTCTAAAATAGGACTGTATGATTGCATTACCATGGCAATAAGGCACCTGTAAATTACAAACTTGTCATTTAATCAGCATAAATGTAGGTAGTACAACGCCTGTGATTTTTATATCAATTTTCAGGGAATGTTGAAGAGCCCTTAATGATTATATACCATAAAGAACTGCATTTCCAACTGTTGCCATGGCATTATGTGCTCCTCTTTTTAAAGACAGTGACTGGAATGTAGAGCAGATAATGAATCTAATTGATTGTCCTCTGCACCTTGCTGAGATGCTTTATTTTGTCTCCGCTTTGTGCAAGCCTTTGTTTTACAACAGATCAGATGCAGGACTACATTGTGTAGAAGCAACGGCAGCTTCAGTGGAGAGGCAGGCAAATCCATTTTTCAAAGAGAACAAATAAAAAGACCAGCTTGAAACCGTCCATATTGAAATGGTCTTCTTGGGCCACATGGTCGATAATAACAGCTATTGGGAAAGAAACTGCTGCGTGATGATTAGATACTGAAAGTTTCTGTGAGTCTAAAAAACAAACAAGCTCCAAACCAAATATTCAGTGACAAAAATTCATATTGAATGCATGCACTACAGTTTCCAAAGAGCAGAGAATGGAAATATGAGCTGGCTTTACACTGAGCCAATGGTCAGTTTACATTGCCCAATGGTCGTCCCAGTGGAATATTGTCTACGTAATGACCTACTCATGTAGGTCTCATGTAATGTCTACTCATCATCAGCGTCTTCCGCTGCTCTCTCTGTGACTGGAAAGCTCTCTGGGTGCGCTCTAGCAAGCTCTCCTGAGTACCTTTGCCTAGAAATGCTGGGGACTGAATCAAAAAGCATCTACTCTGTCATTGATCTATGGATCTGTCCTTAAAAGGGGGCTTGGATATTTCAGAATGTTGTATCTTCTTGTGCAGTATCCAGAGAAACAATCATTCTGGATGTAGACTTAATAGCATCATCTTTACTACAAAGCTTGACTAATAATGGGGAGGGAGAAACAAGATCTGCCCACTAGCCTCACTCTGACTTCCACAATATTTAGCAGCAGGAAGAAAGAATATATACTGTATATGCATAGAACCCCATTTCACATCTTCTACTCAATGCAAAGAAGTCAGGGGGTAGGATCAGAAGGGGCAGTCCCCCCCCACACACACACACATTCACAGTGCAATCCTGTGTAACCTTGCACTGGTATAACAGTAGATGCACCGGTGTACAACACTGGTGCAATGGGGGTGCCAGGTTTACACTGTCATTATTGAAAGTGAGAACAGAGCTATAGATTCCTAGAGCTGGAAAAGACTAAAGACCTCTGGTGCAAATCTATGGGCATTCATTGCTAAGTGTTTTTTCCCACACATACACAAATGAGCCAGAGCCTATTCAGTTTAGAACACAGTGTGCCACAAACTCAGAGATGCTGTCCTGTAGAAAGATCCTTGCCGAGGAAATAGCTTCAGATCTCATAATGAAGTAAGATAAGTCACAGGCTGCTGGAGAAAGCAAAAATTCCACAGAGTCACTAGCCAATCTGTTCTGATTGAAAGTTTCTTACCCTAAGTAGAGGAATCAGTCAGGCTCAGAGTATAAGAAAAAACTATCTATCAAGTCAGCTCCTGTAAGCAGCATTTGAGGTTGCAACTCAATGTGCACTGTGAAGGGAAATGTGGAAATTGATACTCAAGTACCTTCCCCCTACAATAAACACTCCACCCCCTAACCTTTCCATGCATAGAATATGTTTTCTACCAGGTGGGAGTATGTGCAATAATTCTTCTGGGTACTGTGCCTTTAAGAAAGTAATAAAAAGAAGGGTCAATTGAGCCTTAGTTAAAAACACAGAAGCACCCACTTTTCTGGGGGAGTGAGTGGATGAATGGGCACACTGGGAACAGAACAACCAGCAAAGAATGGTGAAGTCTTTTGTGCACTTTTTTTGAACTTCCTTTTTAAGAAGTGGGATGTGAGCCACATTTTTCATCAGGTTCAGCTCAAAGGGGATTGGACACAACTCAAAATGGGGCTACACCATTTCAAGCTCCCCCTTTTTGAGCTCTCATTTTTGCCCAGATCCTAGATTTCCCCTCTGTAATATTTGAGCATCCAGACACAAGTTGGAAACACATAGCTGACAAAGTTCGGTGAAGATGTCCACAAGTCTCAGGTACATTTGCAGATTACAATGATCACATATGCAATCTTTAAGGGAAAAAAAATCATCCCATTTCTATTCCATTTAAAGGGAAAGTTATACAGAAAATAGACCTGTGAGATTTTTTTTTTCTAGCAAGTGCCATTTATATATATTATATATATATATATATATATATATATATATATATATATATATATATATATATATATATATATATATATATATATATATATTTCAGGTTACACAATCTTAGGTGTTTGACCCTGAAACACAAGCACAACATTCTGGATATTATAACTGATGGTTGTGATCTGGAAAAGTTGGAGGATTTGTGCTGTGAATACAAATTGTGTAGTTGAAATCCATCCTTAAACGTCTTCATGCAGATTTGGAACACTGAATAGATTTTCGATTCCTACTGCTAGCTGTGACAATACATTGATTTACATGATCTTTACAAATAAAAGATAAGAAGACAGACTGCAGCTGCCAAATGTACTGACTATTATCATTTGAAGTCACCATTGGCCATTTTGTATTCTTTATCAAAATGGCCGCTACAGGCCATTTATCCAAATTCTGTTTCATTGAAACAACTAGGTCACAAATGTTGGGCATTCATTTCTGTCTTCTGAACAATGCTCCCTTGTAGTCATAGAGTGGACATCGTGATTCCCATGAAAGTGTGAGCATTAACTCATATGTGCAAGTTGCTCTTGTACTGATGCTGATGTGGGACTCAACACCAGTGTTGAGCCATTGTTCCGTTGCTGCTCAGTGCTGGTTCCAGGTTGCTGAAGGCCATGGGGCAAAGTCCTGTGCTAGGTGGCTCCCCCATGGCACCTTGGGTGTCCACACACTCCCATGCTTACTGGCAGCTGGTAATGAGCAATGAATGGCAGCGGTTTCCTCCCCCCCCCCATGCTCACTACTGGTCTGTGGAAGCAGGCCCTGTAATGATGGAGGGGTCCCGGGGGGGCTGCTTCCAGTGTACATGGGGGTGCCAGGTGCCATAGTGGCATGAGTCTCTAAGCCAACCCATTCAACCATTGCCACTAGAACTGGGGGTGTTCAGTACTGATGTGCATGGACTCTTGACAAGTGCCCACCCTGGTCATCCTCAGAAGCCTCCCATGTTTCCGCTTTTGTCACAATCAAAAGAGAACTGGGAGATATCTGAATTGTATGTGGCAATCATGTGACCCAAGTCACTAGGTTTCCAGCACACCATTTGTGCCTCCATTTGTGGGTACGCATGCGCTCATACACAACTACCAGTACAGAAGACTCATAGGGTGAACCAAGGTGCATGTGCAAAGTTGGTGTGCGAGGCTACTGCAATTCTCCACCCTCTCATGAGTTTTCCTGCTCTTTATGGATCAACCACAACCAGTGAAGCACGCACAGTCACTTACTCCTCCTTTTAAATAAAATTAGATGTGTAATTCTTATACAGGCTTGCTAATTATTGATTTTCTCCAAGCTCTCATCTCTCCCAAAGTTAGCTGTACTAGAAGTGGTACATCTGCTCATACAAACATTTTGATGGCTAATGATTCCTTGCAACATCTGTTCTGCTGTTACTGAACAGTTGTGGATTCTTTAAGGAGACTCACGGGATTAGACCTGTGCCATCTCAATCTTGGGTACTGCTTTTGGAAATAGTAAGGAACGTGCCATTAGGAGTGATCTATATCAACGACATTGTGCTCAGATATATTCTTCCAGGTTCCCATTTCATTGCCTTCCCACCCATGATGGCGTTGATCAGTCAGCACCAGTTCTCGTTACTTAAAGCCTTTGCTAGTTTACATTCTTGTTGCACAGCTTGCCAGTCGGTTTTTGAATACAAAGATGGTAAAACACAAAGCTCATAGTTAAGCACATGAAATGGCAAGCCATGGCTACGGATGTGCACTCTATATCAAAATATTCAAAATAGGCTCCGAGATGTAGGTTGGTAGTCATTTGTATGATAATAGCCCAACAGTAAACTAGGACTGAAGAAACACATTTGAGTGCGTGAGAAGGAAAAGATCAAACTATGCATACAAACAAGACCATGTTTTGTGGCAATATTCTTACAAGCAAAGGATGGGCTGGGGATGCAGCGAGTCAGTCAATAGGCTCTGCATGAAGCTTGGGGATATGCTGCCCCAAGCTGGCAGAAATTCTGTACTCCTATGAAATGGCTGCATTTTTATTTTTATTTTTGGAAAGGGATATGTATATGATAATTTTTTTTTCTCTTTTTTCCCGAGTGATAGGAGTTCATGGCAACACTTCCATGGTTAGTTCCTCTGGAGATTACTGGAACATTTAAGTGTATTTATAATCTCCAGGTTATTTGCACACATGCACCAATCATTCCCATACTGTGCTCTAGCAGGCACACTAAATGTTCAGTATGCCATGAGAAATAAAATGCATTAAATGAACAATTGCTGGCTCCTGTCCTGTGAGATTCTCAGAGCTGGGCTGTGGAGCAACTGCAGGAGTCAGAAGTCAACACTGGGAGGCAGGTCAAGAGCCAGGACAGGGAAGTCACAACTGTAGCCTCCTTAATGACAGTATATTGGGAGATATGCTGTCATAAAAGGGCCATAGAATTGGGCCATAAGAACATGAACAAATATCATAATAATACTCTTCTGACATGTGTTCTTATGTGTCTGACTGTGATACAATATGAATGTACATTTAGGGTGCATTGCCCGGGGGAGGGGGGGAGAGAAGGATAAACAAGGTTTGAAGGGAAGGCATTGTATGCAACTAATCCTCACCTTCTGCCCAATTTCTAAGCTTTAGAAGGGGAAGGGTTGGGCAGGGGTGGGGTTAGGACAAAAAAGCAAGGAAGCAAGAAGCAGTTATACTTACCTTCCAGTCTGTCACAGGCCTTGGCATGCTAGATTTCCATGCAGCATGGGGGGGGGGGGGAAGCAATTCTGACTCAACACTGCAACCCACAAGGGAATTGGGTAGAGGGTGTCTGACCTAAAACATCTCTTTATTGGAATTTGAGCTGGTGAGTACATGCAGGTCTGGGAGTGATGTTCTGTGATGTTCCAGTCCTGTCCTTTTCCCCTTTCCTGCAGGAGGGAACTGAATTCTATAGTATGATGTTAGGCTCCAGTGTTTTTTGTTTGTAAAAGTTATCAGGAATATTGATATGCACAAAATATATTTATTAGTAAGTAATATTGATATGCACAAAAGAATGGAGTGCTTTACAGCATTTGTCTACTCTACATAAATTCCTCTGGTATTGCAAAGAAATCTAAACGTACATTGTTTTACCGGTCTAAGGAGAAAGAAAATGAATTCTCAGTTTCTTGGTTTTCTAACATTCCTGGCTGATGATCTCAGCAAGAAGCAACTATTTTTTTTTTCTCCTCACGGATAATAATTAATTTGGACATAAGAAAAAAAAGCGTCTAAGGAACTCACATCATACAAGCAGCTCATCTGTAGTTTGTTAACAGAATTAAATGACAGCTAATCTGGTTACCGTCTCTCTACCCTACGTGTAATGTAATTATATGACTTGGCATGAAGTTTAAGAGCTAAACGTTTTTCTTCCTCCCACCAAGTTGTTCAATAAAAGTGATATTATACTATTAGATTAATAGGGCAATTATGGGAATCTACTTGAAGGTGTACTTAGAGATTCTGGAAGAGAAAATGAATAGAGTAAATTAAAGAAAACTAGAGAAAATGTGACATAGCAGTGATAAAAGTGGAGGTTGATTTAATAAAGACAAATTCATAACAAAAATACCTATATGTTTGAACAGTCCAAATTGTTATAGCTGATTAGCTTTTCGAGGGTATTGTTTCAATAAATATTTCACCCATTGACTGTTGTCATCACTACCAACCATGCTCTCTCTCTCTCTCTCTCTCTCTCTCTCTCTCTCTCTCTCTCTCTCTCTCTCTCTCCTTTTTTCCTTTATTATAAGTCAGAAAGGTTCTTGGAAGGTTATTCTTCATGAAGGTAGACTAATTTGGTTTAATTAATTTCTTTCTAGGCAAGCCTTCCTGCTCTGTTATCCTGCCACCATTCCAGATTTCAGACTGTGAGCAATATTCAAATATAGAGAAACAGAAATGATTGTGTGAGGAAAAACAGGTAGAGGGAGAGAGATGTGCTGCCTGACAACGTTTTCTTTGTATTTTGTGCTGACATGTTTGTTTATATGTGTATGTGATACTGGGTGTCTGCCGGGAGACCACAACCCAAGCTAGTTTAGTGGCATTTGAACTGGGCTGATGGCAAAAGGCCGCAAGTCCCACAGACCTCAAGGAAGTCCACAATTTTGGTCTGTCAGAGCATGTAAATTCTAGCAGGACAGAGGAGACCAATAGGCAATCAGGTGGTAACACTGTGAGGTAAGTAGAAAAGTGGTACCTCTTGCCAGGTACCTGATTCCCCCACACCATAGTACGCACTACACTGGCACGGCTGCATACTATGGAGTGGTGGGGGATAGGATTGGGCTGTAAGCATAGTAATGATGATGCTTAGCATATGTGTGATGCTTTCACGGTTTGATGACAAGGGCCCTCCTTTAGTTTTGGCATGCTGCACAACAATTGGCATTTTCATGAATACAAGTGTGCAGTGTGGGCAAATTCATCAGCTTGGATCAGCTAGTGGAATGCATATTCCATGTGTGGAAGGGATGTTTTCAGCCTAGTAGAAGAACATTACATGAGGAATGTGACCCTGAATGCCAGAGAAGTATTTCTATCTGCACAAACTCTTTTATGTCCTGCTAGAATTTACATGCAACGTGCCGTAAGTGTTTCCATATTCATCATCTCTCATACATTAATATAAGTGAAATCCATTGTGGCCTTGCACTGCAAGAAGTCTTCCACCAGCAGAAGACTTCACGAAATCGCCCGAATCTATTTTCTCGTTTTGTTCCAAGTTAGGCTCATTATAGACCCAAGCCATCACTATTTTAGATTTTTTTTTTAAAAAAAAAGCCCAGATCCTTCAGTCCCGAGAGAAGAAATTACATATATACCAGAAATGTAGTGCTGAAAGGAGAAGAAAATGGAAATGAAATGAAATGTGACACACAGGTACACCCACTGAGAGGCATCCATGAGACCCATATGACCTTAATATTGCATCCACAGAGGAACTCTGCATTTCTTATTAGGATATAGATATACATTTAAACTTTTAAAAATCCTCATGTGCCACAGAAGAAACAGAATAAAAAAACAGTAGATTCTAATTTTTGACCCTTTTTGCACTCAACCTTTCTCTAAATTGGTTGTTTTACATTAACATGTCAGGAAGTGAGTGTACATTCAATGTATATGGTAAAAGCAGCATTCATTAAATTGATATAATTTATTTGGACATTTTAAAGGCCTTTGATAAAGTTCCTCACAGAAGGCTGTTAAGGAACCTCAGCCTTAATGGGGGTGAGAGATAAAGTTCTTTTGTGGATTAGAATGTGGCTGAGGACAAAGGAAATGGAGAAAAGAGAAGAAATGTTTAATTTTCAACATGGAAGGAGGTTAATAATAGGGTGCCCTGAGGATCTCTGCTGCTAGAGCTGGTAGTGCTTAGTATATGTATTAATGATCCAGAAAAGAAAATGAACAGTGAGATGGCAATAAATGGTACAAAACCAACCGTCATGCCAGGGAAAACTAGAGAAGGCAAACCCGAAGGGCACAGCTTCCTAACAATAGGTTTACCAGATTGCCCCCCAACGCATGGGGGGGCGGAAGTGATGTCATCGGGGGTGGGTCCAGGTGTCAACGGGGGCGGGAATGTGACGTCACTGGGGGCAGGGACTTAACCTCGCGCATGCGTGCGAGGCTGTCCCCGCCCCCAGTGACATCTCGGAAAATGCTTCTAGCTTCGCGCAAGTGCGCACAAGGCTGGAAGGTCTCGGAAAGTGTCCGAGTTCACTCAGATGCTTTCAGAGTGCTTCCAGTCTTGCACGAACTTGCGCAAGGCTCAAACAAAGTAGATTAAGGTGCCGCGGGGGGCAGTCCTGGACAGCCGGGACAAACAGGAGACCAGCCGGGAGCCCAGGATTTGGTCTCTTGAACTGGGATTGTTCCGGCCATATCTGGGACTATGGTAAGCCTACTTAACAACAGGAAGTCACTTGTAGCTCTGTTCAGAGGTGACACTACCCTCGTCAATCAAAGGGTTTTTTATTGTATTTATTAATTGTGGTTTCTGTGTGAATGGACAAAGGATTATTTCTTACAGGTTCACATTAATTAAAACAAGGGTGGAACAAGGCGGCAGGGCGGGGCAATTGGGTCTGGGAAGGGGGTGGATTCAGTGGCAGCGGTGGTCACTGAATTCTGCCCCCTTCTTGGACCCAATCCTGCTGCACGTGTCCACACACGAATTCATTAGCACAGGTCTGAGTAGACCCCTCTGTGCTGCGGAAACAAATTTTCCCTTACCAAGATGAGACCTCTGCAACTCCCCCCTCCCCAATGCAGTGGTACCCATTTTGGCATCAGTGGATCGGCGGGGGAGGGGAGCGGGGAGACTAGGATTGGGCTGCTAATTATATACAGTAGCTTAAAACAACTTTTGCAAGAAAAAGTCACAATTAAATAACCAAAGTAAATAGGCCAGTCCCATTAATCTGCTGGATCAAACCCGAGGCCCTTATAGTCTAGCATCCTGCTTCCAACAGCTATACGCCCCTGTTTAATTGGCTAGAAAGGTTTGAAGGCCAGGGCCTTCAGTGGCAGACTGCCTCTGAACACGGAGGTTCTACTCTTAATTATAACTGCTAATACGAATACCAGAAATGCCTTCCTGGATTCAACTAGCACCCTGCTAGTCAATCGCAACCAGTCAGATGCCTGTCAGAAGCCTTATAAGCAGGACCAAAGTGATGACAGATGCTAATTAGGTTAGGTTACAATTAAGGATTTAATAAAATCTTAAATGTTAGTTGATCCCTTGTTAATCAAATAGTACAGTAAATTATTTATTAGATCCCTGTTTGACTGCCTGACCCTCTCAGCAGTCATTTTCTGATGGGTTCTGCTCCCTTCTCAGCAACCATTTTGTGATGTTACCCCCTCAAAGTTTCATAAGTGGCCATAGGTTGGTTCCACAAGGTTGAGAGGGAGCCCCTGTTCTGAGGAGTTCAGGGTGGCATACATAGTTCTTTACCCTTCCCTTTTATTTTCACAACAACCTTGTGAGGCAAGTTAGAGGTAGTGGCTGGCCCCAGGTTGCCCAGTAAGCTTCATGGCTGAATGTGGTTTTGAAGCCGAATGTCCCTGGTCTTAGTCCAACATTGTAACCTCAGAATGTTTCAATCTTAAACATGTCATGTTCATTAAAATCCATGAGTCACAAATGCCCACCAGGAAGTTCACTGATTTTTCAGAGATGATATGGAGTTGAGGTTGTCACTCTAGAAAGTGAGCCAAGTCACATTTTTTCTGATTTAGGGAACATACGGAGTACAAAAAATCCATGCAAACCATGTTATTCACAGAAATAAGCCATGGCTCATTTTTTTTTCCAGTAAAGGAAATCATTAACAGAACTCAAAATCTATGCAAAGCAAATTACTCAAACAGCTGAGCTTAGCCAACACAAAGCGGTGAAACCAAAACAAACAAACCAGGAAAAAAGAGCAGAGATACTACTCATGCTTCAAGCAACTCTTTTTTTTCTGAAAATGCACCTGGATCTTGGTTTATTTCAGAATAGATCCACATCAAACTTTAGGAGGGGGGGGGGGGGCTTGCCCTCTACTTGCACCAAACTATATTTCAGGGCTCATTTTTGTAAATAAAAGCGTGGTCATCTTTGAAAATGCTGTATCTCACTCATTTCTACACAGATTAGGAAGTGGTGGACCATGACGACTAGTTAATCTGTATCATATTTCAGGACAAGTGTTGATTTTATAAACAAAAGAATTTTTAACTCAGGCTGCTCTCTGCCTGGGAGGTGATAGCCACATTTATGAGGGCAAACAAAAGATCTAAACATGATCACACACCCTCATAGCTATGCATTATGTTATAAATACCAGTACAATCAATACAGAATTTTTTTCAAAATAACATACCTCCAAACAGACATGAATTTTTGAACACAATTTCAGTGACATAACCCCAAAGGGAACTGAGTTACTGGTGGCTGAAAAAAGTTGCATATCCCTCAAGACTTTAGTACCATTTTAAACGGCTGCATCTCCTTCATTTCTCAGTGGATTTTCATAGAATTTGGAGGGCGATGGGGTCTCTGTGCTCAGTTGCAAGGGAATTGGAGAGAGGGTTCAGATTTTAATTATGAGTGATAGAAAGTGCAGAGTTTATAATGGTAGACTGCTGTTTGCCCACCTTACCTTATGGCACAATCCTGTCTAGTCTTAGACCGACGGAGCGACCACTCTGCCGGTCTAGGGTGTCGCAAACATGCCAAGGTCGGTGCCGCTCTACTCGCTTCAGATGCAGTGGAGCGCCCACTGTGGAAGGTAGTGGCGTGGGGAGAGTGGAAAGAGGTGTTCTGGGAGGGGGGATTGGTCAGTTAGACCCGGGAAGGGGGAGGTATCGACGGCTACACCGAAATCCTATTCCCCTTCCTGGGCCTGGCCACTGTTATACGGGCCTCTCAGACGTGTGCCAGAAAAATAGCATCGAGGCTTCTGGGGCTTTACCCTGGGAAAGGGAGCAAATGTTCCCTTCCCCTGAGATGACCTCATGGCTGCCTGTCTCGCACCCTGGGTGCAGTAGAGGCTGCACCGGCCATACTACATCGCAGGGCACTGGCGTCGCTGCAGGGGGGCGGAGCTCTAAGTTCTACCGAGGCTCCGCCCCTCTGTTACACTGGAGCATGAAGCGGCCCCGCCCCTTGCCTTCGGAACTATTCAAGGCGGTGAAAGCAGTGCTTTCACCGCCTTGAATGGTTCTGAAGGCGAGGGGGCAGGGCCGCTTCGTGCTCTGGTGTAACGGAGGGGCGGAACCTTGGCGGAATGTAGAGGTCCGCCCCCCCCTGCAGCGATGCTAGTGTCGCAGGGCGCAGGGTGAGACAGGATTGGGCTGCCCATAATCGAGGCAACCCCTTGCCTGTATAGTCTACCTTCCCACGATTGAGCTCCCAAGGTCCCTCTCTCAACATCAAAAATAAAATTAAAAAACCAAATATACTAGTGAAGCTAGAAATCAGTTATAATACAGCACCAGCAGATGACATCATCCATCAGATGGCTTGTGTGAATAAAAGATGGCACCCATAACCCCACAATAAACAAATGTATGCGGAATAGTAACACATGATCGTATTAAGTTTTCAATGGGACTTACTTCCAAGGAAGTATGTTTCCAAAGAACTGCATTCCCAAACAAGCAGGTCCATTCCCAAAGCTGCTTAATTTGTATAAAAGAATAGAAAAATATACTACTAATCATACATTCCAGTTTATGGTGCTAAATTACTTAAAAACAAGTTAACTTTCACTCTGGTCTCTCTGTACATTAAAATATAGGAAGTCAATGATGTTTACCAGAGAAAAAATAAGAAGGGTTTTTAGCACATTTCTTTAAAAAGGAAGTGGATGAAAGTAAGAGATAGGATGACATATGTACTCACAGACATTTAAGACAGAGAGAGAAAAAGGACAACGATGTGTGAGAACAAGGGAGTCTAATGTTAAAAAAAGATTCACATGAATTAAGACCCGAGCCCAGATTATAATGGCAAATCCAGTTGAAGCTGAATATGAAGCCAAACTGGAAGTCAGGGAGGGGAAGGATGGAAAGGGATTGTGATCATTACCTGTGAGCAAGACAAATAATGTAAGCAGCAGAATTTTGAACAGAAATCAAAGGTTTAAGATGAGCACGAAGAAGACTGGAAAAGAAAAAGGCGCAATAAGGAAGACAGAGAATGAATGACATACAGACAGGCACTTCATAATCCCACACCTGAAATCGGCCTCAGCCCTCAGCATAGCAAACACAATCATTCTGCATTGTGAAATGAAGACTACACTTCCTAGAAAATGAAGAACTTGGCTGCTTCTGCCTTGCTGTATGATAAGGTAACAGCCAGAGGAGGCTCGTTTGCTGCATGGAGACACTACAAAATAATGACAGTACAGCAGGGCCATTATTCTCTGTAACATACTTAGCATAAATCAGCCCCAGCATGATCCACACAACACAGGCCCCAATCCTATCCCCCAGCAACAGCGCTGATACAGCTGTGCCAAAAAGGTGTGTGCTGCATTCGAGGGTGGGGGGCAACCTGAGGGTGAACAGGAGGTAAGTAAAAAGCATTTTTACCTACCTCTCTGTAAGTCCTGGGGTCGCCTATGGGTCTCCTCAGACATAACTGACCTCCTTTGGTGGTGTATGCCCGAGGGCAGGGCTCTTCTTATGTTTATGTTCTTAGGGGCGGGGAGGTTTGTAATAGAGGAGGTAGAATCCAGTGTTCACCATTGCTGCTGGATCTACCCCATTCTGCCTCCTCCCTGCCCTGGTTCCTCCCCCTCTCCTTCCCGTTATGCCCCCGGTCCTCCTACTCCCTCTCTCTCCCCACCCACCTCCTGCTTCCATCGCTGACCTACAGGGTCCAGCAGGCATGGCGGGGTCCCATGCTAAAGCTGCGATGCTGCTGTCTCTTGCACCAGCGCTCACAGAACGGCCACTGATGGTGCGCTGTGCATGCCATTGGCCGCTATTTTATGATAGCAGAAGATTCTTCCATTGTCGTAAAGTCCTCCCCACCCCCAACAGCTCAATCCCGGATAGATTGGGCTGTTTGTCAAATGTCATCTAATATTTTGAGATAAGGTAGTCTTTTAAAAATAAACATCATACAGCTGCTTATTAACTTCCTTCCCAGTCTACAAAGAACTACCTCAAAACAAAGGAGGCAACTGGCTCCACCATCTCCAAACTATGATAACCTAAAGCGTGAACAGCCCCACACTACTGAATGTGTGTGTGGACTGCCATGAAGCTTGTTAGCTTCATTGAGTGCAAAGGCATCAAGAGGAGTTTCTGATTCGAAAAAGTGTTTAGTGGAGCACAGGTGCTAGGATGGAGGGCAAGCCTGCTCCCCCTTCAGCTGTTTGCCCCCCTAGTGTTTCTGGAACACAAGTGCACCTGTACTCATGTTGTGACTACTGCCTATGCGCTGTGATTCAGTGTGAATAGCGAGACACATGTCTATGAACATACATGTGCATATGTGTACTCTGTCAGTGTGATGTATGCGGTGATATGATATATGTCTGTATGCATGCATGTGTGTGTGTGTGTGTGTGTGTGTGTGTGTGTGAGAGAGAGAGAGAGAGAGAGAGAGAGAGAGAGAGAGAGAGAGAGAGAATGGAGACTGGTTACAGGTTACAGGTTACAGGTTACAGGTTACAGGTTACAGAGAAGGTATTACAAATGTGAAATGTCAGGATGGAAAAGGCACCCTTTTACCACTTTTTAACCATCTTGACTGAGTATGGAAGGATGGTTAAAGGATGTGAATTAATCCACAATGAGCTATTTTAAAGATACACTGGTAGTAATTAACCTAGTAATTAATTACGGAATGTACACCAATGAAGAGGAATAGCAGGTCTGGCATTTGGTATCAACTGCAATGCCTCAAAGGGCGCAGCTATAGGTCCTTACAGCCTGGGATTCGCAGCACTGGCAGAACAAGCATTCCACCAGCGCTACCTGCTTTACTTCTGGCGGAAAAGCGCTTCCGGCAACACACAAAGTAGCACGCTGCCTGAGAAGGAAGGGAGGAGGGAAGGGAGGAGCCTTCCCCCACACATCAAGGGATCGCTGGCCACCCATTGGAGCAGGTAAGACAGCAGGGGAGGTAATACGGGGGTGGGGTGAGGGAAGAAGGGTGGGGAGTCCCCCCCCTTTCTCTACTTGGACTTGCTTCTGAAAAATTGCAGGTGCAGGTCCGAGGAGCCCCATTGCTGATTGACAGCCCAATCCTGTGTAACTCTTGCACAGGTGTAACAGTAGATCCACGGTGTAAGTGCACTTATGGCAGTACAACTTGCCATATGATGACGGATGCAGGACAGACTCTGGCGTAACCCCCACTCAGACACCTCACAAGCACATTTCGGATGCGGAACAGACAATGGTGCAACTCCGCCGATGCTGGGGGGCATTCTGGAATTCAAAGTGACACCAACCTAAGCCTAGTTCTTTCCTACCTGTTTGCCTCTTCCAGCCCCCTTTCAGTTTCATTGCTCAATGCTTTAAAAGCAGCAGTGCTAATTATGTATTACTTTTGCTATCAAGTATTTTTCTGTAATTGCATTGATTGGCAATTGCATCTTCTTCAATGGTCGAACCAGATGTGCCATGGAAGATGCTATCACATTTATTTCTTTTACAATCTATCTATCTATCTATCTATCTATCTATCTATCTATCTATCTATCTATCTATCTATCTATCTATCTATCTATCTATCTATCTATCTATCTATCTATCTATATCTATATCTATATCTATATATATAACAGCAGTAAATGCGGGGGGGGGGGAGATGATTTGGATCAGGACTGCAAGAAGCTGGACGGGGGACTTTCTCCCCATACACCACAGTCCCAAGAAAAATCCTGTCCCGTCACCCCTCCAGCTGCTATTTACACAGTGAGGGAAGCCGTTTTTGGAAACAATGCTTTTTAAAGTGATAATGCCTTAAAAAGATATTGGAAGTTTAACGAAATTCAGGGGAAAATCATACCACAGCTAGCAGGGAACCATTCCTTGGCAGACAGACTGTGTTACCAAACTGCAAGTAAATATCAAAAAGCTACAGTGAATCAGCACAGATCTCTATTTGCTTGTTTGCCCTGTGGCCTTGAGGATGCTATTGGTTCAGATGATTCATTGTATTTGCTGTTCAGATTGTTTTCCAGTTACTCTGGAGATTGTCTTTATTTGCATTGTTGATTGGAAGTCTCACAAGCACTTGAAAGAAGGTCCAGCTCGAGGTCACTTCTCTGTAAGTACAGCTTTTCAGAGCTGCGTGCTGGATGTTACTGAACTTGGGTGGACAACAGAGTTGTGCCTCCCTTGTGGGATGAGGAGCGAGAGCTCAGACCGGCAACAGAAGTATGCCTGGCAGTGGTCTACTCCGTTGAGTTGACTTAGCCAACAGCTTTGTCACCTCTTGTGTTCCCCCCCTCCACACATCTCAGCCAAGTGACCCTGGGCTTGTTGGGCTGTAGGGAAGGGCAGGGGATACTAGCAGGGTTAGAGTGAAACCTTCTTTGCTCCAGTCCACCTTTAGCCAAGTAAATTAGCTACAATCACAGAGGTAGATATTAATATCTCTCTCACAGGCACCTATATTGATTCAGAATGAGGCTAGCTTTCATGATTTTTCAAAGAATTGTCAGGAGCGCTTAGGTAGGTTTATTTTCTTGAAAGTTCTTTGAAAGCTCAGCAAGACTGGGCCCACTGATGAGCCCCCCCCCCCCCGGCCAGTCTCCAACCTGTAACCTTTCCTGCCTTTAATCTTTCCTGTCTTTAGTCTCCTTCCTCCCCAACTTTGTGAAGGCCTTTTTTTAAGTTCCACACTGTTTGGTGTGATACAATGGAGATGTTTACATAGATTATAGGAAGCTGCCTTCTGGTGCATCAGTGCATTGGTCCATCTAGTATTGTCTGACTTGCACTGACTGGCAAGGCTCACCAGACAAGGGTCTTTCCAAGTCCTACCTGGAGATGCCATGGATTGAACCTGGGACCTTCTGCATGCAAAGCATTTGCTCCACCACTGAGTTATGACTCCTTTCAAACATGCTCAGAAGCATCCATCACTGGATGTCTTATTCTTGGATGTTTCACTTATTCACTTATTATTCTGATCCCATGACCCAGGATCAGTCCATCCATGAGGCCAATTGAAGCCGTTGCATCAGGCAGCAGATTGGTGGGGCTGCTCTCTTCTGTCCATCTTCTTGCCTGCATTGCTCCTCCTTATCCTTCTACTCTTTTGATCGGAAAGGGAAAAGAGGGACAGAGAGGATGAGGAAATGTGGAGGGGAGGATAATATTGAGCTAAGACATTGGTTGGTGGGAGGAGCAAAGACTGGCACGTCATTGGGTAAGGAGGTGCAGCATTTGGCATGCCGGCTTAGGCGTCAGGAGGTCTTGGGCAAGCACTGCAATGACCATATGCCCAGTTCGCATTACACAGCAGTGGTGTGAGATCTGTTAACCTGTGGCTTATTTCCATGCTGCCCAGGGCTGTCTGAAGATAAGAATCATCTGGACAGCCCCAAAGACAAGCTTTCTTCATACCAGATCATTGCCCTCCCTGATGGCTAGTGGGAAGAAATCATACAATGAACTAGTCCTGCCCAAATTTTGATTGCATCCGGATAATCCTGGCACACCCATTGGGAAGCAGATCTCATACCACTGCCAGGCAGGTGTGAATGGGGCTGTACTGAGATCCGATTTCTGCATAATTATATAAAGGTATCAAATGACTCATGTTTGAAAAGGTGAGCAAATCTTTTATGAGATTAAGCAGCATGTGAAATTAGCTCCCAGTAGATCTGTGAAGTACAATAGTACTTTAGCAGTACAGTCGGTTTGCAGGAAGTCAGTCGCTTTTTGCATTATTCATTCCAAGGGGATGTTTACAAGGCCTTTCGGAATCCCACAGTTTTAAACTGTATCATGAAAAGTTGCCCTCCGTGAATAGTCACGCTGACATAAAAATATATTAATTGGAGATAAATATTCCAGAAATCTGGCTGAAGATGTTTTATCACAGTAGCATATAAACATAAGACAGAGATGCTTTTTACAGCATGGTGCTAAATATCCTTGGAGGGATGACAACCTTCACTGACTCCCTTGGATGATGCTAAACAACGCTCTCAATCTTCTCAGCGTATCTTGGATTGAGCCCTGAAAGAGCTTATATTCAGCATGGGGGAGGTGCGAAATAGCTTCCATGTAGTGATGGTGCTGAATTTCAGAAGTGTGAGGTAAAAAAAAAAATTCCAATTTGGAAAAGCTGGACCAATTATGAGCTAAACTACACAATTATGAGCTGAGCCAAACTTTCAGTGTAGTTCAGCTCATAAGTAGCTTGCCTCCGGACCAGGAATAACACAACGTCTCTGCTGCCCACTTCCCTCCACCCCAATTTACCTTTGGGAGGAACATTGTGAGGAGGAAAATCAGCAGCAGGGAAGACTGCCAAGGTTGCTACAGCAGAGGGTTCAGCTTTAAGTCCCCAGGTGCATAGATTTGTGCTTTTTCTGGACAAATCATCTGGCTTGTGCTCATAGACAGCTCTTTCCCAGGTACCCAGCACAAAGGCACAAGACCACATGATTTGGAGTCAAATGGGTTATGTTCATGTTTATTGATATATAACAATTGATCAATTTACAACTGCAGCTTGTCCTATCTATACAAACTCCACCCCCCCCTTAAGTGCAGGCACGAGGCACCTACCCAGGAGGAAACTGCTAACCTGTTCAGACTCACTTGGGTGACACCACCCTGTCTCCAACCTGAGGTTGTCTCTCAGTGTCCATAGCTTTGCAAGCCAGACAGTTGTTGAGATAGGCCTTGCAGTTGAAACCTGAAGGGTCACTAGCCTGCTTTCCTGAGCCATACAGCCTGTTGAGATTGGTTCTGGTTCTCCCTGTGACTCTTGCTTACCTAAAGTTAGACATCATATCCCTACTCTTACCCCTATCCTTCACTATACCTGCCAGTTGTGGCTGCCCTGGCTAAACACTACACCTTAAAGACAGTCTGGGGTAGGCAAAAAAAACTCAACACCAACAGCTAATCAGGCGTAAAGTAAAGAATTCCTAAGGTAAAGGTAAAGGTGACCCCTGACAATTAAGTCCAGTCGTGTCCGACTCTAGGGTGTGGTGCTCATCCCCATTTCAAAGACGAAGAGCCAGCATTTTCCGAAGACACCTCCGTGGTCATGTGGCCGGCATGACTCTCCTTGCCGCAGCGCGTAGCATGCGGCTGGAACACGGAGCACTGTTTACCTTCCCGCAAGCGGTACCTATTTATCTACTCGCATTAACATGCTTTGGAACTGCTAGGTTGGCAGGAGCTGGCCAAGCAACAAGAGCTCACCCCGTCGTGGATTTGAACTGCCGACCTTTCGATCGACAGCTCATGGTTCAGCGGTTTAACCCACTGCGCCACCTAATGGTGACCAGCTAATCTCAGACTATTGTGCCGGGTGAATGTGTTTGGTCACAAACTTCTCGACTCTCAGAATGCTGAGGGTTTGAGGTCATGTGCAAGCTACACATCTGGCCCCTCCCTCAGCCTGCTCAGGCACCAATCAGGTGCCCAGCCTGATCCCATGGAACATGCAGGCTGGAACTGGGTAAAGGCCGCCGCCCCCCACATTGATGGGCAGGGTGTGGCATTGTTGGATTCATTTACTTCAATGTTATAGACGCCCTCAGAACAGCTGATATTATATGTGAAGATATGTTTTATGAACAGAATATGTGTTTGATATATTTATACACTATGTCTGTCTTATCATGTCCTCCACCCCACTTATTCTCCCCCCCCTTTTAGTACTTGGTTATAAACATATGAAGCTGCCTTCAACTGAGTGAGACCATCGGTCCATCTAAGTCGAGATTGTTTGCAGGGTCTTTTTTCCCCCAGCTCCCCCTGAGGATGCCAGGGTTTGAACCTGAGACCTTCCACATGGAAATAACACTGTACCACTGAGCTACATTCACATTCTACATTCCAGTCATGTGAGATCTTCCTCTCCTAGACTGACCTTTGAATATGTCCACTATGACCACGTCAGTCATCTTATAGATACGGAAGACCTTAAAATGTGTTTTCCTTTCTAGCCTGTAAGTACCAAGCTTTTACAAAAGTGTTTGGGTGTTTTTTTGTGTGTGCTGTTTTATCGACTCATGGCTGATGTTTTGGCCCCTTCTGATGTTTTCCTTTGTTGTCTTGGAGCAAATTCACCCCTGGTGTTATCGAAGTGAAGGCAGCAGCAGTTGAGCTGGGGAGAATTTGGTCCAGTCTTTTCCATCAAGATTAGAAAGCAAGTGAAGCAGCAAAAGACAATTAAGCCAGCGATGCACTTGCTATCTGAAGTATTCAAGCAATGTGAATGCTGGCATAATTCAGTTCTTACTCGCTAGGCATGCAAATAAATCAACTTTAATGTCAATAAAGTCAGCAATGACAGATTTTATCACTAAGATATAACTAAGCACTAATGACTGGGAAGAAAGCAAGCAGCTCCCAAGAGCTGAAGTGGTATTTTATTTTGTCCTATGTGAAGCCAAGGGTAACTGAAAAGACTGGCCTTTCCCCCCTCTATTATTAACTGCAAATCATTCTTGTCGTGTTAGAGAGCTGATTGTTTTTTCAAGTATTATTCACCATTAGACTGTGACTCGCAATATGACCTCCTTCAGAGGTGCTAAAGTCCATTTCCAATTAGCCTCTGCTTATTACCGAGATTCACTTTCTGTGTATTAGAGTCTTTTTATCATTCAGCCCCAAAATTATATTTTCCATTGCCAAAGGGCTGTTTGACTTCTGTAATCAGAACTGAAGGCAAAAGTTCTAAGATGAGGGGGAAAAAAACACCAGAGAGAGTCGTCAAAAAGGTTAACAGCATTTCATGACAGCCCAGGCTGAACCTGGTTTACCTGGATATTTTATGCCAAGGGTGGTCCCAATCCAAACAAAGCAAATTATGCTCAAGACCTACTGAAATCAGTGAGATACATTAATTGCAACAAATGCAGCCTCATGTTTGTGAGACTCGGGTTTTAATCTTATATACTCTTCCTTGGGAGTAACCCCTTTGAACATAATGGGACTTACTTCTGAGTAAACATATATAGGAATGCTCTGTAAGTTTAGTTAGATTGTGCATGGGGAGGGAATCATACATACAACATTTGGAACTTGCTTAATGCATATACCTGGACAATGATGTGGAGAGTCTCCACACCAGCAAGAGTGATTAGCTGTAACGGCAGTGGTCAGGTTGCGCAGTGTACAAACACACAAGGGAAGCATACTTCACATCTACTCTGATTCAAAGGTTGTGTGCTAGAGACTGTGTGGGCTTGTGTTTGGGAATGGAGATCCTGGAAGGATCTTGTTGTGTGGCATCTTTTGACGTGTTATAGGCAGTAGTGGAACTGACTGACCACCACCACCCCGCACCGGAAGTGATGTCACCGCCGCCACCGGTTTTCCACCACACAGAGGCGCAGGGCGGGTGGAAGGGCCAAACCTGTCGTCGCTGGCCGCTCGCACTGCTGAAACGGCCAGATTCGCACCGCTTAAGTGGCCGCTTTGACACCCCCGCTCGTCTGCTGCCTGGGCCCCCTGCGTGCCTCAGGGGCCCCCGCCCCCTTCCTACAATACCGGTTATAGGGGCAATTGTCCGTTCTATGGAGTGGGGCAAACGTATACAGTGGGAAGAGGAAAAAGTTCTTGGGAGGTAAGTCAGTAGTGCCATTTGTTCCTGCATATGCCCAGGGTTTGATTATCTGCAGCTATTCTATAGTTTAATTTTTATAGTTTTATGGTATAGTTTTATAGTTAAGTATAGTTTTAATTTTTTTCCCATGTGCAGGGTGCATTATATTATTATTACATACCTTTGGGACTTTAGATATATACTCAAAATAATCCAAATTGCACAAGATCAAACCAAAATTAGCCCAGTTGGTTGCATATCCCAAACCATACTAATGGCTTCATGTTGAACTCAGCTGAAAGCAGGCTATGCAAGCTTTAATTTGCTAACCACATGCATCAGAGAAGCCTGCTGATCACTGGTGGGGCAACTTACAGAAAGTTATTTAAGGATGGCAGTATTTGAGGTGATAGATTTATAAATTTTTACTGCATTAAGGCTTCAATCCTAGGCTTGCTTATTTGGGAGTAAGCCCCATTAAACACTGTGGAACTCAGTTCGGGGTAAACTCCGATTGTACAGCAACTGCATGATTTGTTGATCGTTGAAACTCACCTCGGCACTTCGGGAACAAGACAATCTCTTGGGCTGTTGATGAAATTACTGCTTTGGCTTATCGGAATTTGTATAACGATTCTACTCTCCAGTTCCCAGATAAAAGGCCACAATTTTATCCAATGTGTGTTGGGGGGATTTATCCCAGTGGGATATGTCTTACAATGTCCAATTGCCATGTTTCAGTAGCTTTGGCTGACGTTCAAGAAATGTCTGAACAGCTAATAATGCACTTAGTCCCGTTCGTCCACCCATCTGTCTATCACATCTGCCCATTCCCATAAAAAGCTATTATTAAGTAACAGGCCATTTCTCAAACATTCACTCTCGATTCATTGCCATCCTGGGTGGCTTGGAGGTAAATAATATCCATGTTCACAATAATTCTAAATTTTCAGGCATAACTCAGGGTAAATAAACAGTTTTCTGCAAATAAAAAAGCAAACAGACCGTTTTCTTTTAGCGCTTTTGTTAATGGCATTCTAATCCACCCAATCTGCATGTTTGCCAGCAAGCGCTCGGTTGAAACAGTGCAACAACACAACAAGAAACCTTTCCTGTTATCCATGGAAACCGCATAGAAAGCGTAGCTTTAGAAACCACTGTTTGTGAGGAAGCTTGGAAATTATTTTAATTAACATAAATTAGGATCTTTTTTTTCCCCCCCAAATCTGGATTTTCAAAGCAGGTGCTGTTCGAGAGACACAAGGGCAGGTTTCACATACATGATTCGTATTGGTACAGTTAGAGATTTCCGGTATCATCAACACCATCTAATTCAGTAAAATAGTGAAAATGATAGTATAGGATTGTATGTATACTGTCAAATGCAGTGGAAAAGAGAAAGTAAAACAAGAGATCAGTTGTGGAAACCGGTTGATCAGAAATAAAACTATTCAGCAAGGCAACGTTTCAAAATAGCCTTAGTAAAATGAAGAATAAAGCTGGTAGGGGTATGTTGAGCCCTGTGAGGAGAACTGTGTGGTATATTGACTGTTTCTCTAGAGAAGACCTCAGAAATTCAATCAGCACTACAGCATGGGAGACAGAGGCTTTAACTCTTTGCCAGAGTAATCCTATCCATTTTACACCACTGGTGTAACCAGCGGTGCAGCGAGAACAGGAGGCCCCAGAACAGAAGGGGGATTCAAAGGGGATTTAAATCTTCCCTCCCCTTCAAAGCCTCCCACCCTGCCCTCCCCCGCTGGTTACACTGGTGGTGTAAGTTGGATAGGATTACGCGGTGATCCCTGTTAATGGTCCCAGTCTGGATTAGAGCCTCTCTGGATGACCTGCACTTTGCCCCCCCTCCCCAAAGGGAAGCTACCAAAAGTGTCACTGGGAGCTTCCCTCACGGGACAGATAGAAGCAGTGTAGGGAGGGCCCCCCCCCCGGTACAATATTGCCTTGGGGTTTTTTTCTTCTTGAAAGAGAAGGATCATGCAATTAGCCATTAGCAGAGGGCCCAGTTCACATAGGTGGCCATCTGTGTAATGGGGGGGGGGGTTTCCACACTACTCTTCCCCCATGGTTGTTCAGCACCACCCCTGGCTGAATGCAAGAACTAGGATTAAGATTCCCCTGCATAGTAATGCATGACCTTCATGGCCAAACTAGATGGAGGGTCCAACCCTTTCCCCTTGTGTCATGGCCTCAGTCCAAATTGTCCATCCCCAAAGCCTCTATTAGCCATGGAACGGAAAACGTACAGGCACCATTTTGGTGCCCATGAATTTCCCCCTTCTCAGGCTAATAGTAGTTTCAGGGGATAATTTAAATAGGGACATTGGAATGTGGGCAAAGGTTAACCCTCTTTCCCTTTCAACATGGCCACATCCCACACAGACAGACAAGGCATGTCTGCTTTGGGAGACATTAAAAAAACCCAACAGGGGAGTTCCATGCAAAACCTAGCTTGGCCCTTGGTCTCTGCTCATGACCATCCAAGGGTGCTGCACAAATAGCGGTTTGGTTTCCACTGTTGTAGCTACTATGGCAGCCTGTAGATAGATAGACAGGGAGGCAGAGAGATCAGCCTTGCGGCTTCTGATTTCTGGACTTTGCTGTCCTTCCATTTCCTCAAGCTAGCAAAAGGTTGTATTAGTACACATGGCACCAGTGGCCTTAAGCCTTACAGGATACAACTGAACAACAGCATTAGAAAATACAGGGTTTTCTATGCTGCATTGAGGAAAGGATTCCTAACTGAAGGCTGTTTTGCTAGCACTAGGACTGAGGTTGGGATCCACTGATGGGGCAAGCCTACCAGTTTGGACCTTTGGCTTATTCCTATGAGCTTACAGAGGGGACCTCAGACTAAGAAGTATTTGATGAACACAAAGGACATTTGCACATTCCAAACAAATGGAGCTCAACATAGTCTAAAATGGATATAACCGGAAAAGCAATGGAGGTTTCATTTTGTACACGTTTCTCGTGTTCCGATCCAACGCTGTCAAAGATGCCTGCTTTTTTTAACATTCTACATGCTATAGAAATGGGACGATAGAGGACAAACTGTTCTGGGGCGTTCCTTTTTCTTGCCTATCACCAGATCGCAACATGCTTGTTATCAAGTATGAGATTTGACAAGCTGAAACCGGGGCTGCTTCCATTATTTGCCATGGCAGCACACTTGCTTCGCTTGACAGAGGATCGTCCTCAAATGAGCGTTTTTTGAACACCATTGCAGACCCGCCAGGCTGAACAAACCTGAGAAGCCAGCACTGCTTTTGTGCGGCACCAAGGGCAGTCTGTCCTTCCCCTCTTCCTGCACAGAGCAAACTACTAAAAGAACAAGAGGCACTGTTCGAGAGATAACAAGACTAAAGAACTAGCAGCATGTGTTATGCATGATAGCAGCAGCAGGCCTGGTGCTAACCCAATCTTTCAAGTATATATTGGACACTGTGAATTTGAGATTGAGAAAACAGATGCTTGTAAAGAAAGCTAATGTTTCTCAGTCCTTCAATAAAAGGAGTGGGTGTCCTTCTGTCTTCTGTGAAGGGTTATAAAGGGAATGGTTAAACAGATAAATGGGCTATTTCCTCCATGGCAGCAGCTTCGACTGTTTGGTATTCACCTTTCTTTTCCTTGTCTTCCCAACTCTGTCAACAAAAAGAGGTCAGAGCTGATTTCTTTTCTTGGCTGAAACTTTCCAGCCATTGATTCCCATGCACGTAATTACTTGAAATCTCATTATTCAATGACTTATCGCCCAATGGCTTGTAGCTGAAGGTGTGAACTGCCTCCATTGAAAAGTGCTGAATTCAAGATGATGTGAGGGCATCTGGAAGGTCTGCTTAAAGGGTTGCGGGGATTTTACTGCTGCAAAGTTCTCATTTGATGTTCCCGTGAGCCAGAGATGAACAGGAATGTGCAACGAATAAAAGAGACCTTGTTCATGTCTCAAGATCTCATCTGTGACTGTTCATGGAAATCTCATTTGAGTCACTGAGATGTTTGCCCATTTTAATTTGCTGTTCGTCTGTTTGTTCCCATTGCTTTCAATGAGAACCATTTCCATTGATCCTGCTTATAATGTCACAGTTTTACAGCCAAACTGCATGGAATTTACATAAGAACATAAGAAGAGCCCTGCAGGATCAGGCCAAAGGCCCATCTAGTCCAGCTTCCTGTATCTCACACTGGCCCCACCAGATGCCTCAGTAAGCACACGAGACAACAAGATACCTGTATCCTGTTGTCACTCCCTTCCACCTGGCACAGAGAAAACCTACTTCTAAAGCCAGGAGGTTGCTTATGGCTTGTAACCTGTGATGGTCTTTTCCTCCATGAATCTAGCCAAACCCCTTTTAAAGGCATCTAGACCAGGTGCCATCACCACATCCTGTGGCAAGGAGTTCCACAGATGAATTACATGCTGGGTGAAGAAATATTTTCTTTTGTCCGTTCTAACTCCACTCCACTCAATTTTAGCGCATGTCCCCTGGTTCTGGTGTTGCAGGGATAGCAGCAACAGTGTGGTTCTGGATCAGCTGAATTTGTTGCAGGATGCATTTCTTCAAATAAACGGCTTCCGAAGAATAAGCCGAGACGAGGAGTGCACCCCAGCAAATAGTGAGCACCTATTCTGCATTGGAGATCCCTTCTTCTTACTGGGATATTTCCTAGTAGCCTTCAGCCTCACTCCAGGTCATTGCCAGCATGTCAAGACTTGGAGAAAATCTGCTGTGACGACGCCAGAGCTGAGCATAGGTCTGCATTCCAAGCAAGCGTTGAGTGTCTGAGAGTTTTTTTTTTTTCAAATTGTTCTATATTTTGTCAGCACCATCTGTCAATGTACATGGCACTTTACAGTGTTTCATAAGCAAACAATGGCTTGAAAGAGCTTACAAGCAAAAGCAGACAAAGGCAAAGGCAAGAGAGGATGCAGAGGAAGGGCCCAGGATAGCAAAGGATACATGTGAGGCAAATGCAGCTACACCTACTGAAAATTTGGCTACAGTTGGGTCAAGCCAAAGACCTCATGAAAAAGTGGGTTTGACCCTCGGAGAAGCTGTACTTTCTGATTTGTGCTTAGGGGTGTAGTCTGACCTCCTTGGAACTATGGGGAAACTTCACATAGTTCCAAGTAATAATTGTTGCAGTGTTCCCACAGGCACAATTATTATTACCGTATTGTCCCGAGTATAAGACGCACCTGATTATAAGACGCACCCTTAAAGTTTGGTGCTATTAAAATTTTTTAAATTAAATCACTGGCATTAAGTTGCAACAGCCTGAGTATAAGACGCTCCCCTTGTTTAAAAACTTGAATTAGGAGAAAAAAGTGAGTCTTATACTCAGACCAATACGGTATTTTCTCAATGCCCCTTACTGAAGGTTGTGGTCTGTTTAACCCAATACTGAGCATTCTGGCATTAAATGCAGTAAGTTATCTAACCACCCAATCCTAAGGGCACTGCCCAATGGCAGTGCACTTCCTGTGCTGGAGTGACTGCTTTAAAGCAGTCAGCACCAGTCGCAAATGCCTCCCCGACAGTGCGCTGGTCAGCACGCTGCTAGGGATGCTGGTGGGAAGGCCTCCGCCTTCTCAGCCGCACCGGATGACATCTAGACGCACGCTGGGAAAGATAAGCCAGTGGGAAGGCAGGGGGAGGGTGGGGAAATAATGGAGTGTGGAGGCTGTGGGAGGGGGAGGATCCGTCGCGGAAGGCCAGAATCAGATCCTATCCCACTTCCCTGCAGCCTCCCCACCCATTTTCTCTCCTCAGATTTACATTAGCAATTAGGTCCAAGGAGACCCATTGTGGGCCATGAGGCTTACAAAGGGGTAAGGGAATTAAACACCCCATTTCCCTGCGGAAGCCTCCCAGTCTTTCCATCCCTGCACAGGATGCAGCCGCTGCCATTTTGGCGCTGCTGCATTGGCGGGTGTTTGTGTGTGTAAAGGTTAGGATTGGGCTCTTAGACATGTTTTGTTATTTTTTTTATATCATGGCTGAACATTTAGATTTGTGTCAGGAAATATACATACTACTCTATGAAAAAAAATTCAGATGACAACAAGGGCAGTTGGCATTTTAGTGTCACTTGTTATTTTATTTCCATCATTATTGTTGATTATGATAACTGGCAATTTCAGTAAGTTCTGTGATATCATTAATTGGTAGAAGTCATTTAGATGCTCTTTTATCTGAAATTTTCTTAATTAACAAAAACATTTAAATAAATTACCATAATATTGAAGGTCAGACAAAGTTTTGAGCACTGTATATGGTAGGACATTTTCAGTTGATCAGGAAGCAGCAGTTAATTTTGCTATACAATTTCAAATGCAGGAAATGGTATTTAGTTAAGATCAAAATAACATGTTTTTTTCCTGAGATTTAACTTCAGCTATTACACTCTTCCTTATTTTCCTCATAACGTTTCCGTCTGTCCTGATTAATGTAATAATTAATTATATGTTACACAGAGATGCTCTGACCCAATGATTTCTTGAGGAGATCAGGTACACACATGGAGCCCCTCCTCCCCAATAACAGGTCCTCATCCACCTACATGAACATTTTTTTCTGCACAATGGTATGTGTGTTTAACAACAACAACAACAACAACAACAACAACAACAACAATAATAATAATAATAATAATAATAATAATAATATACAGTATTTATATACCGCCTTTCTGGTCATTGGATTTCTCCTCTGACTTTATTCAAGGCGGTGTACATGGGCAGGCTGTTCTAAACCCCAAGGGGTTTTTTACAATATAATAACGTTCTAGCCTTTCATAGAACCCTTCGTTCGAGATGTTGCTTTCACAGTCCAGCTCTCTCTCTTTCTGGCATTCACCTCGGCACGCTTCAGCTTCAGATAACACAGGCAACCTTGATTGTCACTCAAGCGTTGCTGCTGCAGCTTCACTCCCCCACAAAGACTCTGCAGCTTATCAGCTCGGCGTGCCAGCAGCTCTCCGACAGACTTCCGGCCGTCTTGAACTGCTGTCCTTCAGATCTTCAGGCAGATTTATGAGACGAACTCTCTACGTCCTGAGCCAGACGTCCTGCCCTGTTTACACGTTTAGAGCTGCTTCTTCCACTGGAATGAATGGGCAACCATTCAAATGGAGCACTAATCTGGAGACAAAGAGATTTCTATTTCTGCTACTGGTATGGAGCATTAATTTGGATCATCTGCAAAGTGCGAAAACAGACATAAGGCAGGAGGTGTGGTTCTGAGGTTGAACTGCCTGAAGACTGCTGGAAGCTAAGCAGGAACAGTGAGTTTTTATGCTGGAAAGGAGACCAGGAAGTCACTGATAAGCTGTCATGACCCTTGGTGGCAGAGAGGAGTCACTGTTGCGTGGTGCGGTGAGAGAACAGACTGGAATGCTAAGAATGTCAGTGACAGAGCGATGACAACTGGAAAAATGTTTCCCTGTTCAGCATGAACTGTGGTGTCCTGCAGAGAGCTTGAGGCTTGTGTTCAGTAGCTAGTGAAGATGACTACACCTTAGAGCAGGGGCGGGGAACCTTTTCCCTGGCGAGGGCTGTTTTAAATATTAGAAATTTGCTTGAGGGCCGGCCGCAAGGCCGGCCGGCATTTTTATTTATTTAATTAATTTTTGCCCCCGCCCCCCATCGGCCTCCAGAGGCTCCGCTCACCATCCGAAGCTGCCGCTGGGTCCGCGCGTCACCTCTGACGTACCATGTCGATGAGGGCAAGAGGACAAGAGCTTGCCCTTATCGGCATGGTACGCATGTGCGAAATGGCCAATGGCCTGGTGAGAAGGAGTCGAAGGCCCTCTCCCGGCCTCCGGAGGTGACACGCGGACCCGGCGGAGCCTCCAGGGGCCGGTTGGGCGGCCTCCCAGCAATCTCTCCGGGGGCCGGACCGGATGGCCTCGGGGGCCTGATCCGGCCCTGGGGCCGGAGGTTACCCATCCCTGCCTTAGAGGAAACCAGCTGGAATTGTGGGGTTCTATACAGAACAATATTGTAAAGATCCTTATCGGATCTAGATAAGCCTGCCTATGTAAACCGCCTTGAATAACATCTAAAGAGCAATCTGAGGATAAGAAAGGTGGTACATAAATACAGAAATAAATAAAATAAGATTTTATGAACTATCACAGCAAATTCTTCCCTTGTGAGTCCAGCTTTGAAATGTTTATTACTGGTGAGTATTCCAGAACGTCGACTGTTGGATGAGCTATCAGCCTTGCTTCTTTCACATGCAGGTTGCCCACTTTTCTTTTTTAAGGGATGCATGTATGTATATATCCATTCATCCTTCAGCCTAACAAAGCAAGACAGAAAACCATGCAAAAGAGTTTTGAAACAGCCCTGAGATTGGGGGAAGGAGTGGATCAGCTCAATTCTATCATGGGCTGGCCCCGCTATGGAAGGGCTAGGGACCATGCAGTGACAGAGAGGCAAGTAAAAAAAAAACATTTTACTTACCTACTCTGCCTCCCCATGGTCCTCAATGGGTCTACTCAGATTTAGCTGGCATAAATTTGAGTGGGTCCAGAGGGGGGTGTGTTGAGGCCAGGCTAGGGGCATATTGGCAGAGCTGCCACTGTCGATACCCACCCCAGCCTACCTTTAACATGTCCCTGACCGGCCCTGATATCCACCCTGATTCTCCCTCATAATGCCCCCTCCATCAACTTACCTGCACTGGCAGGGATTGAGCACTCCGTTT
Source organism: Plestiodon gilberti rubricaudatus (assembly GCA_026170595.1). NCBI lineage: Eukaryota > Metazoa > Chordata > Lepidosauria > Squamata > Scincidae > Plestiodon > Plestiodon gilberti. The sequence continues at coordinate 270,784,760 of JANXHW010000001.1, forward strand.
GGCATGCACCTAGGGCTGCCAGCAAGGCCTGGGCCTTGCACTGATGGAACGCAGGTTCCATCAGCACAAGGCCTGGATAGGATTGGGCCATATGAGTGATGGCAGTAGGTACCCTACTCAGCCAGCTGTTTCCCAGTTCAAACTGGTCGCACAGAAAATGACATGGCTGACGCAGGACAAGCAAAACTGTTTGTACTGAATGTGGTGAAGATGTGTTCAGATCAGTCCCACCACTGTAAATATGTTCCACCTGACTTCACCCAAAGCTGTAAGCATTTTATAATATATTGTTTTACAGTGGTAATTTGCAACATAAAACCATTAAATGGCCTATCAACTTGTAACAGTAATAAAAGGACACTCGATCGAAAGGTTGGCAGTTTGAATCCGCGACGGGGTGAGCTCTCGTTGCTTGGCCAACTCCTGACAACCTAGCAGTTCCAAAGCATGTTAATGCAAGTAGATAAATAGGTACCGCTTGCGGGAAGGTAAACAGCGCTCCGTGTTCCAGCCGCATGCTACGCGCTGCGGCAAGGAGAGTCATGCCGGCCACATGACCACGGAGGCGTCTTCGGACAACGCTGGCTCTTCGCCTTTGAAATGGGGATGAGCTCCACACCCTAGAGTCGGACAGGACTGGACTTAATTGTCAGGGGTCACCTTTACCTTATTCACTTAATACTTCAACTATTATGCTGTTTGATTGTTTTTAACTTAAGTATTAAATGTCTGTACTTTATTGGAGACTTTTACTTCTGAAAACTGAATGTTGGTAAAGGATGGTATGAAGAGGTAGTTTTTCTCTCCACAGGAAAACAGTAAGTAGAGTAGTTTGTTAGGGGCAGGAGCATTTGTGATAGAAGGAAAGAGGATTCTCTCTCAATATTTTGCTTGTTTATGATTTATGGTTCTTTCAGAGTGTGAAGATAACTTTGGGGAGAAATAAAAAGTCAGGCTAGCATTGCATTCTGAGGCACACATAACCCCAACTACACAGAGGTACTCAGGAGAGTAATGCTCCAGGGCAGTCCTGATGAATGTGTAGCACCACAAGGCAGTTCAGTTCGAAAATGGCCAAAATCATTAAACCATCCTCTTACGTAAGAAAACCTGTTTCCAGCCAATTTTTTATATTACTAAAAGATGAAAGAGAATAAGTTTTCTTGTTTATTGCTGGGTTTGTTTTGCTTTGCTGTGTCAGCCTTATAACAAATAAGGCCTCAGCTCTCCAGAGACGAGAGATTACATTTAGGTATTAATATTCTTGATATATTATTGTGTACAGCATTATGGATTTTTTAAAACAATTCATTTTCCTTAATAGTACCACTCTGCAAGCCTAGAGTGCCAAATCACATCGCTTTATTAAACAGGTATTGTGCTAATTAGCACTTTGTCTTTCCTCTTTGTCCCAACAACCTGTTTTGTAGATTTTTTCTTTCATTAGGATTCTTATACGTGTTAATGCAAAGGCTTGAATGTGATGCATTTCTTGATTCTTGTTGGCTTTTCTTTAATGACATGCTTACAGTAATTTTAAAGACTTGGTAAAGATATGGGGGGAAAAATCACAAGTTTCCTAAAATAATTTGGATAGTCTAAATTAATTTCATTTTGAGTCTATTAAAAAACCAATAGAAAGTGATGGTGGTGATTCCCCTCCCCCCCCCAGCTTTTCTATTCTTTTGAGCTCCATAAACCTCCAATACAGGTGGCAATCTAGCAATCTAAAACTCATCTCCAGCTAGCCAAAATCTTAGAAACATTGGATTGACCTAAAATGCATTGTAGGTAGCCATGTAATTCATCTGTGGAACTCCTTGACACAGGATGTGGTGATGGCACCTGGCCTAGATGCCTTTAAGAGGGGGTTGGATAGATTCATGGAGGAAAAGACCATCACAGGTTACAAGCCATAAGCAACTTCCTGGTTTTAGAAGTAGGTGTTCTCTGTGCCAGGTGCAAGGGAGTGACAAGAGGAAACAGGTTATCTTGTTGGCTGCGTGCTCCCTGAAGCATCTGGTGGGGCCAGTGTGTGATACAGGAAGCTGGACAAGATGGGCTTTGGCCTGATCCAGCGGGGCTCTTCTTATGTTCTTATGTTGGTTCATTAGGAAAACAATAAATCAAAAAACTGCAATCTGGCTTTTTATAGCTTTATTAGGACCAAACAAATAAATGCAGAGTTTAACAGACTTTAAGTTTAAAATCTTAAGCGAGATTTTGAGTTATCCAGAACACTGCATCATGGTGGATGTAGTAGTAGTAGTAGTAGTAGTAGTAGTAGTAGTAAATAATAATAATAATAATAATAATAATAATAATAATAATTTAGGCTGCTATAATAATTTATTATAATAATTTATTATAGCAGTTTTAGGCTGCTATAATAATTTAGGCTGCTATAAATATTATATAATAATAATAATAATAATAATAATAATAATAATAATAATAATAATAATTATTATTATTATTATTATTATTATTATTATTATTATTATTATTATTATTATTATAGCAGCCTAAAGCTGTGCAGGTCATGATGTGAAGCCCCCAAGGTCTGCAGTTTGTTACAGTCCTAAAAAGGAGCACAGACGGAATTAAGCAGATTCGATGTAGATAAGTTAACATCACTAGCAGCTAGTCAGTATCTGAGTTTGCACCCAAGGATTCTGGAGAGAAGATGATAATGGCTGCTCCCCCACTTTTGGAATAGTTCCATAGTTTCTGTTCCCGTCCAAATGTTAGTTGAAGGAGACAGGCCCCTTGAACTGAGCTGTAAGTAACTGCTCTACTCTTTAACTCTGATAAAGTTTGTTGTTCAGCCACTCTTGCCACATAACTATCTTCTAATGAAAAAAAAAAGTCGTAAGGAATGTTTAACTCTATTTCAAATGTGCAGGAGGCAAAGGGACAACAATAAAGCAAAATGTCGCCGCAGCTCTATTAGCAAAGTTGGAGATTAATTTTTGAATGCACATGAGGCGAAAGCCAATTTAAGCCAAATTAGCTCTTCCAGATTCCAGCATATTCTCAGAGAAATTGCATTTTGTTCTATGGTAACACTACAGCACTTCTTCAGAGTGAAGCTACAATCAGTGAGGGCAACGTCTGAATGGAACAGGGCAGGGTCAAGAGGGCAGAGCCATCAGCCCTGTTGCACTTCTGGATTTATGGATTGGGGTAGAAGTATTTTGTGGAATTTTTTTGCCATCATAAACAAACTGAATTCATTCAGCTACTCCAAACTTAATACACTTTAAATGAATGCTACAGTTAGCTTGCTGGTCTCGCAGGAAATGAATGATTATGGTAACTGAATAATTAGAAATGGGAATTTGTGAACATTTTTATTAACCTTCGATTAGTTTTAAAATGAGAAACGAAAATAAAGAGAAACTCGTAATCCCAGAGGTTTCTGTCTATAACACACAAAATGCTCAGTGGCTGCAGTGAAAAGAGAAAATGGCTGCCCTGTTAAACACCACATAGTCCTCATAACTCTGCCATATCCCCATAATATTTCATCAAATATCAGCTAGATATCAATTTGAAATATTTCACTTTATGTCCCGATTCAACCATAAGATTTTGATAAAACCTCCAAACACCTGAGGGGCAGCATATCAATCACCACCATGCCCCCTTACTCAGGGTGCAAGTCCAGTAGCGAAGCCAGAGGAGGGGGGGGGCAGCATGATAAGTGCTGCATGGCGTTACACGGAGGTGCACAGTGGCCCCTCCCACTCACCATTGGAGTCAGTCCGGCAGCTAAGGCAGCGTTGCCGCCTTCCCCCCCCCCCCCCCCGGCTACGCTACTGTACTGTGCAAGTCTTCCATCAGTTCTCATCTTCCCACCAACTGGTCTCAAAAAGAAAGAGGGGAATACAGCAGAAGAGAAAGTGTGGACAGTGGTGTTCCTGCGGTAGGGGCTCGACAGTAAGTCGCGCCCCGACCTACTACCACGTTCATGAACCGGAGCGAGGAGGCCCCGCCCGCTCGCCGTCGGAGCCATTCCGTGCAGCGAAGCCAAACGGGTAGTCTCCTGCCCGTTTGGCTACGCTGCACGGAATGGCTCTGACGGCGAGGGGGCGGGGCCTCCTCGCTCCGGTTCGTGAACGCGGTAGTAGGTCGGGGCGCGACTTACTGTCGAGCCCCTACTGCAGGAACGCCACTGAGTGCGGAAGAGAGGAGAGTGGTAGGCTAGAGACATTTCTGCTCCATTCCCTTCTTACTTTTCAAGTCCAGGGAGCAGGAGAAGCAGCAGCAGCGGAGGCCAACCCCCCTGAGCCCATCTAATGGATGTGTTGGCCCTCCTGATAAAGTTCCTTCATCTAGAATAGATGAGTGATCTGCACTACACTTACTATAGGGTGGTGGTGGGAATAGTATGGGATGGAGATCTCATAAGATCATTGGGGAAAGGTCCTGCTGGACCAATCCAAAGATCCATGTACCTGTAGTTCAACATCCTATTTCCCAAAGTGGCCCATCAGCTACTTCTGGGAAGCCCACAGGCAGGAGAGAAAGGCAATACCTTTCTCTTATCATTGCTCCTCTGTAAATGGTATTGAGAGGCATACTGCCACTGATCCCTAAGGGTAGCTCATAGCCATCATGAGCCTATGATAGACCAGACCTGTTGTCCATGAATGGTCCTTTTAAAGCCATGCAAGCTTATAGTCTTCACCACATCTTGTGGCAAAAGCTTCCACAGACTAATTATGCCCTGTGTGAAGAAGTATCTGCTTTTGTCCATCTTAAATCTCCCACCAGTCAGTTTCATGGGATAACCCCCCCTTTACAATTTCAAATGTACACATGGAAAGTTAAAAGTGTATGTTTTAGTAGAAATCTGAATTCAAAATCAACATTTGTTTCTATTTTTTTTTGTTATAATCTATGGAAGTACTGTCTTCCCAAGGGCAAGGGTTCTTTCTAGGGTCTAAGGGTGAAGCAAGAATACACACTGACAGCCCGATCCTAACAATGTATTATGCCACTGAAACAACCATTCCAGTGGCATAACACACTTTCTGGCCATTGTGAAAGGTGATGCACTGGAGTGCGCAGGCTGGCTAGTGCCAGAAGCGGCGAGTGGCCCGTTCTACGTGCAAGCTGCCGACAAGACTTCCTGAGTTTCATATCTCACAAATCCATAGACGAAAAATTAAATTATGCTGACTCACAATTGCAAGACTTGTTTGTTGAACCTCATTTTATCTGGTCTCTACTCCCCCCCCTCCATTTTCTGCAGCACACAAGGTAAGCATGATAAGACATTGACATTTTGTCATAGTCATTAAACTTTGTTTACAACTGAGGACAACAGCTCTGTCTATCAAAGAACAATAAGAGCTAGGTGAAAATGGGCACTAAGTTAACAGGATATGTGACGTGCATACTAGATGTATAACTGTTATGAATAAAAAAAACTGGGACTTTTACGTATGGTCTAGAGGATGGTAATCAAATTTTTATTTCATTTTCTATTTGATTTTAAACCAAGGTACTGATAGGCCTACCCAGCATGCTGTTCAAACGATACAGTACATAGGAATATTCCATACATGTTTCACTTTGAACTCAAGCATTTGCTTATGAAACAGTTTGAAAGTGTTCTCTCTGTTGGAATGACGAACAGCTCAATCCTATCCCACACCATTTTACACTATGCAGCCGCATGCTATGGGGTGGGGGTGGGGGGTGGCCTTGGAGACATAAGTAACAATATTTTTTACATGCCTCTCTGTAGGCTGCCTGGCCATCAATGGGTCTCCTCGGACCTATGCCAGCTATTTTGTTGGCATAAATCCAAGGAGAGGCAGGGGATGAGTTGGGCCAGGAAAATGGGGATAGGATTCTGGCATGCGCTGCTGCTGCCAAGATACACTCCCCTGTCCTCCCCACTCCGATCCTCCCCTGAACCTGCCAGAATTGCCCACGACCCACCCCTGCTGGGACTTTACCTGTTCCGACATGGGCCGGGTCCATCTCTGATGGGCATGCAGAGCCTCCAGCGATTTGCGCACATGATGCACATGATGCACTCCAGCCATGATGCATTGCACACAGCAGCAGTGTGGCATTTATGAGGACTTACAGCAGTGGATCTCCCAATCTGCTGCCATAGACCCTCTATAAGACTGGGCCACATGAGCTATAAACTGCCAATACCAGGAACTGAGACAAAAATGAGGCAAGTAGAGCTTTCGTGATATATGCATGGGTTTTTTTTTCCTTGCAAAGGATTGTTTTGATTATTATTCATCACCACCATATTTAACTCCATTAAGCTTCTGGATTCATTTTCTGCCAGATGACCTAAGTTGCTTTTCAACTGCGGCAAAGTCTTAGCCAAAACTGCCCAAGACTGTGATGATGTTACACTGTCATCCAGGATCACTGTGAGGACAGGTGCCTTTGAAAGCAACCTGGAGTTTAACAGGTCAATCCAGCCACAAATTGGCAGAGATAATGATGGGGGCACTTCATGTGTGCCCCACATCCACCGATCACATACCTCATCCCTGTCCTAGTGCCATCTGGTGGTGCACCAGCTACCACTACCACCTCTGCTGTTTCTCCCCCCACTCCATGGCTTTTCAAAAGGTAGAGGGTAGGAAACTGAGCGGAAGGACATGCGAAGGAGAGTAAAGAGATGCCAGAACTAAGTCTGCCTTGCAGCACTGCCTCAGGCTCCAGGAGCAGGTACAAGAACAAAAGAAGTCGGCACTATATTCCGAAAATGGTTTCTGTCCCAATAATCCTCTGACCCCTGTAGGGACTGAAAGAGGTGAGGGAGAGAAGTCTACGAAATGCTTTGGGACAGGAGCCAGCCATTTCGATGTATAAAACCTCTGGATAGTCACTGAGAATGTTCAGTTCAGATTTAATTGAATGATTACAAATAAAGCTTGGTTTTAATCATATATAATTATTTACAGATACGTTTTCATCAGTTGCAGAGTTATAAGCGGGGCAGTAAAAGACAAAGTATAGCGGATTACTATACTCTCCCTGAGCAGGTATGAGTCAAATTATGGTTTCCTCATTCTTCAAAGTTAGGGTTGCCAGATGCCCCCCTGCATAGAGGGATGTTCCTTCTCTCCGAACATGACACCTCATTATGAAGTAATGAGCATCCATTATTCAGGCACCAGAGCTCTATGGATAGATACAGCACTGGTGCCTGACAGCTATTGGAATTTTGATTTACAAAACGATGGCACGGCATCCATACACTTTCTCTTCACCCAACGCATGTTCAAGTTGTATACTAAATATACACCACAACTGCCTCAGAGTCTCAGGAAGTGGCCTCTTATGCACAAGCCTGGGAATGGAATCCTCTCAGGCTGCCATTTTGAATGTCGCCCGTCATCGACTGTATATCTTCCATGTGTGCTCAGTATTGAGCATACCCCCTCCCTCATGACTTTTCGGCAAAGGCTCAAAACGTTTCTGTTTCATCTAGCGTTTGGTTGATGGGTTGTTGTCCGACTCCTGTGTCTCAAGATGTTCTGCTTTGCTGCTTCTCTGCTCCATATTGTCAAAACAAACAAACAAACAAACAAAAACTCAGTGGATTTTATTATTTTGAATAAATTATTTATATTTATTTAATTTTATATTATTATTATTTATATTTATTTATTTATATTTATTTAATTATAATAAATTATTTTATGTATTGTTTTAAATTATGTATTTTAATCCTTGTTGTAAGCCGCCTTGGGCATTTTCCTTGGCATAAGATAAGGCGGGGTATAATTTTTAAAAAATAAATCAATAATAAATATTAAATTTGCTACTGAAAAAAAAAATGTCACAAACCAAGGAGAAAATGCGAGGCCGAGTGTCTTCAGCAGACAGCACTGAAATATGGAGGGAATACAACTGTCTTGAGACTATTCTCCAGATGTTCCAGTTCATGCTTACTCTCAGCTAGGAGATGTGGCTTTCTTTACGATGTGTAAAAAATGTGCTGAGAAGAACAATGAATGCTGGGACAGCTACCCAGACCGGCTCATGAAAGTTCTCATTGGAAAAACTCTTGCCTCTCACAAGCAGCTGCTCTGTGTCTCATCATGTATTCTGGGCACAGCATCCCTTCCTGGCCCATCAACCTACTGCACCTGCTCCCCTCAGCTTACTTCACCTGAACAGATCGTGACATGAGTAACAAAGCAGTATGTTCAGGAGCCCTGCAGTCAGTTCGGCATCGCTCTCGCACAAGCCACATCTGCACCCGTATAAATCTGAGCTCTCCATCAGGAAACACACAATATCGGTGTGGCATCTTGTGTATCAGTTGCCCTTCTGACTGCCATCCTTCAGCACGTCAATTGAAGAAGCATCGTGCCGCTATGTAGAAGAGGAGACCATATTGCCAGGAAAACCAGATCAAAAAGAAGGGCCGTTAATTCAATGTTTTCTGTTTCTCTGCCGTGAAAATTGACATGCCATCGGAAGAAAGAGATTATCCCTACAATACCTCAGTGTTCATAGTTTAGGATTTACATGGGCTGTCCATCAAGTGGAATTGCTCCGGAACGATTCCCTACATGCAGACTTCAAGAGAGAGCCTTGAACATTTAGAAGACAAACACATTCATGGCATAGTAAAGGGCACTGCAGGACTCGGTTTTGCTGCAATAGGTTTACAGATATACTTGACAGATTGGCCACTGGTCAGGATGTGTGTATGGAATGAGAACGGAGTAAACAGCAGGCTGTGACTGACACAGGGCTTATAGTTCACTGGCAGAACATGCACTTAGCATGAAGAAGGTCTGATTCAATCCCTGGCATCTCTAGATAGGAGAGAGAGAAAAATCCTCTCTGAATCCCCAGAGAGCTGCTGCCAGCCTGTGTTGTCAGTATTCAACTAGATGGACCAATGCTATAAGGCAGCTTCCTAGGTACCTGAAAGAATGATAGGAAGAGAAAGCAAAAATGTTCAGTGTTGGACTGTAATGTATCTTTTTTAGGATATACCGGGGGGGGGGGGGCATATTCACGAATACGCTATCCACAGATTCACTTATCCGCAGATAGTGGAAGCTCACCCCCACCCCCCTGTTCCCCATCAGTCATTATTTTACCTTACAAGCCGGTCTGTGTCTTCCTTTCAACAAACGCTATAAGCAGCAGCAGCAGCAGCATGCTGCTTATAGCGCTGAAGCCGGCTGAGTGCTAGAGAGGCTCAGCCAAAGAACAGGCAGCAGTTCCAGTTCGCCCCTATCCACAGTTATCTGCATCTTTCTTAAAGTGCAGTGGCCAGAACTGAACACACAGTACTCCACATGAGGTCTGAACAACGCGGAGTCAAGTGGAACCACTACCTCTCGTGATTTGGAAGCGATGGTTCTACTAATGAAGGCTAAAATTGTGTTAGCCTTCTTTTCAGCTACACCACACTACTAGCTCATGTTCATCTTGTGACCCACTGCAACTCCAAGATCCCTCTCACATGTTGTGCTGCCAAGTCAGGTGTTTCCCATTCTATAACTGCATCTTTGGCTATTTTTGCCTAAGTGCAGAACCTTGCATTTGTCCCTGTTGAACTTCATCCTGTTTGTTTCAGCCTAGTCTTCCATTCTGTCCAGGTCTTCCTGAATGCTTCTGCTGTCTTCTATTATGCTTGCTACTCCTCCCAGCTTGGTGTCATCTGCAAATTTGATGAGTCCTCCTTGTATCCCTTCACCCAAGTCATTGATGAAGATGTTAATGAGAACCAGGCCCAAGACAGAGCCCCGGGGCACTCCACTCGAAACTGTCCTCCAGGTTGATGCGAAGCCATTGATGAGCATGCTTTGTGTATGGTTGTCCAACCATATTTTAATTAATGATGAACGTGATCGATGTAAATATCCTTTCCACTTTAAATGCTGAGTCACTGATGGCCTGTACAGCATATACTGTATTTCATGAGTGCAATCCTGAAGAAGCTAAACTTGCTTAAGCTGTAACAAAATGAATGTCATGCTATTAAGCATTTACAACCTATTGACTTCATTGCACCTGAAGCAAGCCCAGCTTTTGATGGATTGTGTCCATAATGCAGCTCATCCAACTTTTTGGGACATTTGCTATACCAGAGAGCAATTTGAGCAGTCAACCAACAGCATCCACATATTAGGACAGTAAAACTTTGGATCCTGGACAAATACCCACATTTAAGAGATTCACAATCTGCTCAGGATAAATTATTTGTTGGGCGCAGTTCAGAAAATCCCTAATGAAAATGTGTTTGTTGTGTAACATTCATAAAATGATCATGCTGCACCTTTCGATTTCAGAAGGGTAGATGTTTGTCATTTACACAAGAAGCTTCTCCTTTCTTCAGTCTTCTTTCTCTTTTGTTACTACAGACATGTTCTACTGGAAGACAGTTTTCTTGACAGTTTTCCATTTTCCTGGCCCAAGTGGAAATGTTTTTTTTTCCACGCTTATTAAAAAAGAGCACAAATGCACACCAAGAAAGGAAATAGCCCAGTCTAATGATTGGGGGGGGGGAATACGTTCAACAGTTTTGTATGAATGTAACACCATAGTGTGCCAGAGCAGGATGAGGTATCCATCATCTTTGATATATTACAATGTGCAATAGAAATCTATGTGATCTTGATGGGAAGCATAGAATCTTGTGTGTGTGTGTGTGTGTGTGTGTGTGTGTGTGTGTGTGTGTGTGTGTGTGTGTGTTTAGGGCAGGGGACATGCTATAGCTTTATTTGACTCTTCAGAGTCTCAGGCTTCTCTTTATATAAAAAAGTTACTCATTTTCATTAAAAAAAAAAAAACCATGGAGTTCTAGAAGTCCTGAATTATGTTAAGGAGAAGAGTGTTCTGCTTGGTCAATGAAAGAATCTGAGCTTTAAATAAGAAAAAATGCGGATATTAAATAATGTACGGCGCGATCCTGTGTAAAAGAAGCCCAGGGGCAGGGTGTCGCGCAAGTGCCCTAAAGCACTTGCGCGACACCCGTAGAGCAAGCAGCACTGGCACTGCGGCTGGAGCTGCTTGCCCCGCCATCTCACCGGGCCTGTGGCTGCCGGACCAAGTAAGTGTCCTACGCTGGTCAGAGCAAGAGCAGGGGGAGGGTGGACCGGTCGGCGAGGGAGGGTGGCCATTGGCCGCCCAGCATCTGAAGGGGGCGGGGATACCAGGGGCCAAGATACCTGGTATCCTGAGCTCCCTCCAGACCCCAGGTATGCCAGCACGGGTGGCACAAATGTACGTGAGCTCTGGAGCTCATGTACATTCAAGGAGGCCCCCTCCCGCCACTTACACGGGGGGAAGGGGATGATCGATAGGATTCGGCAGTTGGCCATTTAGGCCGGCCGCCACAGCCTACACAGGATTGGGCTGCCCTTCTGTACAGTATCTCTCCATCCATATCCTACCTTCCTTTACACATTTTTGCTCATGAACACATCTGCACATGCACACACACACACACACACACACACACACACACACACACACACATGCGCACACACACACAAACACACTGAACACAGTTTTACCCCACTGATCTTACGTGTTTCAACTGTTCCCAAGGATGATGCACAATTTACAATTTGACTTAATATCAAATATCCATTTAAAACTACAATTACTGCTGCCATTATTTAAAATTTATTTAGGGCTAACAGTGAGAGCTCTGTATATTGTATCCATACATGGATAAGATAAGGATAGGGGAAAGGTCAACAATAGCCCTATAAGTCTTTAGGGAGAGATAGGGAAGTACTTAGAGACAAAACAGGGGGTGTTAGGAGTTAGTGAAGGAGCTAATAATGTGGTCCTAGAATGATGTAGGAAAGGCTTTGCTAATAAATGAATCTTATTAAGAAGATGAACAGGGGCAGATCACAGGAAAGCAAGGAAGAAAAAAAACAGAAACAGGAGGAAACTACTCTATTGAGATTTGTTGGCTCAATGTTAACGTTGTCTAACATCAATACAAATCTGCTCATAGGGAATCTGGTTTGGGATACTTTGTGTTAATACGTCACCATAAAGTGTTCCTCATCAATTTGAGGGAATTCAATAATCACACGATGTTATCAGAATATCTGACCGTTCACAAATACAAAAGCATATAGTAAATATCTATTGTATCTGTGTCCAAGAATTCTCATATAAAGCTCATGAATGAGTACAGTTTCACCTTGACTTGCTTACCACTTGTCCGGACCCAGGCGCCTCTGCCAGGCCTGGACTTGCTGCAGGATGGCGGTGGCTAGCTCCAGACCCCTCTGCCAGCCGGAGCGTTGGCAGTAGCCTCCGTGGCAGGCTGCGCACGAGCCCGAGCCTGCCAGGAGCCGCGGGGGACTGGGAGGAAGGTGTGCGGCCTCCCATAACCGGCCCCAACCTCCCCTTCCTCTCCGTTGGAACCCAGGGGCCAAAGACAGCGCTCGAGGGAGCTCCCAGCCCCCCAACAGACCTCACTTACCCCCTGGACTCCAGGTCCCTCGCAGGATGCGGCCCCGGACATCCCTACACCGAGGCAACCCAACCTGCTGCAGCTGAGCCAGAAAAGGAGGACAGAGGTTGGTGGGGATGGATGAGAGGGTGGGGGCGGGGCCCGTCAGGCGTGCCTCTCCTAAGGGAGGGAGAACACAATAAAAAGCAGACCACAGCCGATGAGGAAGGCCGTATTGGAGTGGCAGACTGGAGAACCGGAGCGACAGTTAGAGCAGAGCCCTCCAAGCCTAGCCTGGGAGAGGGATAAGGGTGCTTATGCCAACCCCCCTCCCCAAGGCTATTCTGAGGCACCGGTCCAAAGGGGAACTTACCTGTGGGTCTAGAAGGACCCGCACTGTACTTCAGGGCTGGAGCCCTCACTCGAGGCCGAGCCCCAGACCTACGGGACCGCCCTGACTACACCCCTCCCGGGGTCCCCCGAGAGACCTACCTTACACCACTGGTTCTTTATTCTTCATCACTGAGCCAACAAAACCATTGCATGCCATATACCCACCTTTCATGTGAGGGGCAGCCCAATCCTGCCTAAGTATCCAGTGGGCGGCCCAGGCCACCCGCCGGATCCTATCCCTGTTTCTTGAGGTCTCCCCAATGGGCCTCCCCAGCTAAATAGCTGGAGGAAGTCAGAGGAGGTGGTGCAATGGTGGATCTGTCCCGAAAAGGGGTCAGGGCTATGGTGGTCACTATCCCGGCCTCTGCCCCGGGCCGGTTCAGCCAATGGCCCCCTTCCCTCACCACCCGGACCACCCCCATGCCCACCGGGGGATCATTTACCTTCTCTATTGGCTGTGGGGACGATCCAGCGGTGGAGTGAGGGTGGCTGGCCTCCAACTAAGTCATCACGAACGTGCTTTACGGCACTTCACAATGGCTTAGAATGGCTGAGCACTTGCTCCGCCGTTCTTTCTTTAGTCAGGATTACGCCCCCAATCACATTGGAACATTAATGGAGCACCAGATTGCAACCTTAAAAATCAGCAGTGTTTGATGGACAATGACAGTAGCAATGGAGAAAGAAAATGTATTGTATACAAAGAGGATATTCTGCAAATTTATTGAATAATAATTATTATTATTATTTTGGAGAATGCAAACATTCGAGCAGCACTTATAGGATTTTTTTTTCTCAAAGCCTTCTTTTCTACACAACCAAAAGGACACAGAATTCTCTCCTGATTTCCAGATTACTTTATTTTGCAATTTGGGATGACTCTGAGAAACAGGCTGTAGAATCAGAAGCAGCTGGTTGAAACAGGTGTTACAGAAAATTATAATCCTACTTTGATTAATCCTGTTGGGTTGGGTTTTTTTTTTACAACCGCCCTCCAGTTATGCATGACAGGTATCCAAATAATCAAATGTATAGACTTCATAGTGACAATCCAAGCTATTGTCAGGAGAACCATCAGGAAAGATTGAAATATGTGAGCCAAAATAATTTGCGGTTGATGGAGATAGGCTTTACTAATGTCCTCTCTGAAATACAAGCAGGGTTTTTTTTTTGGGGGGGGGGAGAGAAGTGTATTTCCAACCCTAACGTTTATAGAAAATATGGATTCTATTACCAGGCATCTCAGGTTACATTGCTGGTACCTGTAGTAGCTTCTGTGCATGAATTCTGAAATTACATTAATTGCCAGAAACATGTTCAAATTAGTTATCAAAAACTGGTCCAAGTCAGATCAAAATTGTTCCATTTTGCACTGCAATTAGTAGCAAGGAAGAAAGCCAGTGGAATTGCTCTTGAAAAGTGCATTGAAGGTCATTGGGAAAGAGTATCAGCAAAGTATACATGCTAAAGTTTTAAGAGACTCAGAGGCGTTTCTATGGTCGGGGTGGTACTGTAAGTTGTGCCCCGTCCTAGTCCCCATTTACAACCAGGAATCAGGAGGCCCCGCCCCCTTGCCATCGGAACCATTCCATGCGGTGAAGGCAACGGGCAGGAGTCTCCTGCCCGTTGCCTTCACCGCACATAATGGTTCCGATGGCGAGGGGGCAGGGCCTCCTCGTTCCTGGTTGTAAACGGGGACTAGGACGGGGCACAACTTACAGTACCACCCCGACCATAGAAACGCCTCTGAAGAGGCTAACAGTTTGGTGTGTTTCACTTTGGAGGGTTCCTGCTTGTCATGTTATGAAAGGAATTGACCTTCAGAAAGTGACCAGCAATAGCGCTCAGCTGTTTTCAGACCATGTGAAAAGGAGTGGGGCATTTATCCCTCAAATATTGTACGGTGAATCCTTGAGTATTAAGTTGAAACAAAACAAATCATACAGTATCTCAGATAATACTGTTGTCTTCCTTTTACCAATCAACTCTTTTACCAATCAAATTCACATTTCTGAATGTATTCTTGAACAGGTCCTATATCAAAACAAATCAAGGATGCATTCTTCCTTGGAGCTCAAACATAGAACCAGATTAATAACAGCCCAATCCTGTGTAACAGTAGATCCACCAGTGTAAGTGCGCTTATCAGAGGCGTCGCTCCGGTAGGGGCGGGGCTGTAAGTATCGCTGCAGTCATAGTCTCTTTACCGAGCGAGGAGGAGGCAGCCCCGCCCCATCACTGTCCGAGCCAGTCCCCTACGGAGAAAGCAGCAGGCAGGGTCTCTTTCCTGCCGGTTTCTCCGTAGGGGACTGGCTCGGACAGTGAGGGGACGGGGCTGCCTCCTCCTCGCTCGGTAAAGAGACTATGACCGCAGCGATACTTACAGCCCCGCCCCTACCGGAGCGACGCTTCTGGCACTTATGCCAGTGTAACTTGCTGTATGCTGACGGATGCAGGACGGACACCAGCGTAACCCCCCTTGGGTTATGCTGCAACTCTGTTGGCGCAGGGGGCATTCCGGGGCATCCCTGCACTGTCAGAGTTGCGTCTGTCCTGCGTCCGAACTGTGAATGCACAGTGTCCAAGGGGGGTTACGCAGGTGTTCATCCTGCGTCTGTCGACATACAATAAGTTACGCTGGCATAAGTGCACTTACATCAGTGGATCTACTGTTACAATGGTGCAAGAGTTACACAGGATTGGGCTGTTAGTATGACTAGCATTAGAGCAAGGAGGTGGCTTGCTCCCTTTCTCTGGCACTAGGAACAGATCCCAGTGGGGACGGCAACGTCTGATGTGCGAGGAAACCTTATGTGTGGTGCAAGGGCTTTTGGGGTGAGGAGTGGGGAGGATGGGCAACACTGATTTCATTGGATTCTTAGGCTCCCCAGAGCAAATATGCAGCCTAGTGCCAAAGCAATCTTGTGTAATTCCTCCACGCTTTGAAGCAAGCACAGACCTTTCCACTTTTGCACTGCTTGATGCCTTTCCTGCGAAAACCTTGGACAAAAGGACTTACTCTGCACTCTCTGAAGATTTGACAGAAAACAGAAACTCCGCCAAGTCTACAAGCAGAAATAGCACACGTCCTTTCCTTTCACGGAAAGGAAGGGAAGGAAATCCCCATTCGGCAAGCATTCCTTCCTGCTGGGCTGGGCACCGGAGTTTGGGGAAAGTTGAAGTGTCTGTAAGTGGGCTAATTAGTGAATCAATCCTGGTACTTCAGCTTCACTTCAAAGAGGAAAGCACATTGCTTCTGCATTCCTATGGGCAGATTGAGCCCATCCTGCTTTTCTCCCACAGGTTTGCAGATGATAAAAACCTCTTCAACCAACAGAAAAAGTAAGATGTTCTCTGCATAAATGCATGTTAAGGGTATCTTTTTAAAAAATCGTTTTGCATTATCTGCATGGCCTAATACTTCTCAAAGAAGTACCAGGTGAAGTTGGAAAAACCTCAAGATGAATTTTCCCACAGCTAGACTGAGGCTCCCGTGATGATTGAACTCCCTCTACTCCTTTATTCTCTCTTTCTGTTTTCCAGCCCAATCCTATCCAGCACTGGTGCAGCGCGGGCGCCATGCACATGCTCTATCCAGTGCTGGAGAGGAGCAGGATGGAGGTCTCCTTGGAGTAAGGGGATATTTGTCCCCTTACCCCAAGTAAAGTCTCAGACTCCGCAGTGTGGCGACTTGGGTCCATGCTAGCTATTTTGCTGGCGCTGACCCGGAAAGCCCCATGTAAGCAGAAAAGGACCAGAAGGGAGCATAGGATTCAGCATTTGCCGGTGACCCCGATCCCACCCCCTCTTGGGCCTGATATGCCCCCCAACCCTCCCCCCTACTGATCATCACAACTCCTAATACAACAGAACAATTGTAGTGTTACCCCTGTAGCCTTAAGGCCGTGACAGACCGCACAAATTTCGGTGCGTCCCGGACACCCGAGGAGCTTTGTCGAGTCGTGCTGAGGTGTCTGGTTACCACAGCGGAAGCGAGCGGTCTACTGATTTCCGGCATGATCGAAAATCTTCCTGGGCCATGTTTGAGGGGGCCGCACAGCGGAGCTACTGCAGCCACCAAGGGGGAGGGGAGTGGCTATCTGCCAATCGGGTGTAAACTTTAGTGTTAGCCAATCACCATGGAGGTTTCTTCCAAGAAGGCAAAAGGAGGGACTACTTGCGGGAAGACACTCCTACAGACAAGCTCAGAGCGCGGAGGACAGTGGCCAGCCTCTCGCGCTCGCTCGCCTCGGCGCTCGCTTGTTCGCCTCGGCATGCGGTCTGTCACGGCCTTTATTAGAAACTGAAAGAAACTGATGATTGTCTGTTTGGCAGGGAAGGGGACTGAAGCCAGTCATCACATGCACAAAGCCGCAACTGTCAGATAGGGAAGGGGAATCACCGGTCCAGCACCCGTTAAAGCAGATGATTCCTCCTCTAGAGGTACATTTGCAGAAGCCTGCTTCTGCATGAAGACATGGGGCCCAGCCGGATTTGTTTGTGAGCCCGTAGTACTATGTACAGTTCTGTAAGCTGGTATCTTTCTCCCATGCTTCTTTAAAAACTGAAGTTTTGCTCCATCTCAGGATTTGTTGTGTTGCTCCCCAGCTACAAATTCAAATATTTGCATCAGTGAACTCCAAGATGAATGCTGAAGAAAAATCTGCTTCGGTGCTACTTGAGATCACCCACTCTTGCCAGGCTTCCAGATAAATTGCATTAATTTATTTGCTTTAGAATTGAACAGTGTATATATTTCGACACTATATCCAGCAATTATACAGATGGGCATCCATTGCACGCTTAAGTAAATCAAGGAAAATAGACAGACCTGTATGTATCATCCACTGGAAAATTTCCTCCTGTCTGAACACTAAATCTATTCTCATCGCTGTCTATGTATGGGAATGTTCCCACTGTCAAAGGGAAAAACTGAGCATATGGAAAGTACTGCAGCAAGGAATTATCCTATTGTTCATTGATGATCAACTAACAATAAATAATACAAATGAGAGACAGAGCAGTGGAGTGGAGTTAAGATTACCAGTGGGGAGATCTGGATTCAAATTCCACTTCAGTCATGGTGCTCAGTTGAAGTTTGAGATTTGGCTGTTGGAGCTTGCCAAAATCAAGATAATAAAAAAATGCAAACAACTCTAAAATCTTGAATTTTCAGGTGAAATTTCATTTTCAAGATACTAATTTGATTTCAATGTTGAATCTCTCATTACAAATTTGGTCACCAAATTGCGAATATTCACATTACCATCGAGCTGTTGAACTGGACGTGGACCTGAGTATATCAGTGTACTATATAATCATTGTTAGTCTGTACCTGGGTGCAGTTATTCACACGTTCCATTCAACAGAATTACAATCTGTATACTGTGTACATAAGAACATATGAAGAGCCTTGCTGGATCAGGCCAAGGACCCCTGTAGTCCAGCTTCCTGTATTTCACCGTGGCCCACCAGAGGCCTCTGGGAGCACACAAGACAACAAGATACCTTTATCTTGTTGCCACTCCCTTGCATCTGGCATTCAGAGATAGGCTACCTCTGAAACCTGGAGGTTGAATACAGCTAGCATGACTGGTAACCTGCGATAGACTTTTCTTCCATAAATCTGTCCAGTCCCCTTTTAAAGGCATCTAGGCCAGGTGCCATTACAACATCCTGTGACAAGGAGTTCCACAGATTAATTACATGCTAGGTAAGGAAATATATGGATCGTTGATCTGTAAAGAATAAACCCAGTACAGCCATTCACACAGAAATGCATACCTGGCTGCAGGCATCGTGTACTTAGTGTAAGTTTAAAACAAGCACACTCCACCTTTTCTAACCCAAAAGGAAAGACCAAGGCAGCTTATAGCATTAAAATAGAACATAATACAACAATAAAAACAAGCAAGTCTAAAAACACACACACAAAAACCCTGCAAGCAGCACAACAGAAACAACGTGAGCAAACAAAAACCTCCCAGCAAAACAAATCAGTCAAAGGCTGGGTGGAATAGAAATATGTGAATGGCCCTCTTGAGTTCCTCCTTTCCATTCCTCTGCTGCCGGCTTCATTTACCTTGAGTGCCTCTGGCAATTCAGATTCCAGCCTTGCCAACTCTGTCTAAATTTCTCCTGGTTTACGGGGAACCAGAAAGCCGGTGAGAAACTCTATTACTATTGTTAAATATTTCAGGACAACAGCAGCAGGTGGATAAAATGCACCTTATCCCAAATGGCCCCCATGTGGCTACTAAGTTGAGACACTCGTCGGCAGGGCTGCAGTTCCATGAAATGAAGTCGTACCGGCTAGTTTGGAAGCTGGGTAGAATCAGGCAGTTGTAGCAGCCTCTGGCTGGTGGATGAAGACACGGTGATATTCCTTGTTCTGGTCCCTGGGCTCTGGTGAGATTTAAGGTGGTGTTCTGCTGATCCCTATTCAGATCCTGGCCATAATGTACAGTAATGAAACCCAGCCTGGTGGATTTGAAACTACAGTCAGCAATGAAGCTCACTACAGAGCATCAAACAAGACTCTTATCATCCTTTTCATATAATGAACCATGGAGAGGTTCAACACATGTAGGTGAAGAATGCAGCATTGTGGTGGCAACCCAACCTATACACGTTTGCATCACTGTGTGAAATAAGCATATGGTAGGTGGGTGGCACAGTGGGTTAAACTGCTGAACATGAGCTGTCGATCGAAAGGTCGGCAGTTTGATTCCCGCGACGGGGTGAGCTCTCGTTGCTTGGCCAGCACCTGCCAACCTAGCAGTTCCAAAGCATGTTAATGCGAGTAGATAAATAGGTACCGCTTGCGGGAAGGTAAACAGCGCTCCGTGTTCCAGCGGCATGCTATGCGCTGCGGCAAGGAGAGTCATGCCGGCCACATGACCACAGAGGTGTCTTCGGACAGTGCTGGCTCTTCGGCTTTGAAATGGGGATGAGCACCACACCCTAGAGTCGGACACGACTGGACTTAATTGTCAGGGGTCACCTTTTCCTTTTAGGCCCTCTGTATCCGTGATTTGAACACATCCACAGATTTGTCTCAATGCGGATGCTCGCGGATACAGGAATCACTGCAAAAACCTTTAAAAAGAAAAAAAGTTAAAAATAGTGTTTCTTTCCCTTTCACCGGTAAACCACTCTGTTTGCAGGGCTTTAGAAATGAAAATCATGCTCTGGAAGCCTTTTCCGGGTTGTGCAATTCCCCCCTCCTTTCCCCAAGATCACCCCAGAATGCATTGTGCAACAAATTCTGGGGCAAGCCTGGGCAAAGGGAGGGAGTTGTGTGACCCGGAAGAGGCTTCTGGAGCACTATTTCCCTTTCTAAATCCCTGCAAACTGAGCGGTTTGCCAGTGAAAATGTAAGAAACCCTATTTTTAACTTTTTTTCTTTTTTAAAGGTTTTTACAGTGGCCCCCATATCCGCAACAGCGGACTTCGCTATATGCGGAATTTAGTATCTGCAGGGTTCCGGGAACAGGACACCGTGGATACTGAGGGCCCACTATACATAGGATGGGAGAAATGAAACTGCTACTGTGATGCCACCTCCACACTCACTTATGTGCATTGAGTAAAGTTTCCATACAACTCAATGGGCTTAACTCACCTATCCCACAAGATTCTTATGTAAAATGGGATAATCCAATGCAGTCCATCTTCAGCAGATTGGAGGACTAACAGCGCAATCCTATCCAATTTACACCACCGGTGTAACCAGCGGTACAGCAAGAACAGGAGGCCCCAGAATGGAAAGGGGATTCAAATTCCCTCCAAAGGGGGATTCAAAAGGGATCTGAATCCGCTTTCCGTTCTGGAGCCTCCTGTTCTCGCTGCACCGCTGGTTACACTGGTGGTGTAAGTTGGATAGGACTGCGCTGTAAGTAGAATAAAAATGTCATAATTAAATGAATGAACAGCTGATATAATGGCTAAGAAACTGAGCGCTGAACCAGGACTTCCCTTGTCCAAAACTGACCTCTGGTATAAATTCACTAGGTGGTCTTAGACCAGGAGTTCTCAACCCCTGGTGGGCTGCGTACCATATCCAGAACCTGACTCCACCGGCATACCACTGTAAGTAAGTGGCAATGACATCATCGCCACTTACATCTGGGTTTTCGGCTGCGTTTTTAGTCGGAAATCAAAGATAGGACGATCAGAGTAGGTGGGAGGGCCCTTTGCAGTACTCCTGAGAGGCTCGGCCAATGGCCAGAACTTCTTGGGAGCAGAAACATGGCTGCTTTGCAGCTGTGTTGGAGCAGGGTTCAGGCAGACCAGTGGTCCGCGTACCACCTCTGGTCTGCTGAAGTACCACCGATGGTACGCATACCATTGGTTCAGAACCCCTGTCTTAGACAAACTGCTCTCTTAGCATCAGTTCTCTAGCTGCAATAACAATACTTATCTTACAAGATTTCTGTAAGGATCACAGCAAGCTAGCACATGTGAAGCACATTGCATACCCAAAATAATTGCTATTAAATGCAGAGTATGTGAGCCAGTCAATAACATGCAATATTTGAAATTGAGACCCCTGGGTATTAGGATGAGTTCTGGGACCTAAGCAGGAAGAGCCAGTGCCAGGCTATTTCGTGCCCTAGACAAGGCTAGTTACTTGTACCCCTTACCATCTTTTTTCCTATAAGACTTTATAATTAATTATACGGCTTATACGACTTTATAATTAATTAATTATAATTAATTAATTATAATTAATTATAATTATAATTATATATAATTAATATTATATTAATTATAATATTAATTAATATTAATTAATATATATATATATATATATATATATATATATATATATATATATATATATATATATATATATATATATATATATTGTCAGTTGCAGTTTTTAAATACTAATCTGAATAAAACTGCACCCCTCTGAAGTCTGTGCCCTAGGCACCTGCCAAGTTGGCCTAATTACAGCACCGGCCCTGTGAGCAGGCAATCTGCCTCTTGACTTGAGTTCTCCATTTGTTAAATGGGAATAATAACATTGAACCTCAGATAATTGTTGTGAAGGTGGGCACAGTGGAAGATTGTAAAGCAAATTGCAAACTAAGGATAACCAAACAGTAATTGCAAATGGTGTGTGTGTGTGTGTGTGTGTGTGTGTGTGTGTGTGTGTGTGTGTGTGTGTGTGTGTGTGTGTGTGTGTGTGTTGCCCTGGTAGGAGAACTTGTCATATGGGCACAATCCTGAAAGAAAAGCTAGCAATGGAACGAGCATCCCGTCGCCGGAGACATTGCAAACGTGCTGTAAAGCTGGCCTCTGTGCGGCCGCTTGACAAGATAAATCGGGATCCGGCGGGGGTGTTTTGGCGGGCGAGGGAGGGGGGCCATTGGCCTAGCCAGCCTGGGAGGGGGAGGGGGATGGCCTCAGCCATATTCCCATCCCCGCCAGGCCGGCTAACAGCCTCCTCTACTTAATCAGAGGAGGCCGATTGGGCCGGCTTGGCTTTACACCAGGGGAAGGAGACAAGCAGTGGCCATGGGCCGCCGTCCAGATCCTTGTGCTGGATTGCACTGTATGTCATCTAACGAGCTGTTCAGCTCCCTGCATTCAGCTGAATTATTTCCAAAGAAATCTATTTTGAAATGATGACGTACCAGTCACCCAGCTGAAAGGAGAGAACTTTAAATTACCCAGGGTAATTTACCTGTTATCAATTCCCAAGTATAGAAAATAATTCTGTTCTTCATTTCTAGCAGTGTACAGTTCATGCATTTAATATATGTGCAGCAAAGCAGAGTCCATGAAATAACAGATTCATTTGTGCTTGCTCCCATTTGCAAAGTTAAATTAAGACTTTTTTTTTTTTGCTATATTAGACTGAATATATAGGAAAATTGTTTTTGAAAGGCAAGGGAATTCAGCAGCATCTGAATATTATAGCTTTAACTTGAAGCATAGTTAACTGATCCTGTATATTCATTTTTTTTCACTTCCAGGGGAAAAAAAAAGGTTTAATCCTCTTTTAAAGTGTTCTAAGTTTGTGGCAACTATCACATCTTGTGAATGTGAATGCTGCTGAATTTTGCCTTTAAGAGTCAAAGCCAGAAGCCAGGATGAGAAAGGTGGGGGAGAACTGGGAAAATAGTTTCCATTTTGCCACAAAAATCTGCAATGGGCGGCCTCTACAATCTCCCTGAGGGCCTAAACAGTTGAACAGTCCTAGGCACAGATGGACTAGAAATTAGAGAGAGAGAAGATGGGGTTCTTTTAATTTTTTCCCCAATCTAAGTTTTATGCGCTGTGCTCTGCCAGTGAGTTGTAAGTGATAAAAAGTTGAGTTATTAGAAGTCTGGTGAGCATTGCTGTTCTCACATATTCAATAAATTCTATACATGAATTATGCATTGTGTGCAGAAGTACTTTCTTTTGTTCATCTTGAATCTACTGCCAATCAATTTCAGTTGATGGCCCCAACTTCTCGGATTATTATGAGAGAGGCAGAAATACTTCTTTCTGTCCACTTTGTCAACATTGTGCCTAAACTAAACTTCCCGAAGTGCTGTTGTCGCTTTTGCTTGCTACGAGTTGAACAGCCCAATCCTATCCACCACCACCCCTCCTCATGCTCAGATGCAGCTTCATTCTCTACATATTCATTTTTTTATTTATTTTTCACATTTTTATACCGCCCTTCCTCCAAGGAGCTCAGAGTGGTGGACATATTTCCTCCCCTCCTTTTTGTCCTCACAACAACCCTGTGAGGTAGGTGGGGCTGAGAGATAGTGACTGGCCCAAGGTCACCCAGGAAGCTTCGTGGCTGAGCGGGGATTTGAACCTGGATCTTCCAGGTCTAAGTCCGACTCCCAAACCACTACACCATCCTGGCCATATTGTTCCATTCAGGTTCTTTTTCAATCCATTGCCTACTCTGCACCCTTCTTTCAGCCTCCTTATGTATGGCCTTTCTGTATCTGACAGACTGATCCTATCAAAGCCCCGTGCTGGGACACAGCAGCACCAGGACTGGCTCCACTGTATCCAGTGTGGGGCTGGAGGTCTCCTTGAGGGAAGGGGATGATCGTCCCCTTCCCTCGTGTCGAGCCCCGGCAGCCCCTATGGGGCTACTCAGAGGCGCACCAGCAAAATGGCCGTGCAGCTCCGAGCAGCCCCGTGTCGGGCTTTCAAGACCAGAATGGGGAATTGGCAGAGGCTTCCTGGGTGAATAATTGGATCATCTCTTGAATCATCTCCTGGGTGTGCAGTCAGGAGTTTCCTGGGCTTCATTGAGTTAAGGTGTGCCCTTCCAGGTAGCACAAAAGGCTTTGCTGTTTACCTGCCTGAGGAAAAGGGGGGGGACTGGAGTAACAGGATGGGAACCCTAGTCTGGGGTCATCCATGGCCAAGTGTTTGTCTCCCCCCCCCCACATAAGGTTGGCGTTCGTATAGATGTGACAGCATAAAGAGCAAAACAAGGTCTGATGTGGCAAACTCAGCCATTCAAGCACGAATGGCGACAAACAGCGCAATCCTATCACCCCCCCCACCCTCGCTGTGCTGCATCCTGTGGAGGGGCAGTCCTGGAGGTCGCCTGCTGGGGGTAAGCCCTCACTGCACCACCAAGTCTACTTGGACCTATGCCAACTATATAGCCGGCGCAAGTCTGAGTAGACCCGGGAAAATTGGCTCAAAGCTGGGAAGGGGGATAAGATATTGGCAGCACTGCTGCCAACAATACCGCCCTCCTCCCTGCCCTTGTATCCTCCACATCCTTCCCTTTCCCCACCCCATTCCACCCACCACCCACACTGATGTACCAGTGCTAGGACTCTTTTCCAGACCACTGGCATGCAGCTGTGGCCACTAGCTGCTTGTGGCAGCAGTCCAGCCATGATGAATGGCATGCCACATTTTGCGACAGCTATAAGAACCTTGCGCAGTCGGAACACTAGTTCTGGCAGTGCAAGGTCCTCATAGGATTCAGCCAAAAACTACCTTCCAATGTACCTATATTCCATGCTTTGCTTCATTTCTTTTTTTCCGAAACTGAATCTGCAACTGGATTCCACATTCGAATGACACTCAAGACTAAAACTTCCAAACAGATGCTAACATTTGAAGAAGCCCATCAGAGATAGAATTCTGTTTTGTGCCATCTTAGACTGCTATTTGCAGGCTCAGTAATGAGATGAGCATCAGTTTAAAAATAAAATTGAACTTTTCCCAGACTATTAAAGTAGCTATTATTTCAGCCAGTGCCTTGTGAATCAAAACTTTCTTAATACCCTTTTAAAATTGATCACCCTCCAAAAACTGCAAAGACTCAGCTAAAAGAGATGCTATGGTCCACTGACCACATTAAATCCAAGCATGAAGCTCTTAAATGGATTTTAAATGTATCATCCATATAATGTTTATTACAGTTCACACTAAATCCCTCTGATACTTCAATGCATTTTACCGAACAAGAATAGACTGTGCGGTGAATCTCTGGCTATAATTTATATATTTGATACGAAATCCTATTACAAATGGTCTTTCAAAATGTGACATTCAACAAAATGATTCCCCCCATAGCTTGTGAAAAGAACAGACTTTCATTAAATGCTCAGGGTCTGGATCAAGTGTTACCACCTTCTATGATGTCATCATTTTAGTTTGGATGTATCAGTTGTGACATCGGAAAAGACAATACCGTACATAACTTCCAAAATGCATTACAAAATGCCTCTCAGAAAATCAAAGCCAGTTTTTCTCTTCCTAGCCTTCACAACATTTTCTCAGTCTTGTTCCAGCTCTGTTTTCTGTCTGAACTTTGTTACCTCTGACCCAGGATAAACCTAAAACTGTGTGTTTTAAGTTTTGAGAACTGTGTTGAGATTTCTCACTTGAGCAACATATTTCATATTCCGCTTTGCAGATGGTGGAAGCAATAAATTTAGCAAGCACATTTAAATGAAATCTGGTGTGCATGTTCTTTATGACAATGCAAACCTGTAAGGGTGAGAAGAGACAGAAATTATATGGAATCAGATAATAAGGCCAGTTTGATGATACAACCATTCTAATGATACAATCCTATGCGTTTCAGAGGTGCATAGGAATGTTCAGAAGTAAACACAAAGGACCAACATAAGCTTACGTGTGGCAATGGCATTCAGTTAAAAGGTGGCATGCATTCCATCAGGAGTATGACAGGGAGAGACTATCCCACCCAGGGTTAGCTCACCAAACCAAGAAATTTCCTGCCTGAATAGTGCAGGGCCCTGATGTTTGGGCAAGCATGGCTACCATGGACTCTGTATATGTAAATATCTCAATGTAATGTGAAAAAACTGCTGAATCACTGTGACTAAGCACCCATGAACAAAGGCTGATGCAATAGATAATAAGATGCATCAAGCTGCACTATGATTGGTGGAAAGCACTATATAAGGAGGCTGGCAGAGCCTACCTGTGTGGGTTGTTGTGTGGAGTTTATGAGAGCTGGGTTGTTGTGTGGAGTTGGAGAGAGCTGGAGTCTAAGCTGTGGAGTTTTGTATATAAGAAGCTGTTATCTGTAAATGTGTAAATACAGACTTGGTGGTGGACATCTGCCTTGTCTGTTTTACTTTCATCGGCGGAGGAACGACCTTGGAGCAAGCGTGCCGTTGCACTCTGCTAGAGGCAAGCTCATTAGGCTCAGCATTTCTTAATAGGTTATGGGCCCAGCCCAACGCCAGCACCTGTAGCTGTTTCAAGGCTGTTTGTGGTGTTCCAGTGAGTCTGCTTGTTTTGAGTGAAGTGTCGTGTGAGCAGGATGCAGCCCGCCGGCTTAGCAGCAACAAGCTTCCAGCTGCTTCGTCTAAATGACACGAATTACATGTCATGGTCCATGAAGATGGAAATGTTCCTGAGATGGGAGGAGCTCTGGGAGATTGTGAGTAATCCTCCTCAGGACCTTGACAGAGCGGAGGCAAGGTTGAATGAGAGGGCTCTGGCAACTATCGTGCTGTGCGTGGAAGACAGCCAACTCATCCACGTTCGGGGGGTCATCTCTGCAAATGAATGCTGGACTACCCTAAGACAGCTCTATATTCGGGACTCTGTTGCCTCCAAGATCAGCCTGACAAGGACGCTCTATCGGGCTCGCCTCCAGCCAGGAGGCAGTATGGCTGATCACCTCCAATTCATGAGGAAAACCTTTCTGGAGTTGAAGGATGTGCACTACCTGGAAAGTCACAAGGTATTCATCATCCTGTCTTCTTTGGATGAATCCTGGGATGTGCTTGTGACTACGTTAGAGTCTCTGCCACAACGTGAACTCACCCTGGCGTACCTATCGGGCAGACTTCTGGAAGAAGAACAGAAGAGGGCAGACAACCTGCTAGCCCGGGAAAGAGGTGCCAGTATTCAACCGATGTCGTGTGTCCCACCAGCTGCAACCAAGGAGGACGTCGCCTCTGGAGTCCATGTAGTCAAGCGTTGCTTCAGGTGTGGATCGGAAACGCATCTGCAGCATTCCTGTCCAAGGAAGACCAAAGCTGCAAGCAGGAAAGGAGCGGCGCGAAGGAGGGGCAGCAGCAACGCATAGGTCTCCATCGTTCAGACAGCTGAGAGCGTCCAGAGCCTGTGGTTAGTCGACAGCGGCGCAACCCAGCATGTTGCCCACGAACTGGAACTATTTACTTCATTGAAGCCTGCTGCAAAAGCGCACGTGAACTTGGCGAATGGTGTGTGCTCCCCAGTGAAGGGGGAAGGGACGGTATATGTACCTGGTTTGGGTGAGTCTCTAAGTGGTGTGCTTTATGTTCCAGAACTCCAGCACAATCTGTTAAGTGCCTCAAGCCTGGATAAGCAGGGGTACAATGTTGCATTTTCTGAGGGCATGTGAACTATAATGAAAAATGGTGTAAAGTGTGCACAAGGTGTAATATCTGACAATTTAGATGTGCTGGGAGGTTTGACTGCTACTAAAGCTCAAACAGTATTCTCCAATAAGCCAGAGCATGACAATTGTGTGCATATGTTACATAGAAGGTTGGGTCATGCCAGTTACAAAGTTCTGGAGAAAACTGCAGAGAGTGCATTGGGGCTGAAATTAAAGAAATGCCCAAACTTCTTGGATTGTGCCACGTGTAAACTGGCAAAGTCTAAGACGTGCCCAGTGAGCCGAAAAAGCACTAGAGAAACCACACGTTGCTTTGAACTGGTCTCTGCTGATTTAATAGGACCGTTAGTCGAGTCATATGGACACGCATGATATGTTCTTGTGATCATCGACCACCACTCCAGATACAGTTTTTGCTATCCACTAAAATCTAAAGACCAAACATTTTGAGCATTTTCGCAACTGGCTAGCTTTTATTGAACGAAAATATCATAAAAGTGTTGGAGAGGTTCAATCTGATCGGGGTTCTGAGTTTCTGAGTACAGAATTTCAAAATTGGCTAAAGGAAAAAGGGATCAGACACAGGCTGTGTAACCCTTATTGTCCTGGTGAAAATGGTCTTGTAGAGAGACATAATAGAATGTTGCAAACCATGATGAATTCATTATTGGCTGACTCAGGTCTCAGTAGGAAATATTGGGCTGAAGCTATTTTGTGTGCCAATTACATTCAAAACTGTCTTTGGACCTCTGCACATGGTCAGATACCCTACGAAGTTTTGTATGGAAGAAAGCCTTCTTTATCTCATATCTGAACCTTTGGGTGCAGTGCATGGGTGCATGTACCCAAAGCCACCCGGAAAAAGGGTCAGGCAAAAGCCAAAAGGATGACTTTTATCGGCTATGAACCTGGTGCCAAATCATATAGGTTCGCTGATGATAATAGGAAAGTAATTTTCTCAAGGTCTTCAAGTTTTGCTGAGCAAAATTGGGACAGGGTAAAAGAAACTCCAGTCTATCTCCCTGCTAGTAGCACAGAAACTCCTCCAGCTGCTGGCAATCAGCAGCCTTTGCCACAGCAATTAAGTGTAGATAAGGAGGAAGAGACTGAGGAAGGAGGGGAATTAACCTCTCAGGTGCCTAAAACAGAGCAGCAGCCAGAAGCACAAGAACCAGTAGCTCTTCGTAGATCCCAAAGGACTACAAAGGGAGTTCCACCTCAACGCTACTCCCCTAGCCATTACACGGTGTGCACTGCTATAGCTGAACCTCAAAGTTATGAGGAAGTTATGCCCCCCCCCCAGGTTTGCTTACCTGTTATCAACATTGGCAGCTGCTGCATAGGCAATGACAATGAGAATGGCAGCAGAAGGGACGGGGGGGGGGGGTGTCTCAGCTTTCTCTCCCTCCCTCCCTCCTCCCTGTTGCTTGGAATGTTGTTATGGGAACTTGGGAAAGGATGTTTTCCCATGGCCTTACCAACACCCCACAATTCAGTTTAAGACAATAAGGATTACTTTCTGAAGCACACCAAGATCCATCAACCCTGGCATGAGGAAAGAGATGAAATCCACAGCCCTTGGATTCCCCCCAGTTTTAGACCAGTCATCTCCTCTTATAGCCAACCACAAACTGCAGGTAAGGGAGCCTCCACAAAATCTTGGGAACTGGGCCCCCTAATTCAAGCACTGCGCATCATTGTTTCCAACAGTGCCCAAAACAAAACAAAAGGGGCAAAGTTTCAAGCTGGTGTTTAAAAACAGAAAGCTCATTGTAGTGTATAATTAGCATACAATGGGGATTCACCTCTTTAGGGGGCATTTCGTCCTCAGGGTGGCACAACCCAGAACACCACCCAATGGGTCTGGTACTGTCTGGGCCTTGGGTCTGGTACTGTCACCTCTGCTCTAAAAAACCCCAACCCTTTACTTTTATTCTGGTGTGGTTTTTTCCAACACAGAATTGCCAGGACTTTTGGTTTGATTTAAAGGGACCATGTGAATGGACCTCCTTCGTTTGTGAGATCCCTGTAAATCAAACCAGAAGTACCACACTACCAACCATCAACCATTAATGGATGCATTGTAACTCTGTAAGGAAGATTTGTTTGAGTTATTTACCTTTAAATGTATGTGTGACCCAGTTTAAATAATCCGCATACTACCGGTATTTGTGCCAATCCATTTTAAGAGTCGGATATTAATTTTGGCTACCTGTAGCTAAATCTATCTTATCTTCCCCAATCAAAGCATAATATTTTATAGAAGAAAATAAGGTAGTTGAACATTTTCATTGTGGCTTGTTTATGTTTAATCAAGAGCTCTTGGCAGCTGAAGGCCACTTTCCGAATCAGAAAGAACTTTATTGAATTAATGCAAGAAGTGTCATTGAGGATCTAGCACTGAGGGAGGTATGCAGAGGCTGATTATGGGTAAAATAAGGCTGCAGTTTGGAGTGAACTGAACAACAAATACATTTAATCAGAATGAGAAACCCAACTCAGCTGGCCTCAAAGCCTTCTGCCGCAACTATACTCCTCACCCTGCAAGCGGGAAGAGGCCTCTCTAAGCCTGTACATGTTTCTCCAAACTCGCTTCATAATAGTGGCGTCGCTGGAAGTGGGGCAGAACGCTAAGTTCCGCGCCGCGCTGACCTTTTCCTGCGTGTTGCCTTCGCCCCACTGAATGGCTCCGAAGGCAAGGGGGTGGGACCGCCTCGTGCCAGTGAGTAACAGAGGTCAGCGCGGTGCGGAACTTAGCATGTTGCCCCCACCTCCAGCGACGCCACTGCTTCATAATATTTAGCATGGATTAGATGGGCATTTGGCATGATCCAGCAGAGCTCATATGTTGTTCTGACATTAAAGCTGCAATCCTATGCACACCTACCTGGGAGTAACTTAAGCCCCATTGAACACAGTGGGTCTTACTACTGAGTGAACATGCTCTATTAGCCATCTAGCTCACTTGTGGAACAGGTTTCCACTCCTAGTGCTTTCAACCCTACCAGAACCAAAGTGGCGGTTCCTGTTGAGTAAAAGCCCCAAACAGTAGTTGATCCACATGCTGCTTTTCTTCACTTGTCAAAGCTTTTTAAGGCAAACACAGAGGAACAGGAGATCAACTCCATTCCCCTAATGTAACATATATAGCAGCATATTTAACAGCTTCAATGGATTGGTGCATTGCGCCAATATATAAGCTTGCAGAGCAATCCTATACATATTTACTTGGAAGTAAGTCCCGCTGTTCCATGGAGCTTATTCCAAGATAAGTAAGCATGAGAGTGTCATTTCCAGCTGCCAAGTTCTTACTAAATTTACATCCCAATCCTGCGTAAAATGCACTGGCCTGCCTAAATGGCTTGCCGCTGCATCCTATCCAGGATGTGTCCCGTGCCGGTGGGGCAGGGGCTCACCTCGGGGAATGGGGATGTTCGTCCTCTTCCCCTGGTGTAAGCTCCGGCGGCCGCAAGGGGCCTTCTCAGATGTGTGCCAGCTATTTAGCTGGCGCACAACCGGGGAGAATGTGTAAGGCCGGCCAAGCACAGGAAGGGGATTAGGATATCGACGGAGTGCACTGCCAATATCTGCACTCCCTCCCTGGCCTGACCAGACAATCTCCCCTCCCTCGCCACCCTGGCCCTTCCTCCCCATGCCCTCCCGCCGCAGGGCTTACATGTGTCTGGTGGTGCAGGTTCTGGAGGGCAGCGGAGTGAGTTGTGCCATCCTCCGCGCCAGTGCCGCTTACTCCAGAGGTGCCACGAAAGTGCTTTGCGGCACTGTCGCGATACTGTAGGCCAGTGGAGTACTAGCTTCTCCGGCCTAAAGTTAGGCAGGATTGCGTGGTTAGCCTGTTGCACTAGGTTTTTTCTGAAGCTCTCCTCCACTGAACAGAACACAATCCTGTTTTCATACTAGTCAACAAAACACCTAAGTAGATTCCCATCTTCGGAGAACTATACTGCGATCTCTGAGCAAATTTTAGATTTAGCTTTGACTTTTTTTAAATTAAGGTGGGGAGGAAAAAAAAAAACATGCCCTACCATTATAAGCCATAAGCCCTACCATTATAAGCCATTCCTCATAAAATGTAAATCTGACATTAGTGACATGTTTGCAAATGGAAGGGAATCTGCAACTATATATTTTGTCAGTTGATGTGTGGAACTCAGTGACACTGGTAATGCAATGTATCTTTTGATTTCATTTAAGAGGAAAGCAAATTAAGGTCACATCACATCTCTGCCTAAAAGTGGAGGGAGAAGTGAACACTGAGCAATAAGGACGGTACCCATCTGGTACCCCAACTAGAGCTAAGCCAAATATTTTCTATTGCAGTAGATAACATTGTTCTTGCAGAGATTCATCAGGCAGCCATTGATCACGTGTACCTCTAGCAAGTGATTGGGGAAGCTTCACCTGTTGGATTAATGCCTGGACATATCCCTTCCTCAGCTCAAAGTCAAGCTGGAAGACTAATGACCCAATGTTATCAGCCGTCCTATATGACGACGGAACTCACGCTCTGCCATCGTAAATGCAGCAGCGCCACTGTACACTGCTGCTGGGTGCATCAGAGTTGCCGGCACACAGTCAGCATCTCCATGCACCGGCCACAGATGGATGCAGCCCACACCAGATCTGGTAAAGTGGCGGAGGGGGTGGGTTGTGGGCATTTCAGGGGAAGAGAGGGGGTGGATCCCTGCAGCAGCAACTTGCACTGGAGGACTTTTGCTGCTCAACATGCTCCCTTCCTCTCCTTCGACATGCCAGAAAAATAGCTGGCATAGGTCCAAGGAGAACCATTGCCAACCAGGCGGCCTACCAAGAGGTATGTAAAAATGTTTTTTTTTTTACTTACCTCTAGTTGGCCCCATAGCATGCAGTGTGCACTCAGTTGGCGGGATACATGCTGTGCAGTGGCAAGGGATAGGATTGGACTGTAAGTCAAAGTGTGGGTGGGCGGAGCTTAATTTATAAAGCCAGCATATTAAAGGAGATTGTACAAAGTCTTGACTGCTTACATGGTGCAAAAGTTAAGGCAACCACCTTAATTTCCGATTTTCCATACTTTGGGGCGGCATAAGGATAAAGCACCGGAATACTGACCTTAAACCAAAGGTTTTTGTGTGTGGTGTTGTTTTTTTTGAATATACTACGCTGTCATAACAGTACGCTCTCATTTTGCCTCCCCCTCCCCTTTTCTGGTCTTTGGCATTGAATTGTAGCCTTTCATTTTTTTTCCTAACTTCACATGCATAATGCATGATAATAGTCCCCAATGAAAATGAGAAGCTTTAAGTCTCTGAGATTCATTACAATGTAAATGAGCTAACTAGATAGTACACAGGCAAAAAAGAAAAAAAGAAGAAGAAAAAAACCCTCTATAAAAAGGGGAAACATGAATTTAGTTTGCTGATGTTTTGGTTAAATGTTTTTAATAGTTTGTACAATCAGATTTGGAACTGTAATGATTTGGGTAAATGGATGTCTTGTAGCAGGTTTTGATGGACAGCTTGAATTGTTCGCTTTATTTAGTCTCTGTTTATGACTTGTCTTGGCTCACTTTAGCCCAAAATAGCACAAATTCAAACCTCTGTTATTCAGAGTGGCTCAGTCCTTAATCCCCATTGATTGGAGCTCATCTCTCCCCCCCCCCCTTTACGGGTAAAGAAGTGAAACGTGTGCTGCCCTGTGTGGGACATAGAAATTTGTCCTGGTAAATGATTTCCCCTTTCACTATTTATTTGATGGGGCCAGCATTAAGACTGAATCTGGAAAGGACCGGACTGGGTGAATCATTGGCTGCTTAACCTTTTCTCTTCTTAGTTCCTTGCCTACCTACTGATGGTCTTTTACTAAATAAATAACTTTTACAGCTAAATAAATAGCATTGGTTCATTAGGGACATTCATGATTGTCGCCCCCCCCCCAAGCCGCCATCTGTCAAGGAACATGTGGAGGGAAATGGGACTTCACCTGCTGGCTAGCCACATCCCCTGATGCTGGTGGACCAACTGGTTATAGCCGTACCAGCATCAGCAGAGGAGAAGCCAGCCCATTTTCAATGGGGTGCGGCACCCCTTTATGACCCCTAAGGGACCCCCTTCACCCCTTTATAACCCTCTAGTTTTTCGCAGGCCCCCTATTGCCTGCAAAAGTGAACCTGGCGCTGCCATGAGGCCGCGGTGCAAAATTTTGGGTTTTTTTAACCTTTCTGGTATTTTAAAAAATTTTTTAAGGCAGCTGGGGGCATTCTCGGAGGGGCGCGGGGGCATGTGTGTGCTTTGCGGGTACTTAACTGGCATTTTCAGGGCAGCATTTTTCACAGGCAGCATTTTCCCGGGGTTCTCGTTCTGGCGCCGCCATCATGAATGGGCGGGACTCTCTAGGACCCTCCGTCTCGTTGGTCTCGCTGGTCGGTCCTCCAGAGCCCTAGAGCGGCCTGGGGGACCGACGGACCAGCGAGACGGAGAGTCCTAGAGAGTCCCGCCCACTCAAGATGGCAGTTCTGGAAGTTCTGGCCTGGAACGAGAACATGCTGCGCCCCGGGAAAAAGCTGTGCCCTGCCAAGACAAGCTAAGTACCCCAAAAGCACACACACACCCTGGGGGGCACACACAAGGCAGCTGCCGCCTTGAGAAGCAGCAGGGGGGTGGCAGCTGCCCGCGAAAGAGAAAAAAAAGGAAAAACCCCGGAAAAAACCCGAATAAAAACAAAACTTAAGGGGGCCTGCGCCCCCTAACCACCGCACCACCGCACCCCATTCTGCGATGCCTCTGAGCATCAGGTTGTTGGAACTCTGCATTGGAATACGCTGGGTGCCCCCTTCCTTCCCTCTGATGGTGCACAGGATGCCCCTACATGTATAGGGGTCAATGAGACCAGGCGGGGACTTTCATGGGTCTGGGACCTTGGCCAGTGCTTGAGCTGACCAACCTCTGATGCCATCTTGGGCCATACATTTCAACAACTATATATTCAGCGTAAAACATTCCAAGATTCCCAAGGTTGCATGGAAAAGCTTTACATGACTAGGGTCCTTTCATATGAACACTGAACATGCAGCTGCCAGTGGGTTCATTGGCATCATGGGGGCATGGTCAGCAGATGCTGTCTCATTCCCCCCAACAAATTATGTGAATGCTTGGCAGAGGGGATGCGCCACTGGCCTTCTAGTCTCATGTTTATGAAAGAGAGCACACAAATGGGAGCAGGGACGGGCAGCTCAATCCTGTGTAGAGGCTACCCGCCGTATCCTATTCAGGTCCTGGGCTGCCCTGGGGCAGCCAGGGTGCACTTCGAGGGAAGGGGATAATTGTCCCCTTCCCCGGGTGCAAGGCGACCCAGGCCCAATTGGTCTACTCAGATGTATGCCAGTTCTGGAGCTGGCGTACACCCAAGGTCTCTGTGTAAGGCCGCTCTGGGCCTGGAGAAGGCTTTGAATATCAACAGATCTCACCACCGATATCCCCGCCCTCTCTCCAATGGCCACCCTCCGTCACCACCCAGTCCACCCTCTCCCCGCCCCTGCCGTGGCCAGTGCAGGATTTACCTTGTCCTCCAGTTGCCCTAAACGCGCTTTACGGCACGCTCCCCCCGGCGCTTCATTACACTGAAGATTGCGCTGACAGACACCCAGTAGGAACTCACTGACACTCCTGCAACTGGGAATGCAAGGATAGGGCACCCAACATGACTAAGCAAGGCAGCTACGTCGTGCCTTGCATTGTTGCCAGCACTGCTCACATACACACACACCCCTACCACTGTATGCACAAACACAGTCTCGGATCTGGGTTTGTCTGGCCCACAATTAAGACCAAATGGAGGGAATTTATACTTTGTAACCAGAGAGGCCAAGATGAAGTGAATGGCAGTTGTAGGGCCGTTGGATAGCGGAGCTAACAACCTCAAAGTGCCTCTAACTATGAGGCAGAGTTTCCGAAAAGAATATAGGCTGTATTAAAAGATATAAGGAAACAAGGAAACTGGTAGTTTTACTTATAAGACCAGTCGCTTAGAGTTTCAGCGGTTGTGGGTGGAGGATAATTGAAAGGGTTCCATCTGGACAGGCACAGGTTATGTGAAAGGAGCTGAGAAAGAGAGCCAGGCTGCCAGCTGGACTGCATTTCTTCTGCCTGAGATGACCCAGCAGGAGGGAAGAAGAACGTCGGTGGGAAGCTAAAGCAGGCCCTGGAGAGTGGAGTTTTAGGAAGGGCCGGGGGACGAGTTGTTAGGGGATTAGAGAAAAGAGAAGGGAATTTATATATTCTTAATCTGCTGGGTAGGCTGTGGCACACTGTCCTTCTGCAAAGTGAGGTTGGGCTGCATGGCTTCAGGTCCTGAGGAAAAATGGAAAAAAAAACACATCCCAATAGGTGCCCCTTGGTGGGGCAGGGAAGGCAGTTATTCTGGAGACGAGGGCAGCTACCATGGCTAGAGGCTTTGCAAGTGGGGAAGAAGTGAACCTCCCTGAAATTGACAGAGCAGAAGAATCTAGTGGAGAGAGACTACTGAGACAGGCAGCATGGACTCTCTGGGTGTGGAAGAAAGCAAAAATGCCCAAGTTCTGCTTCCAGAGCAGGGCAAAAATGCCCAAGTTCTGCTTCCCCAACCCCCAGACTGCAGACTGGTACCAGTCCATGGCCTGTTTGGAACTAGGTCGCGACCGCCTGCCAAAAGTCGAGCCTCCACAGGGGCTTGTCATGCCATGCCGTGCCGCGGTCTTCTGCCTGACCCAACGGTGGGAGGTGAGCCACCACGGCCAGCTGTCCAACCACTTGGGTCGCCATCTTGGCTGAAGACGCCCCCGAAGCGCAGCTGAGAGCGCAGCTGAAGATGCCCCCAGCAGGCAGAGCAGCCGAGGCTTTCATGCCTGCACCACCGCCCAGTGAGCCCACGCCTTTCTTCGCCGCCGGCACAGCCAGTCGGGTTGGGCCCTGCTCTGTCCTGGGCCCGTAGGTGGAGCTGCCGCAGAGCACACAGCAGGTGACAGGACTATTCAGGGCACAGCCCATCTGGCCTTGCTGGTGTCGAAGAAAGGGGTGGGCTCACCGGGCAGGCGGCAGTGTGGGCGGTCTCGCCGGGGGTGAAAGCTTCAGCTGCTCTGCCTGCCGGGGGTATCTTCAGCTGCACTCTCTGGAGCCAAGTGTGGCAGAAAGGTTTTCACGCTGCTTTGGAGGCTCCTGGAGGACTCCAAAGCGGCGCTAAAGCATTCTTGCAGGTGGGGGCACAAAAGGTTTTGCCCTCCCCCCAGCCCTCCCACCCCGAGGTCCTTTTTCGCATTGCTGGCAGGTCGGTGACATCACAGGGGGTCATTTTGTGCTGCACCCCTCCAGTACCATCCCCCCCGGTCCGCGGAATTTTTTTTTTTACAAGATAACTGGTCCCTGGTGCCAAAAAAGTTAGGGACCGCTGATCTAAACAAAGCATACGAAAACATCCCTGGACAAATAATGGTCTCTTGAGCATCTCCTGGGTGTGTGGCCATGGGCTTGATTGAGTTAAGGTGTGTCCTTCCAGGAGGGCACAAAGGTTTCATTGCACCCCAGTCAAGGAGTTTCCTAAAGCGACAAATGGGGTGGGCAGCACCCATGCTTGGGTCATCATTGGTAAGGAGACAGAGTCTGGAGAGGAAGTTTGAAAAGACTGCTCAGGTGGCCTGGCCACTGGGCAGTTAAGCTTTATTTATGACCCAGAAAGATGTGTGTTTGCAAACTAGATTATGCCAAGGTGGGGAGCCGAAATTGGCAAAACCTTCTGGCACACAGATGCCCCACAGTGCTGTAGTCTTCTGTTCTGAGCAATGACGCTTAGCTTAATCTTGATTAGAAGGAGAAGCCATGCCTCACCCCCCTCCAGAGAAGCCCTGGCTGACCTTCTGGAATAGCTGCTAAAGAACCAAGATGGAATGAGGAGAGACTGTGCACGTTTGGAAAGAGACATCACTGGCAACAGCATTATGATTCTGTATTATGTTTCCCTACCAATTTGCCCCTCTTTGAGACAACCAAATGACTCCCTTTTAACATTATATCTTAAAGTTAATATAATAATACCAGCAGGCGCTTTAACCCTGTCCATGGCAATGCCATCTACCCATCAGTCATAGCATTGCACACCAAAGGTGTCCTTACATTATCCAGGCACAGAAGGAAATAATTAACACATAGCTATGGCAGAATGACCCCAACACCACAAAAATAAAAGACACAACATGGCAGATGCAAAGTCACAACTATACTGTAACCTGACTAATGCAGACTGCAGTGGTATATTCAGCAGATGACCACAACTGACACACGTTACGATCCCTGCGTGTACAGGGGTTTGAATCCTACGGTCATAACATGAGCCTTCAAGCAACCATCCTTTTCATAGGTAGGTGAGTACAGAGGGAAGGATTCAATCTTTCAAAGAGCAAATATGAATTTGTGTATTTGTCAAAGGACTACACAAATTTGATAAGCAAATTTGAAGCACACTAATGACAATCTTCACAGTGGGACCATAGAATTGCCTCGTCTGGATGCAATCTTTGCACACTTTTTAGGGAGCAAGTCCCATTGTACATGGGGGGGGGGTGTTGTCTTTCTTCTGAATGATCATGTTTAGGACTGCACTGTGAAAGGGTTTTTTATTATTATTAAGCAAGTGTCGTATCTTGTTCCTTGAGTTGATGTTTTACAGTGGTCTATAAATTATACAGTGGTCTATAAAACATCAGCAGGTAGACATTGGGTCTCTGAAAGAG
The DNA here is from genome assembly GCA_026170595.1 of Plestiodon gilberti rubricaudatus. Taxonomy (NCBI): domain Eukaryota; kingdom Metazoa; phylum Chordata; class Lepidosauria; order Squamata; family Scincidae; genus Plestiodon; species Plestiodon gilberti. Next base: position 270,823,202 of record JANXHW010000001.1, read on the forward strand.
TTATCTGGAAAGCTTGTTCAATCTTGAAGGAATCATTTATCTATGGCCAGCAGCTCAACCAAATAATGATGGCACACATTCTTCTAGGTTAAGCTGACAAAAAAAAAGAGCAATGCACAGGCAGGGATATCAGCAGACTTTCCCACTGGTGTCCCCTGGGTAGTAAATCCTTCCACTGCTGATGCCCAGATTCAGCACAGACTCCTTGTGCTTACTTTAAAGCCTTTGTGCCTTCCTTGTCCCTTCCGAACAGCCCAATCCTATTGGCCGTATCCACTGGCGGAACCTTACGGCAGTTGCAAAAGCCTCTCCTGCAGCAGGAGACGTCATATGCTGCTGCCGGAATGCTGGCAGAGAGGCTGGAATGGTCCCGCATGCAGCAGCAGATAGGGGAAAGCCTGCTGACACAGCAGGAGAGGCAGAATGGGGCAGGGTGGGCAGAACGGGAAGGCAACGAGGCTGGGAAGAGGCTGGATCCCATCCGGGAATGGGGAAGGTTTGATGGCAGTGGTATTCGTTGAATCCAAACCTCCTTTCTGGACCCAATCCCCTGACAATTCATGCAGATTTGAGCTAGCAATTTTGCAGTCGTAGGTCCGTGTAGACTCATCCGAGCCACAGAGCTTTACCCCCAGGTAAAGGAAAAAATGTTCTCTTACCCAGAGGAAACCATTGAGACTGGCTATCCCCTGCAGGACGCAGTGTGCACTCCAATGGCGCGGCTGCATCGATGGGGGAGAAAGGGTAGAATTGGACCGTACCTCTCAGTGCTCGTATCTCCTGCCTGCCATCTTTACCTCCTCCAGTTCCACCACTCTCAGGCAGTTGCAATCAGCCTCAGGTGATTCACGTCTGCTGCTCCCTCAAATTCCTTTGACCTTTTTTCCTTAATTCTGCCTCATGTGCTTGTAATTGCTTCCCAGAACAATTTTGTATTGCCTACTGTCTTAATTCTTTCCAATTTCTTTTAAAAAACCACCTTTTCAGTGAAGATATGGCACAACCCCTTACTCTCAATTGTTGTTCAGTCGTTAAGTCGTGCCCGACCCTTCATGATCCCATGAACCATATCCCGCCAGACCTTCCTGTCCTCCACTATCTTCCTGAGTTCGCTCATTTTCATGTTCGTTGCACCGGTGATGCTGTCTAGCCATCTCATCCTTGGCCTTCCCCTTCTCCTTTTGCCTTCAATCTTTCCCAGCATCAGAGTCTTCTCCAGAGAGTCCTCTCTTCGCATTAGGTGGCCAAAATATTTGAGCTTCAGCCTCAGTACCTGTCCTTCCAGGGAACAGTCAGGGTTGATTTCATTTAGGATTGACTGATTTGATCTCCTAGAATATATGATGACTGAAACAATAAGATATTCTTCCCCTGTTTATCAGGTGTCCATTTCCCTTCCTTTTACCTGTTCTCTCCATTGTGTCACTATCTAGTTGGTAAGCATCTAATTGCAAGGAACTACCTTCTTATTCTCTGTAAAGCACCATGTAAATGGATGGTGCAATAATAATAATAATAATAATAATTCCGGTGCCAGCGTTCCAGGGATGCCGCTGTCACCTGGCCACTGCAGCTCACTGTTGGCAGTGGCCCGGCTGCGCAGAATGGTGGCTTGAGTTTTGTGACTGCCATACGGCACACTATGCCACAGGAACGCCTGTTCTGGCAGCACAGTGGCTCAATAGGATTGGGCCGTAAGTTAAGATGCTACAGTTTGATTTGATGCACTTTATTCTTTTCAAAATTCTTATAATGTTTATTTTTTAGCCCTCCCACTTATCCAGGAGTCTCATTCTAATATCCTAGATGAATTCTCACTGCTGTAGAATCTGTGAGAATACTTTGCTCATATACAGCAAGTCCTCACTTAAGGTCATTTCGTTTAAAGTCATTTCGTTTTAAAGTTGATGGGAAATGCCATCGGAATGTTTACGCCTATCAATTAGCCTATGGTAAAATTGGCTTCATTATACAGTCGGACCTTTTATCCACGATTTTTTTTATCCACAGATTTGACTCAAGACGGATGACAAAACTGTGGAAGAGGGAGTCCGACCGCACTACATTACCTCTTTTCTCAGCATTATCGGGGGCCTGCCAGCCACTTCCAGTCTCCTGCGCATGTACAAACTGCTGAAAAAAATGCAGCTGGGAGTCTTTGGCGCCATTTACAGGTTGCTTCCAGTAGTGGCTTTTGTTTTTTTCAGTCAGTTTAAACTAATTCAGGAGGAGGGAAGCGGTAAAGATGCTAGAAAAAAGGTAATGTGGCACTGCTCCCAACCCCCCCCCTCTGAATTTCATATAACGCCTATTGACAACTTTAAGTGAGGACTTGCTGTATATACATATAACTTTGTCCCAATAGTAAGAATAATATAAAGACAAAAAGGAAATCAAATTACAAAAGGAGCTGTTTGCATAAAATGTGGACTAATTTGAACAAAGATGAATAAAAGAAACTCCAATTGGTTCTCAAAATTATACCACTATCATTATCAATATGAAGCTAAAGGTGGATCAATACATTATCAATATGAAGCTAAAGGTGGATCAAAGATGTACCAAAATGTGGGTGATTATCAAGGAAGAACGTTTGCAGTAGCTGCAATAAAAACACATTTAACTTCATCAAACCATCATATTGGATAGAAAAGAAAAACAGACAAAAGTGAGCAATGATGCCTGTGCTCTGAATACAGCTCAGGTTTTGCAGTATTCCAAACAGTCGCACTCATCCCAAAATATACAGAATCATTTCTAATGCTATAGGGCAGTCAATAGTTCCAGGGGACAGGAATCACTGAACAATCCATATTTTGCCAATTTGTTTACAGGCAAAGATTCTCTTCAAGGGCAAATCATTTACCATCCCACACAATAAAGGCACTGATGTCTTTTGCTAATTAAGTGGCATTCAATAGGCAACTGATACAATAATTTCCCTTTATGGCTTTAAAGACTTTTTATTCAGCTATATAAAATGAGCAGCGATTTAAAGTTTCCCATCTTCTGTTGGAATGGGATTGAAGAAAGGAATGTGTTGTTCCTCAAACCAAAAAGGATTTCTAGCATCTGATCCAATTTTACCACACTGACTGCCCGATCCTGTTTCATCGCCACCACATTATAGCATGCAGCTGCTCTGCATGCTGGGGGGGGGGGGGGGTTGGAGAATTAGACAGCCTGCAGGAGGTAAGTAAACATATTTTATTCAGGAGTAAAATAAAAGTAAACTATTTTACTTACCCCCCCCCCCCCCGTAGGTTACACCAGCTATGTAGCTGGCACAAGTCTGAGGAGAGCGAGGTGGCGGGGTGGGCAGAAAAATGGGGGATAAGATCTGGCATGTGTAACTGCCACTAGATGCAACCCTCCCTCTCCCAACACCCCCCCCAGTTCCTCCTCCAACATGCCTCATTAGTCCCTTTCCCCACCCACTACCCACCCCGCCACCAACATACCAGTGCCTGCAGAGAGTTCTGCAGAAGCTGCCCCATGTGCTGTGCCTCTTGCATTTGTGACAGTGGCCCAGCTTTTGCTCTGCTGAAAAAGACCTTATGCTGCCGGAATGCTAGTTCCGGCAGCACAAACCACAAACAGGATGGGGCACTCAGAGCGCAATCCACCGCAAGGATCTGGCCGCCGGATCCTATCCCTGTTCCGAGCTGTGCCAGTGCGGCCCAGAGGTCTATTTGAGGAAGGGGATGTTTGTCCCCTTCCCCCGGTGTAAACCAGGGAAGGCCTGATCGGTCTCTGCAGATTTCCGCCAGCTAATAGCTGGGGGAAATATGAGCAGGCCGTGTAATGGCTGAGCCAGCCAGAACGGGGACGGGAATATGGCGGTCACCATCCCCGCCCCCTCCTGGGCTGGCTCGGCTAATGGCACCCCTCCCTCGCTGCCTGCACCGCCCATGAGGCTGCCGACGGATCCCTTACTGTCCTCCGGTGGCCGCATGGACATCCCAGCGGCGGAGTGAGGGTGGCCGGCCTTGTGCTGACCTCCTTTACTCCCGAGGCATCGCAAACGTGTTTTATGGCACATTCGTGATGTCTTGGAACAGCGAAGCACTCGCTCCACCGTTCCTGAGCTCCAGTGGATTGCGCTGCTCATGTGGTAAAAGTGAGGACCATCAAGTTCTGTTCAAAAGAGATGCTGATGGGGAAAAATGCATGGCAAAGAGACCTGATTATTGGATTGTGTCCCATAAGTCACATAATGGGGGGGGGGGCAAATTGAGAAGACTTGCTTTAAAGAGAGTGAACAGGAAAGACTATTGGATGGGAGTCAGACAGGTCTAGTGTGGTGTAACTGGATAGCAACCTGGATGATGAATCACAAAATCACTAGTTTAAATCATGGCTTTGCTACAAACTCATCGTATGCCAGTAACAGCCCGATCCTATCCTAGAGCCAGAGACCAGGCAGCCCAGGAGAGGTAAGTAAAGACATTATTTACTTACCTCTCTGTAGACTGCCTGGTCCCCAATGGGTCTCCTCATATCTCCTCAGCTCTGTTTGCTGACGTAAGTCTGAACAGCCTCTGGGAGTGAATCCAGGCCAGGAAGAGGTGATGAGATGCAGCATGCATGGCTGCCGTTGACATCTACCCCCTCCTGCCACCAGCCCAGCCTGATCCCCACCCCGATCCACTCGGTCTGCCGCCAACGTGCCTGTGATGGCGAAGGTTCTGCGGGCTGCTGTCACCCGTGTGCACCCTCCTGGCCTTTGTGCTGGTGGCAGCTCTGCAGAGCACGGGATCTGGCATCATATCCCATGAACAAAATTGGGTTGTAAATGAGCTTTTGTTTCGACTTCAGCCCCACTCCCTATATGTAAGATGCAGATAACAATACAGACCTATTTTACTGGGTTGATTGAAATCGTACAGCAGATAATGTACTTTGTGCCATCTAAAGTGCTATATAAATGATGACAACGATCATGCTTCAGTCTCGGTTTATCTGTGATTGGCCACTGGCAATAAACAAGTCACTGGCTCTCTTACCCAAACGTACATGGATAAAATGGGATACCCATGAAGCTCCTTGGAGGAAGGTGGGATACATACAAATTTGTTCATAAATAATTTGCTCATTTCACAAGAAAAATGAGGGTGATTTTACACCCTTCTTTTCATCACTGTGCTTAGTTGAGCATAATCATAATGATATTCTGTAAACACACACACACACACACACACACGTTTATGAGTGACTGACATCCCAATCCTTTCCACCCCCTCCTGGTAGTGCAGCCACACCAAAAAGGTGCATGCTGTATCCAGCGGTGGGGGCGGAGCTCAAGGCTTTGGAAGGGAAAGGGGATTTTAATCCCTTACACCTCCATAAGCCTCTTGCCCTGCAAAGCGTCTCCTCGGACCTGTGCCAATGATTGCGCTGGTCCAAGTCCGGGAAGAGAAAGGAGGCAGGGAGACTGCAGGAAAAGGAGATAGGATGGGGATGCTGCAGATCCACCCCCTCCTGCAGCATCCCCATTCCTCTCCCGTCTCTGCCCAGTTTTGCCCCCTCCGCACCCCTGTCCCACCCTCCCCTGTTGGCACTCTGTCAAAGATGGGCGAAAAGTCTCTGGCCTTCCTGCTAGCGTTCCAGTAGTACTCAGCACGCTGCCAGAGCACACTTTACAACCATTTTTCAGCAGTTTTTCGGCAGTCGTCACCAGTGGAACCCACGTTCCACTGGCGGCGAGACCCAATAGAATTATGTATCTTTTCTCCTTCTTCTCCTGATCCACTTTGTAGCACAGATGAGAGAGTTATTACAAGGCTGAGACAGAGGGAAAGGTAATAGGCTATGTTTGACAAATGCTCCTTTCTCCACAGGATACTTAGGTCATTGCAAGGAAACCTACTGTGACTTGGTGACATCAGCAATCATTGCACCAATCCCCACTTTCATCTGTGACCTATTTGCATGTAGCTGCAATGTGTTCTACACTGATAAATGAAAAGGTTGCCTAGCAATCAGCTAATGCTACGTCGCAGCAAGGAAAAGAATAAAACCTGCCATGCTTAACAGTTCTGGAAACAAAGTGTCAAAAATGAATGCGAGCACAGAAAGGGGATCAACGCATCTACTGTCAGGATACTAAACTGAGTGAAAGTGCAGAATTTCATATGCGCCCAACATTTCACAGATAAAAATGGAGACCCTAGGATATGTCTAAGGCTCCTATTCTCAAACAAATCATCACTGCTTAATCTCTACACCATCTGGAAAAAAAGGGAGTTAAAGTTTGAACTCCCCACTGGCAGTGGGGAGGGGGGGATAGGATTGGACTGTAAATGTATCCCTAGCAGAGTGGGCACAAATGGCTAATTGCTGTACTAAGGCTGACAATTTTTCAACCAGCATATTGAAATATCTTGCACAGTATCACGCTTAATACCCAAGAATGTCAATCTGGTGACCCCACTCCTAAACCTTTCAAGATTGCATCAGCTTTGCTAGAGGATTTGTTGTGTAGTGAGCCTGGGGTCATCGTCACCACCAATGATTCACCTGACCCTGTCAATGAAGCCTCATGGTATAGTCCATAGAAACTGGGTCATCCCTGCCAACTCCCACCTCCTCACCATAGGTGTACGCGGCACTACTGTATATTCCCTGTCCCCTTCCTTTTCCCAAGTCAGCAACCTTGTTGAAAGAGATTGAAGAACCTTCAACTGAGCTTATTTTCTTACTGCTCAAGCCATAGGCCTGTGCTCACCAGAAGCCTCATTACCTCAAGATGAGCAGCCGCCCTTAAGCCAGAGCTACATTGCACGTGTTCGCGTTCCGTATGCAACTTTGGCTGTGTTTGCCTTTCGTTTAGCCAATTAGAGCATGTTGTTTGACCTGGGGGGGGGACACCAGACGCATACGGAATGCGAACGTGTGCAATGTAGCTCTAGCTTTACCATTCCTATGTCCTCCATCATCTCCTCATTCCAGATGGAAAGTGAGAGAGGGGGCTTCTTGGGGGGGGGACTTGGTGACCTCCCATCCTTATAAATATGCTCTGGCATGCTTCAAACCCCCCCACCCCAAAGCAATACAGCAGCAGTTATACAACATCCAATATTTTCCCCTGTCCCTTTAATTTTATTTTACAGCAATGCTCACCGCTCACAAGCTCCTCAATGTATTTTCCTAAAAAGCTAGCAAATAGCTTTGCTATTTCCAAGCCCTTTTGTGGGAATTTCCAAGCCCCTTTGGGGGAATTACTGTAAATACCTCCCTATTTGGTGGCATCTTGTTTGCTGGTAGAGACTAGTATTTGATCTGCTAAATATATCCACTAGCTGTTTCATGCTAGTTCCTCTAGTAGTCATCATCAATGGACCACCCACCTGAACTCCTACAGCCTGGTTTTTTTTTTTTTTTTTACAGAAGCTCCCTACATGAAGCTCTGGCACACGTAGTCTGTGAATTACCTACAGTACAAGAAGTTAGGCAAACGCTCTAGCTAGCTCAAAGTTTTCCTCAAAGAGAACAGTTTGATGAAATGGGCCATAATCACGAATGTGATTATCCAGTAAGCATTCAAGACATAGATGTTTCATTAAGCAAGGAGATGGATGGGGGGGAGTCATTTTCATAATATTCTTAATTAGAAATTTCTACAAATGGCATTTCAACAACCAATCCATTTCAACATGGGAGACATGAGGAAGGTCTCGACCCTACTGTACCCATCGGAAGGATTTTTAGAATAGCAGAAAATTTTAATTATTGCAAGGTTGCGTAGGTGGTTCTGCTCTGTTTGCCCATATCGGTCCCAGTATGTTGCGATTGTCTCTGTACTCCAGACACTCAGCAGCAACAAACTGTGCCTGTAACACACTGAACCCAAGTGTTTTCAAGCAGGCAGCTAATTGGAAAATTGTAAGGAAGTGTAAAGCATGTTCCATGGCCCCACATGAGCCAAGAATATGCCACCATCTCCGTCACTGTTACCTGACTGGCTATATTTAAGTCTTTACAGTCACTGGCACGCTGCACGAGTCAAACAGGCACACATTTATCGCTGTGAAAAGCCACCTATGTGGAATGAACAAGCAATAGCGAAAGGACTTTGCAGTGAATGCAGGATGGGCAATTAAAATGTTATGACGATGGAAACATAATGTAGATTAAAAAAAATACACTGTTTGAAAGACTGGGTAGTATATATAGCAGGTGAGTTGTTACATGCATTCAGTGACGTTCCTACACCCCTGTGGGGGGCCACCGACACAATACACACACCGCCACATGACGCATAAGCCCAGCCCCCTGGGGAGGGTGATGTCATTTTTACGCGCCACTGTCGAATTTTGGTGGCGACGATGTGTGAACCGCTTTTTGGAGCATTTTGGAGCCAAACGGCTCCAAGGCGGGCGGGAGGGCTGATCTCATGGCCGATCTCATGTCAACGGAAGAACAGACAGAAGTGGAGGAGGGGGCGACCCGGTGGTGAATCCGGAGGCAAGTACACCCGCCCACCGCGTGGCTCCCCGCTGCCCTGGCCCCCCACCCCCCAATGATGCCTCTGCATGCATTGCTTGTCCAACAGCTCATTGCTTGCAAACAGCTGTAATGGCTCCAAGGATCCCGGGTCTACCCAATGCAATGATCTCAAGACACAGGCTATCCCAGAAAACCCTGTTAACCTGGTGTTTGGTTAAAAATAAATAAATCTGAATAGGAGCCCAATCCGATGAGCTACAGGGTAGTACTTAGCACTCCTAGTTCACGTGAGCATTGCAGCAGGAGACCAGGTTGAACCAGTCAGAGTACTGGACTCCAGCTCCAGTGTAGCATCTTGGAGTTCTCAAGCCTACTCTTCCCCTTGTTGCACCAGTGCAATTGCTCTGCTCTGGTGAGAACAAGAGAGGAGTAAGAGTGGTGCCAGCATTAGGATATTGGGGGCCTTGCGACAGAGCTCTGCATCAGTTTTCCAATTGGGGGCAGCCAGTTGCCTGCCCCCGATTGGAATTGAAATATTGGAATTGAAGATTTTGGGGTTCACCTCGTCAGGCTGGCCCTCTGATGGATGTGGGCCTTCAACTAACGCCTCACTTGTCTGACCACTTATGCCACCCCTGAATAATACTGTTCCCCAGCCCTCCTATGTGGAATCCTAAGGAATAATTTTGAAGACTTTGACAAAAAGTTATAGTGGGTATTTCTTTTGCTATGTAAACAGCTTTTTGTTGGAAAGTGGTATATAAATATTTATCATCATCATCATCATCATCATCACTCTTTTGCATGAATCTGTACCCAAGGGTCCAGGCATGGCTTGTTTGCTATGTAAAACACACACACCCATCACAATGAACTACATGGGTCTTATAGCGCAATCCTACTCAGGTCCACTCAGAAATGTCCTATTGTGTTCACTAGGGCCTACGCCCAGGAAAGTGTTATAGGATTTCAGCCTTATATGTACATAGGACCACCACACTGGCACAGGAACATGCAAAGCGGGGTCAGAAGTTCCTAGAGGGTTTTTTTTCTGGAAACCAGAGCCACTTAGCTCTGCTGTGCTTCTCAGTTGATGGACCTCTACTATACAGTTGATAGTACCAGTAGCAGCTTCAGTGATTTAGGACTCTGCTGTCCTAAGTTTGATTTAAATGGTTTTCACTCTTATCTGAAATACTCTGAACATTCTTCAAAATGATGGACTCTCATTGATACATGATGAGGAACGCTTCCACAATACAGAGAGACTCTATCTGTCTTTTTAGAAATTGAATCAGTTTTCATTTTGTTGGAACATGACCTCTCAAAGTGAAGGACTCATAATTGATTTCAAGAGGGAAGACCTGTACAGGTTGAGACCTGGGTAGCTGAAGGACCTCCTTCTCCCACATGAGCCTCCCTGGCAGTGATGCTCATCATCAGAAGCCCTTCTCCAAGGGCTGCCAGAGAGAAGGCAGCTGCCTACTGGAAAAAGGCCCTTTCTCTGTGATGACAGTTCTGCTGGAGATGGACCATAGCCCATTGCGACAGCACTTGCTTTGTATTCAGAAGGTTCGTAGGTGGGCAGTCCGATCTTGTCTAACATTAGGCTGCCGGAGTGCTCGCTTTGCCAGCCTAAGTAGTCGCAAAAGAGGTCAACACTGCTCACTCCGCCACCTACTGTACCTGGACCTGTGCCAGTCGACACAGGTAAGGGCCGCACCAGTCGGCACAGGGACGTGGGGAGGGCTGGGATGGTGAGGGAGGGGGCCATTGGCCAGTCAGGCCTGGGAGGGGGGCGGGGATTTCAGTGCTGGGTTTTGCCGATATCCAATGCCCCTTCCCAGGCTGGGCTGGCCATGCACAGCCTCCCCAGATGCGCACCAGCTAAAGAGGCAAAATCCTACGACTTCGTAAAGCTCTTCTCAGGGCCGTCGTTCACCTGAAACGGTTTAGGCTCTAACTCACCCAGACATTTAATGATAAAGAGCTCTTATTGCTGTTATCTTCAATCAGTTTTAACTGCTGTGTTGATTCAGTTTTATTGTGTTTTTATTTTGGTGATGCTGCATTTGTACTGCTGTGACAATGCTCTGTTTAGTTTGTTTTGTTCTACTGTAAGCCGCCTTGAAACATTTTTGGAAAAGACACGGAACGAATCTTTCACATCAGCAATTAAATGGCTTGGGAATCAATTCAAATTAACAGGACTCAGTCAAACGGGCTTCATGAGCTGGATTGTGCCATTTCGTTTTAGCAGGGCCTGTGGCATCCTTAATTATCTCCAGCTGACAAGACTTTAATTTTCTGGTTCATAGTTGCAGATGGTTTAGTACCACCAAGTTAGAAACAAAAATGTCAAGTTATTTTTTTTTTCTCAGTTTCCTGACTCCTGCATTGACAGCTATTACTTGGCTTGCCTTCCTGGAACTACTTATTCTATAATACTTTCACTCACGTCACTGAGAACAAAACTGCATGATATATTTGACATAATGTGCCAATGGAAGCTTCCCTTCCAGGGACAGCAACTTCAGAGGCATGATTGTCATTGGGGCTGGGTGGCGGAATAGCAAAAGGTTAAATACCCCTCTCTTCACTGTGGTCCAATCTTGACCTCCGTTCCCCCTCTCCAGCTGCTATTTAACATTTAAAAAAAATATGTCATGCTATGAAATGCTTATTCAACAACATATTTTATAGGACTGGCTTATTACCATTTTATCCAACAGCTCCAGATGTTGGTTAGAGATCACAGATCTAGGGTATTCATGTCTAGAGCAAATTTAATATTTGTTTCTTTATTGTTTCACACTCTATAATTCCCTGAGCTATAGGACGGTCCAAGGCAGCATTATAAGGACACTTTCTTTTAAATGAAAAAGTAATGAAGAGACTTAAATAGAGCTCTGAAATACTTGTGTGTGTTCTTATATTAGACAGGTTAATAAACAGGTTGAAAAAAGAGCAAGTGAGCAAAAGAAGTTTCGGAAGCAAAACAGGAACACCCTAACCCTGCAACTTCTGCAAGTCCTTAAAAAGAAGTTTCCACCAAAAATTTCTTATCAAACTTTCCAATCAGTTCCCATACTCCTCTAGTTTTTTTTCCCCAATTGCCTTTCTGCTGACCACTCTCCATGAAAGACAAACATATGAGACTGAGAGCCTTTTAGATTAGCTGGAACCAAGGGAAGGTTATCACCGGACTCTGGTGAGAGTAACGTCAACTGAGGCAGTAACCGCAGCAGATCGGCAGCATGCACCCACCTGCCTACTTGCCTCCACCACCACCACCACCACCACCACCACTACTACTACTACTACTACTACTACTACTACTACTACTACTACTACTACTACCCGCTAGATTGAAAAAAGAAGACAAGGTGGAGCAGAAGAGGAAGTGTGGAGGAGACAAGAGTGGTGGCCTAGACTCAGTATCTCCTCCACATGTCCTGTTCCACTCAATCCCCCTCTTCCTTTTCCAATCTGAGCCGCAGGAGCAGTAGAGCAAACAGGAGCCGCAGGAGCGCATCACAGCTGGGAGAGCAAACTTTGGCCTGCCACCTCAAGCATCAGGAGCTCTCATCAGGCTCAGTAGGGAATAAAGTATTTGGTGTTAGTTCATATGATTGGCAGGCTGAATGCCATCTCTGGATTGGCCAGGCCTAATACAATACTTGGAGCCTGGCTTTCTGCCTTTGCCTGATCAACGGAGCAATATTTCCAGCTTGTTGCATTTCAGGTTGTGCTTCGAGCTCCCAGCTACTGATCTCAATGATCCTGAGTTGGAAGGATAGACGAGCCTTCAGGTCGAGGTGTAGGTATGGCAGCCCATACCCCTAGCCTGGCACTGTTCATATGTGTGACTGTCTGCTTCAGCAAGGAATATTATTGTTTTCATTCATTGACTGAATGGGTTTGACTCTGTTCTTGTTTAATTCCAGCTAACTGCAGACAGGCCATTTACTTGCTAAATTCCTCTAATATTTCTGTGACTGGTCTAACGTGTTTTTTTTTCTTCCCAAGTTCAGAAATGTGTCCTTTTAAAATATCAGGGCCAGCCATCTTTGAACTGCTTATAGATTATCTCTGAGAGCAGCTTCCTCACCTTTGTTCCCATCCTTATCAAATTGAACTGACCTTGAAAGCTGAGTCATGTCGATCTGTTTAATCAAGAATTGGCAAATATTATAAATGACGTGGACCCGGAACATATTCAATCTATCCCATTGACATCTTATTCACCTTGCTGTGTGGAAGAGCACTGGAGCTTGAAAGCAACCATGAAGAAATGGCACAAACAATGGAGAGTCTCTGGTACTTCTGCTCATTTTACTGCATTGTGTACCCAGTCATATTATTATCATGCTGACTGAGGTTACAAAGAAAGCCCCCAGATTTCTTTGAAGGTTTTTCTTAACACTTTGCTACAGGCGCATGGACTGCTAACATTCCTTGGCAGGACCTCCATGTCTCTTCTAGAAATCTGTTAGGTGACAGCTGGGGATAGATAGCACAGTAGCTCAGTGGTTGAGCACATGCTTTGTATGCAGAAAGTCTCCGGTTCAATACCTGGTATCCCCAGGGAGGGCAGGAAAAGACCCCTTTCTGAAAACCCTGGAGAGCAGATATCATTTGGTATACACAACAGTGTGCTAGATGGGCAGATGGGCCAACATGGTATGTGGCAATTTCATGGTTTCCACTGTGCTTTGAGTAACAGTGTAGGTATTGCCATGAGGCCTTTCTGATCTGGGCCAGAGCCTTGTAGCCAGGAGACCTTCAAGACAGAGACATGGAACCCAAGACCCTGGAACAGGAGACGCAGTGCAAGAGCCCCTCAGGTGAACAGCCTCACCAATGCCCGGAACCTCCACTCCCCTAAACTTGGCACTGACAATGGACCACAAGGAGTGCAAGACTCCAGGCCAGAGGGCTGCCCTTTACGCCTCTAGAGAGTGGGAAAATCTTAAAGCGCCTGTGCGGCCACCGGGTGAGGTAAGTCAGGATCTGGTGGGCGCGGGGACATTTTGGCAGGCGAGAGAGGGGGGTCATTGGCCTCGGCCATATCCCCGTCCCCGCCGGGTCGGCAAGACCGTTACACGGCCTCCTCTACTTCCACCAGCTATTTAGCTGGCGGAAATCTGAGGAGGCCGATTGGGCCGACCTGGCTTTATACCCGAGGAAGGGGACGAGCGTCCCCTTCCCTGAATAGACCTCCAGCCCAGTGGCAGAACAGTCGCCAGGGCTCAGGTTCCATCGGGCGGAAGTGGGCCGGCCGGCTGGATCCTTGCGCTGGATTGCGCTGTAAGACAATATCTCGTAGCCCTTAATATTTCATATTTAAATGAATGTCTGGACTGTTGCCTTTTTCACATCTCATTAGACCTTGCTGAGGAGGTGGTGGCCATCGTAACGGCTCATACCTTTTGATCACCTTATAGTTCAGAAATAATACAGAACATTTTGCAACCGCCTGACAGACCTTCCAATCAAGCTTCATTAACTGGAAAAAAATATATACAGTATACCAGATTAATTGTTGGGCAGTTACTATGGAAAAGAATTGAGCTTCCTTTTGTTAGGCATTCTTGCTCTGACAGAGTGAAAGCCTAAGCTATTCAAAGATCCCTTATTGTTAAAAAATAAAGCTTGTCATAACGAGTGTCGTCTTTTTAAGAAGATTATTTCTATCAGGCCGCATTTTTATTCAAGTAATAAATGCTAATTCTGGCATAGTAAAGCCTGATTAATCAAAATAGATTAATCGGGGATCTCTTTGTTTTCAGTTTTCCCCATACAGACAACAGGAACTAGCTGCTGCTATCTCGACAGCTCTCTTCCCCAAAAGCCATGTTTTTAGCCATGTTGGTTGATGTCAGTTTAGGAATTAGGGCTGCTACAATGCCACAAGGAGAAGTTTTGACCTAGGCTCTTGCAATGATGCTGGAAACCTGGCCCTGGGAGATTCCAAGTGTCACTGAACACACTGCAGAAATAGTGGGCAGAAAACTGTAGGATGTCTCCCCCTGCTATTCTTCATAAAGCGCTGCTTGTTCTGCCACCATTTTGCTGCCGGATGGTGTCCAGAGTGGCAATGGTGCAATATGTACAAGTGCAAGAATGTTCCTTGAGTGTCTGTCCCCCCACAAAACTGCTGAGGGTCAGGGACCCTAAGTAATAGCAGGGATGCAGTACAGCAGGTATCAGAAGGAGGGGCATTTCTGGAAACCACGAAGGGAACTGCTGGCGGAACCACCTCTCTGCTCACTGTTCGCTTTGCAGTTTCCAGGTATTCTCCCTTCCCCTGCAGCCCCCCCCCCCGTGCATCCCATGCCCATTCCTGAGGGGGGTTAGGACAGCCTGCCCATGTACACCTCCTTGGATTAAAGTCGGAGGAGAAATCCAATGACCAAGAAAGGCGGTATTATGCCCAAACTTCAGCATCAGCTTGGGGGGAGGCCAGTGAAGTAGACTTGATTCTATTGACTCAGACTCAAATCGCGACAATGACCTGACTTGGTCGTAACTCAGTGATTGTAAAAGACTCGAAAGACTTGACTCGAGAGTTGTAGCCTTTTACAAGTCCAATTTTATTCAGGTTTAAACCCATTTTCCCCGTTAAATAGATAGGGACTCGCAATTTGCAACCAAAGACTCAATACTGGGGGCAAAGACTTCGGACTTGACTCGAGACTTGGACCCAAAGACTTGATCCACATCCCTGGGGGAGGCTCAAGTCACATCTGCAAGGGGAAAGGGACAGGTGGCTTGCATTAGCACATGTTGTGTCAGCAGAACACTCGAGATGCCTCCCATTGTGTTTTTGATTACCTGATCATTTTATTGGCATTCATTATTCTATATGAGCCACTTTCAGCACCTCTTTGGAGGGGACAAGCAGGTTGAATTTTTTTTAATAATGCATAAAGTGAGAGGCTAACCCATCACTTTCTTCTTTGCTATGCATTCATTGTCAGTACATGCCTTGGGGACTGGCAACTGTGAATCAGTTTTAAATTAACTGTGAGTCACATAAGCAGTCTGCTTATGTGACGGCCCAGTCCTGTTGGTCTGCTGTACCACAGAACTCATGTTCTGGCAGTGCAGCATGTTTTATGGTGGTCGCAAAATAAGACTTGCCATTCTGCGCAACTGGACCACCGCTGCAAGCGGCCAGCGGCCAACAGCAGTGCGCCAACAGCCTGCAGAGAACCCCCAGTGCCAGTAAGTTGGCACAAGGGGGGTGGGCAGTAGGCAGGCGGTGGGGAAGTGCCCACTGAATCAAAGTCACACACACCCACTAAATGAATCAGTGTCCATTTTGATACTGTAGATCACATGTTTGGGAGATGGCGAACTGAATATAGGTTGCCCTACTGCTCCCCCTCTGCTCAACAGGTCAGCACTGTCAACTTTATAGCATTCACTCACTGTTCAGTTGGCAATCAGCCTGCTCTGTAGCATCCATGTAACCTACACATGTAGATCTGTGGATCAGGGCCCTAGGATTGACTTTCATGCTGATGAAATATGCAAATGCAAATAACAGCCCTGGTACACAGCTTTGGTGAGATCATTTCTTTGAAACACCCATTCAGCTAAGCAGACATACATTGCAGAAAGTTATATGCCTCTTGATTATTATTTGGACCATGCTCCTAAAGATGTAGACTGCAGAATCTGGGTACATTTCATTCAAATGAACCTCAGGGTGTTAGTAGTTGTTATTTTCCTACTAAGTCATTCTTCCACAGCAGGAGAATAGCAGACCAATGCAGTATGACTATTGCTAAACATCTGGCAATTCCTATAAGACTTCATTTACTGCAAAAGCATGAAATAAAATGCAGAAGATGTGTTTAAAATTGACCTCATGGAAATAAACCTTCTTGTTGCACTCTCTCATATGATATGCTTGAACAGGATATATTTTTATTAGGATCATTTTTGTTTTTGATGAAACTGAAATCGTAATATCCTCAAGAGTCAAAATGACCTTGAGGCCTACAGTGTAAATCACAGACACATCATCCCGTGCCTGTCTATTTTTATTGCTAGAAATAACAGAATATTAGGTAGTAAAAGTTAAAAGCGTCCACATGAAAAGATTGAAGAAACCTAAATCAATGCTAATTTCAGAAAGGAAAAGTGCATTCATTTTAAAAGAAAATGTACCCTGCAGTGCTGAAGGCTCTTTTGCAGACAGTGCTTAAATATTTAACAAATGATGTGGTTTATCAACTGGTTTAAAACTGTCTGCATTTCTTATTGCTTTCTCTGAGTCATTCCTAGTGCTCCATGGAAAGCATCAGCAGTACAAAGTACAAATTGAAATGTATGGGTACTGAAAATATTTTGCACCCCATTTTATGGTTTATATCATATATATTTAAAAAAACCAATGAAGAATAACAAAGAACTACAGCGCAATCCTGCCTAAGGATCTGCCGGGCGGCCCAGGCTGCCCGCCAGAACACGTACTCCGTAGCAGGCAGGCTCCTGCCCGGCGGAAGGTCTACTTGGGGAAGGGGACACTCATCCCCTTCCCCGAGTGTAAATGGCGCTGGGGCCGATCGGCCTCCTCAGATTTCTGCCAGTAAAATCGCTGGCAGAAGTCGGAGGAGGCCGTGTAACAGCCCAGCCGAGTGGCAGGGATCAGGATACAGCCGAGACCGTCCCCTGCCCCTATCGGCCCCCACCGTTTGCCGCTGAAATGCCCCCCGCCTGCCGGATCCTTACCTGGGTCCTCCTGCGGTTGGGTGAGGGCTCGGTCGGCGGAGCAGGGAAGGCCGGCGCAAGCCTTCCCTGCTCTCGAGCTTAGGGCAGTGGAACACTCGTTCTGCCGCCCTAGACTTGCGCAGGATTGCGTAGCTAGAGAACACCACAGTGACGAAAAATCAGGAACTGATATCAAATTCCACAGTCCGTTCCTTTGAAATAAAAGCTGACCTTTTTCCCCCCTCAGTTGAACTGTTTATAGTGGCTTCCTTGATCCCTTTCATATAGGAGTAGTGCCAAATGATCCATGCTATTCCCATGGTATGGAAATTTAAGCACACAAGGAATCAAAAGTGTGGTGTTTAGCTATTCAAATGATAAGCATGATTTTAAACAAGGCTTACTGAAAGCAAAGGATATAATCTCAATTTTCCATTTTTACATAATCATATTCTGGATATGCGGCTTGTGCAAACATAGCTGTAATTACTCTTGATGCTCGATTGTTTACGGTCTTCCCCCCCCCCAACTTATTGATGTTGTTTGTTTGCAACGGGGACCGTGTGTGCAAACATTCATCCACCGCACTTAAAAGAGAAGCCCTCGTTCATAATTAGCTGTACAGCTGTATACACAGTAGCGTCCAGCCTAAGGCATCACAGAGCTTCCTTACCCAATTGGGGATATGGTTTCGAAGGGGAACCCCCTAGTGAGACTTGATGCGTTATGATTCAGAAGCACAAGGAAAGCAATCATGAAGCAGGCATTTCTTTCAACGAGGTGGTTATCACCTTGAAGAAAACAGAAATGGGAAAGATGCAAACTGGAAGCAGTCATTGAATGACTCATAAGCTTGTGACTACATTTCTTCATCCAAGCAAACTAAGGATGGCTTGACATAGGACATGAGCTTCCACACAATCACTTCAGGAGCTCATGGACCACTGCTGGGCTGCATTAATGAGGAATCACAGTTGCATGAACCAACATTGGGGGGGGGGGAATGCAATTTCTACTGTGACTTTGCTCAGTTGCCTTCATTATGGACATCTCAGCACCCAACCTGTACCAGTGATGTAGACTTGAGTCTATTGACTTGAGTTGGACTCAAGTCGTGTCAATGACTTGACTCGGACTTGACTTGGCAATTGTAAAAGACTTGAAAGACTCGACTCGAAACTTTAGAGCCTTTTACGACAAGTTGAATTTTATTCAGGTTTAAACCCATTTCCCCAATTAAATAGATAGGGACTCGCAACCAAAGACTCGGGACTTGGGGACAAAGACTTGGGGCTTGACTCGAGACTTGGAGTCCGAGACTTGATCCACATCCCTGACCTGTACACAATGTCAGCTCCTCACACTCAGCCCAGCCCAACAACAATCCTGCATATTCCTGAGGCAATCGTGAAAGGGACATTGCCATGAGAAGTAGCTATTTTTTTCTTCTCAGTGAAATTTGAAGATCAATCACTCTTTGAAAGAATCAGCCTGAAGCCTTTTCCATAGTTGTGCTGGCACATGTTGAAACGGCCAGGAACATAGGCGACTGCCTCTGTGTGCAACCCACTTCAGAATGAGGCTTATCCACATGACACCATAGCATAAACGTGAGCCCTCCATTCTCTCCTGATCTGTCTCAACTGTTGCAGCAGGAAAGTTGTTCATTCGGGGAGTTCTCCTTTCCCTCCCCCACACTGCCATGCTTGTCCAGTGCACCATAAGAAGAGCAGCAGTGTCTGACCAGGACTGCAAGATTGGTTCCTTCCCTTCACCCTCTCTCCGCAATAGTCCTGCTGGTTAAAAAAGAAAAGGAAGCACATGGGTCCTTGAGTTTTGGAGTTCTTTTGGTGTGTGTGTGGGGTGGTGGTGGGGGGATTTGTGAATGTCCCGAATTCTGCTCTGACTCTGAGCATGGAGAACATGGCCAGTATCTCTTGTTGAATTAAAAGGTAAAGGTGACCCCTGACAATTAAGTCCAGTCGTGTCCGACTCTAGGGTGTGGTGCTCATCCCCATTTCAAAGCCGAAGAGCCAGCGTTGTCCGAAGACGCCTCCGTGGCCGGCATGACTCTCCTTGCCACAGCGCTAGCATGCAGCTGGAACAAGGAGCGCAAGCGCTGGAACATCTTCCTGCAAGCGGTACCTATTTATCTACTCACATTAACATGCTTTGGAACTGCTAGGTTGGCAGGAGTTGGCCAAGCAACGAGAGCTCACCCCGTCGCGGATTCGAACTGCTGCCCTCCTCCTCTGAGGTCTCCACTGCGCCTGCCTGCCTGCCTGTGTTGATGCCAGCCATTAAAGGAAAATGACTCGGAAATGGGAAGTCGTTACCCCCACAAATGCAAGTCAAGTACGAGTCCTGTGGGTCGCGAGTGCAAGTCAGTGGGTCACGAGTACAAGTATGAGTCAGGGAAAAAGTGGCTGTCACACTTGCGAGTCGAGTCATTTGACTCGAGTCCCCATCACTGGGTTTAACCCACTGCACCACCCACAGTGGTGTCACTCAATAATGTTGTTGAATGTGTAAACTGCTTTGGTCCCAAAAGGTCTTCCAGTCCACCTGAAATGAGTCAGCAGCATTCATCTACAAGCCCTTCTTGTCAACAGACAACCTATACATTTTAGAACACAGTATTTCACATGCACCTTTCACATTTTCCACCTCCCCAAATCCCTACCCTGCTTGGGTGAAAATTTGTCCTTGATTTGCTGGACCTTCCCTTTTTCTTTTTTCAGAACAAAAGGTGGTTCATGGCAGTACTGACGTCTCTTTTTCATGGGGTCACCACCACCTCTTCCTCCCATGGGGGGAGCTCCACATTGAGGAAGTTTGTGAAGGCCATTCCTCACCACCACCACCCCACACACACAATGAATCAGACATTGACTGATTTTGTGGTCATTTTTTATTGCCAAATCAGTCTTGGCAGAAAAGAGGTGATGTCCCTCTCCCTCCCCCCCCCCACTTATTTCATCCTGTTGAAATTCAGATGTCTCTTGGTTCCCACCTGCCTAGTACCTGTTGGAGCTCATGTGGATGCTCAGAGCTCATGTGAATCCTCTTCTCCTTCTTCCTGCCACCGGGTGAGGTCTCTTCTAGATCCAAGGGTGTCACTGGTAGTCTCTGCCAAGGCCTTCCTTGGCCCCTGCTGTATCTGCACAAGTAAGGTGGTGGTTGGCCATCCTGCTAAACCCTATGGCTGGTGGGAGGGTTGGTTTAGCCTTGTAGAAATGGGACCACACCAGCATGTCAGACAGTCTTAAGTGTCACTCCCTCTCTGTCATGGATGTCTTCCTCGCAGGGCCCCCAGCCCACTTCTTTGCCCCTCCCACACCTCACCTTTTCTCCTTGTTTTTCTCCCTCTTTTTGTTCTTTCTTTCCCTGTATTTCTCTCCTTCCCTTACTCCTCTGCCCTCTCCTTGCACCATCACCTCCCCCATGTCCTTTGCCCACCTCCATCATTCTTCCTCTAGCCCCAAGACCAGACTGTATCCCTGATCACTGTCAGCTGCATGAATTTGCCTCAGAGAGCTGGGAGATGCAGCAACAGCCAATAAGATCATTGTCCCACCTCCCAGCTCACCAGCAGCTGACCATTCAGCTGGTGTCTTTGCTTATTCCACCAGTCAGGTGTACTTCACACAGGGACAGCAAAAGAATGTTAAAGAAGGAGTGAGCTGCACAGCCAGCATATTGCTGAGCTGTAGTAGGCTTACCAGATCTCCAACCGGGACAGAGTGCTAGACCTTTAGGAGAAGGAATGTGGGCAGGTGTAGCTTGTTAAACCTTAGAGCACAATCCTAGGCATGCCTACACAATGAACACAATGGGGCTTGCTTCTGAGTAGACATGCCTAGGATTGTGCTCTAAGGTTTAACAAGCTACACCTGCCCATCTCCTAAAGGTCTAGCACTCTGTCCCGGTTGGAGATCTGGTAAGCTTAAGCTGTAGTGCTTCAGATGGTCTAAAGTGGGGGTTCGCAAGTTTGAATGTTTCCCTTGTAGTCAAAGAACACCCCACTGCAATCTGAAAAACGAGCATGTGAGGGAGAAAGGCTAGCCTATGAAGTGGCAGCATAGTGGCCTGGCCTCTTATCTTGATGGGAGGTTGAAACACCCATCTTTAGGTAAACCAAGTTCTTACTTGATCTAGATCTGGCTCCTTGATTTATGATGCAAAGGCTGCAATCCTGCATACACTTATCTGAGACTGAGAGTAGGTCTCATTGAACTCAGTGGTGCTTACTTCTGAGTAGGCATGCCTAGGATTGAGCTGAAAGACACATTAAGGATTGTTTTTTCAAAAGCTGCTCTTCATCATCACCTACATCCTATTAGACACCATCAGTATTATGTAACAAACCTCAAACCTCTTGTTCCATAGTACAGTATTATCACTGAAGCACCATTGAAATCAGTGGGATTAAACCTACTGCCAAGTAAGTGGTTTCAAGACTACTGCTGTACAAATCTTTCATGTCTGTCCAGTCTCTTATTTATTTGTTCTCTTGGGAATCATATATCTTTTAGTGGAAATAACTCTTGTGGGTCCATTTCAGCTTCAGTAATTAACAAGTCTTCTGGTCCGTTCTTAGGGTGATTTTGTGGGATTTACTTTGAAAACTTCTCCATTGCATTGGCTTTTCAACATATCAGCTAAATTAATTTGCTTTTTCCTTGATAAAACATCAGTACTTTGAAACATTTGTTCATTAACTGAATATAATGAATTCATTTGATTTTAGGAAAAATTATCCTCCTATTAAGCTAGCCCCAGTCATTCAAAAGCTGTGATTCCAGACTACATCAAATTATATATCAAAATACTTTGTTCAGATCTATCCAGGCATTTTCTTCATGTAGTAGTTATCAATGGTTTTGATGGAAGTCTTGCTTTTTAATAGTAAAAATACTAATGGTAAAAAAAAAAATCATTCCATATGTCAAACTTGATCATAATAAGATTTGCAGTGGTTACCACTAATTTTGCATTTTTTTTCAATCACTGATCAGAATCTGACCAGTATTTTTCATTCAGAGGGTTGTATCCAAACCCTATGTTCCACTCATGCTATCTAGCACTCATGCAATAAGCAGTAGGAGCATATATATTTTTTTTTGGGGGGGGGAGTTGCAAGGGGATGGAAAGGGAAGAACAAATTGGCAAAAGTAAGGACACTTCTTTTCTGCAAGTGTGAGATAGCACAAACAGAAGGTAGGATTTGAAATGGATATAACCCAGAAAAAATATTTTTTTCTCCTCATAGCATAATCTAGTTTCCCATTTTCTAGTTCCACAGTTCCCTCTTACATTTTAGAATATTTCTTTTCTGTTGGATCCAAAGACCTGAATGTGGAAGGAAAATAGCCATTAGCTCTGTTGACTGTGAGGAGACAGCTCAGCTGTGTGGTCATACATCTCCCCCCCCCCCATTGGGTGATCACATCTAGGTCCAAGCTGCAGATCCTCTCACGACAATCTCAGTTTATTAGTAGTCTGTTCTACCCACTTGATTTTGTTTCTATTTCATCGCACAAGTAAAGCCTTTCACTCTGATCCAAAGAGCTAGAATTTGGGGTGGCTGTGGTTGCTGCACAGCAAGATAAACCAATGGCTCATTTCTCTAGAGGTGCAGGATACAGAACTGCTGTAAGCCACCCCCTTAGCTCCCCTTCCTAGAAGTGTGATGCCAATGGTGAGCAAAGGCCAAAAGAGTCAAAATGTTCCACTCGCTGGCCTGTTCCCCAAATTAAAATTGTTTTGCAGCACTCCCAGCCTCCACCTTGGTAGCACTGCAACAAGGATGGGGCCTGTCACCTGGAAATTTGGTCCCCCAATCTGGCAGGCAAGCTAGCCCTTGAGACCTGGACATTGACTAGTGGCTTTCAGGATGCCCAACTGGCTGGGGAAGCAGGGTAGGAGCCAATGGCCTGGGAGTGCCAAGTTCGTGGCAAAGAGGGCAACCTTGAGAACAAGCCCATGGTACTCACCATGGGCCAACGTAGCATGGGCAAAAAGCTGCAAGGAAACCACTTCCTCTTCTGTTGCCAAGCATGCACTGGGCCACTCAGCAAGAACAGCCCTTATAACTGTTTGAGCAGCTTCCCCCTCAGTGCCCCATACAATGATAGGGTATCATCTTCCCTTCTTGCCTTGATCCCCTTGGGGGATGGGTGGTAGTCTGCAAACACGGATGAGTTTCCTCTAAAGTTCATACAGTGCTATAATAAGTTAGTTTTATAGCGGGTTTCTTGATTCTGCTTAGGCAAGAGATTTGCACAAGATCTTGCAGAAGTGGAAGAGCACCTTTGGATCTCATTTCACTATTCTCGTGCAAAGGTGAAGCATGAGGTGTAATGCAACTGTCTCATAAGCTGAAGGCACCTTATTTCTGTGTAGATATGCATGAAATTGCACTGTAGGTCTTGATAGTAGTCTATATATCTGCCAGTGGCTTCCTGGGTATCTCTTTTCTCCCCCCCCCCATTCTCGACAGATGTTTCCAATCCTGTAAAGAAGTTTGAATGGGCTACTTAGTTGCACACTAGTCTAGAGCTTTTGCTCACCAGAATCAAGCTTCTTATCGCTGCTGCATTTAAGTGATGGCTTTTTGCCCAGCGCCTTGGTTGGTGGTGTCATAATCTTTGCAAGTGGTGTTTTGGATATGCAGTCACCAGCTGCTATCACTCCTGCCGTCTGCTCTAGGACCACCATGCAGTCAATCATTGAGTTTTAGGCAGTTTGCAAGGGCTAAGATTTGTTTGACCTTTCAATTTATTTAACCTTTCTGTCTGAAGACATCGTTGGAATAGCTTTGCCACAGTGATGCTCGACATCAAAACAAAAAAAAAAAGTAGTGAACATAGTATGCAGGTTTTGTTTTATCAAAGCAGCAACTTTTGCTCAATTCTGTCTTCACCAGACTAACACAGCTATAGGGTTAATAATAAAGTGTTTTGGACCGGAGGCGTTTCTACGGTGGGGATGGTACTGTAAGTTGCGCCCCATCCTAGTCCCCGTTTACAACCCGGAACGAAGAGGCCCCGCCCCCTTGCCGTCGGAGCCATTCCGTGTGGCGAAAGCAACGGGCAGGAGACTCCCTGCCCGTTGCTTTCACCGTACGGAATTGCTCTGATGGCGAGGGGGAGGGGCCTCCTTGTTCCGGGTTGTAAACGGGGACTAGGATGGGGCGCAACTTACAGTACCGCCCCCACTATAGAAATGCCTCTGTTTTGGACCTGTGTGAGGAAGAGAGGAGGGAGGAGCAGCCTGCACACAGATTTGGGTGAATAACAGACCACAAGTTGATCAAACATATTTTTTTGGGCAGTTTGGTGTAGGAGGGCAGGGACTCTGGCCCAGCAGCATAATAACATGCCTTACCTGTGCCTGGTGCGGGCAGCTCCACTGAAGCCAGAAGTGATTGACATGGCGTGATGACATCATCACATCACGTCAATTACTTCCCAGTTACAGAGTCCACTCAGTGTGCAGCGAAGCCTAAGGTACTTGCGAGAACACAAAGGTACTTAGAGTGGCCGAAAATGGCCGCTGATGACTGTCTGGGGGTGCTGTGTGGTGTTAGTCATCCTGTGGTGACACCCCAAAAATTGGTGTCACCTGGTGCAACCCGCACTTATCACACCCCACAATGCCACTTCTTTGGCCTTAACCTACCCAATGGGTAGGTTGAATGTTTTTCAACATTCCAGTTGGGTGAGAGGCAGGTGCATGGTTTTTGGCCTTAACGTCCCATGGTTCTACCCAATCACAGGACCTGTCCTTCTTTACTGTGCAATATTTCCTTTTGCAGTTTTGCCCAGTCAGTTTGCCAGAAATAACTTCCCACTTTCCCAACAAGTCAGTCGGTGTCTTTCTTAAAGCATAAATTTGCAAAAGAAAATGACATTAAGGTCCCGGCCTTGGTTAATCGTCTCAACAAAAAGCTGACTGTTTTGTATTAGGGGAGAAAAAAAAGAGAGGTAATTCACCTATTGCCTCAGCTAGTTAAAATGTTTACGTGAAATTACCTCCTCTACATCCTTAATAGACTTGATTTCACCAGAGGCTAGGCATTTACAACTTAGCAGGGTTGGAAACCATTATTATCCAGTGTAAAAGTCTAACTCCGCAAGACTCACCTAAATGGATCGATACACTTGAATTTTAGCAGATCGATGAGATTGGTTTTCATCACATTAAAACTAGTGAGAAATTGCCTCACTTAAAAGACACCCAGGATTATCTTCACTTCTTCTGATAGAATGCTGTTGCCTCAAAAATACAACTAAAAATAATGAGAAGCAAAGGCAAGAAAGAACAAAATAGGTGCACACGACATGCCCAATCTTGAAAATACCTATTGTCTATGGTGGTAAAGTTCCTATCAGTGCTGAAACAAATATTGCCCCAAGTACCATATTCAACACTTTTTCCATATTGAAACAGCTGGATCTGCAAGTGTGTTTTATGGACAGCTTCAATAATAGGATGATTACACATATACACTTTGGATAAGGCTGCTGCTGCTGCTGCGTGGCGCTACCCATGGCCAAGGGTTCTTCTGTTGCTCGGCAGAAGCTTGATACATACAAAAAAATGGACACATGTGACGTTTTACATTATATTTTGTTTTTTAAATGGTTTGGGATAATTTTTATATAGATATAGATTTTATTTATATCAATGCTTTTGGAATTGTGATCGTGTTCAGGGTATCCAGACAATGGGCTGAGAAGCAGGAAATAAATGTTGTAAAGGGAGGAAGGAATAATCAAATGCCATACATATTGTCTTACAGCCCAATTCTATCCCCCCCCCTCGCCACTGCAGCCATGTTGAAATGGCCAGTGGAGAGTTGAGACGGAGGGGATGCAGCTTGCCTAAACCCATCTAGGGAGTTCACGGAAGATGCAAACGTTGAACCAGGGAAGTCCTGATTTGCAGCTCTATCTCTTATCCATGATGCTACGCCAGATTTCAAATCTAATGCACTTTAATTCTGACAAAAAGCCAGCCAGATCCCTCTGGAATCTCAGAAACAGGGCACTGGCCATCCTCTGTTTTTTATTCCAGGTTTCTAATACTCACAGCACAATCCTATCCAACTTACACCACCGGTGTAGCCAGCGGTGCAGCGAGAATGGAAGGCCCCAGAATGGAAAGGGGATTCAAATCTCCTTTGAATCCCCCTTTGGAGGGGATTTGAATCCCCTTTCCATTCTGGGGCTTTCCATTCTCGCTGCACCACTGGATACAACTGTGGTGTAAGTTGGATAGGATTGCGCTGTCAGAGATATACTGCTCTTGAATATAACATTGATACAATGACTGGTGATGGAAACATTTGTAATCTGATATCATAATAATCTGACCTAAATTTAACTGAATGTTATGGAAGAGGTGGAGGAGAATACAACCCCGAATATATAGCCCCATTTCACATTTAACACTTGTTCCATTCTTCAGTTAATTCCTGAAAAAAAAGGTTGTTTAAGGATTGGTGATCCATTGGATTTTTTCTTGTGGTTTTCCATGTCATTATTTAGGTGAGTTAAACTGCAGGCCTATTACTTATTGATACTTCCAGATTTCCTTTGTGGTATGCAATAATCAAACAGCAATATCGCTGAAATAAATATCTGACAGAAGGAAGTCGCAGTAATGCTAGAATGCTAGGAGGGCATTTACTGTCTACCATACCAAACATTGCAATCCAAGGTCTTGAAAATCAACTGCACACACACACACACACACACACACACACACACACACACACACACACACACACACACAAAATCACATACTCAGAACAATTTTGTTTTTGAGGCAGTAAGTGTGAAGAACTGAAGAACCCTGCATTATGTATTATCATTTTTATGAAACAATGAGACAAGAGGTCATTGAACCAGGCATATAGCACATTTCGCACTGGAATTTATAGCATAAGGTAAAAACAGGCGTGGTTGGGGGGCTCTGGTGCCCTGGGCACCAGGCGCAGCTTCAGGGGGGCGCAATTTCACGGGTCGCTTACCTGTTTTCAGGTCGGTTCTTCGCTGCCGAAAAGGCTGTGTTTCAGCCCTCCCACACACACCCGAGCTCCGTTTGGCTCCAAAAAGGAAGCCAAATGGCAGGGGGGCGTGATTGGAGCCGCGTGCTGACATCACGCCCCCACGTCACATGGGGGACATTGCGTTGGCAGGGCCCCCTCGTGGGAGTGGAGTTACGTCACTGGGTAAAAAAGGCATCTTTTCACCTAAAGGCACAGATGTGCAAATTGTCCATAGGGTTTGCTTTGCAGCGGTGGCAACAACATTTTGGCATAACCTGTAAAGAAATGTGGTCTATTGTGAGGGGGACAATTTATAAATGATGAGCAGCGCAATCCTAACCAACTTTCCAGCACCAGTGTAGCTGTGCCAACAGGGGGCACACTGCATTTTGTAGTGCAGGGACAGTCATGGAGGCCTCGTCAAGGTGGAGGAACATTTGTTCCCTTACCTTGGGGCTGCACTGCGGCTGCACTGGCAATAGAAAGTTGGTTAGGATTGCGATGGAGTTCTTTGAAGCTATATATCTGTATTGTTATTCAATATTACACACCCTTTTGATTGTATGGCGGTAGCGTGAAAGGGCTCATCCCTCAGTTCTGTGATGACATTTATTTATTTATTTATTTATTTACAGTATTTTTATCCCACCTTTCTCCCCGAAGGGACCCAAGGCGGCTTACAACAAAAGAAAATACATACAAAAAAGATACAATACAAAAGTCACATTTTAAAACAATTACGAAGAGTTGATGAACTAATAAAACAACATCTAAAAATTGATTTAAAAGTTCAATTAAAACCAGAGCATAAAAACAGCAGTGTCCCACCTGTACCAGCAGGATGTTAAAAAGGCAAGGAATCAGAAGGCTTCTTTGAAAAGGAAGGTTTTTAGGCCTCGCCGGAAAGTGTACAAGGAGGGAGCAGTTCGTAAGTCAAAAGGGAGGGAATTCCATAAGGTTGGTGCCACTACTGAGAAGGCCCTATTTCTGGCCACCGCCCCTCGCACCTCCCTGGGTGACGGTATCCACAAAAGGGCCTCACCCCAGGGGCAGGGCCAACCATGCAGATTTTTTCGCTTCTCCTCTCAATCCTTGCAGGTTGACTACTCTGTAAGAGGAGGATCATGAGATTGGCCCCAGCCATATACTGATGGGCCTTTAAGCATCACAATAGCTCCATGGAATGAACCCACTAAAAGGGGGCTTCTGTACTCTACATCTCTGTCCTGTCTTCTAGGACACTTATGAAAGCTTTCTAGTTCAGGAGCGATTTGGTTACTGACACTCAGTTTTTTGGTGCTATGAATGTGAGCTTTGTCGCTTCTATCTTGTACCGTGTGTGTGTGTGTGTGTGTGTGTGTGTGTGGTATTGCTGGTATGTGTAAACTCTTGTGGGCTATAGCCTTTGGATTAGTCAGTGAGGTGTGGAATTAAAGAAAGAAAGATTGATTGATTCTTGGGTCAAGAAAATAGTTCCAGGAAAACAGATCTGTGAGTCAATACAAGTCTGATGTTCTTGAACAGCAGCTCTACCACGCCACATGGCAAATGGCGTTTCAAAAGAAGAGTGATATAGATCACAGGGATTCATTGTTCTCCCCCCATTCCCACAAAAAAAAGTCAAACATTCCACTGAGTAACTGAACAACAAGCTTATTTACCAGTGCAAGTTAATTTGTCAAGACTTGAGAAAGCTATACAAGATGGTGGCCTTTCCGTCTTTTTATCAGAAAGAAAAAAACTACAAACATTTCCTTTCCAAAACGTCTTTGTTGATGAGCAGCAGAACAGCACTGTTGTGGACGGATTTTATGCTGAACTGTGAATTACACATGACCCTACGGTCTGAATTTAATTACATCCCATTGACTTCCTGTAAAAGGAAAAACCTAAACAAGCTATATTTTTGTAAGAGTAGTGACATTTTCAAGTTTCTGTTATCTGTGCTGGCTGTGTTGCATGTCTCATCTTAGAAAACCTAACAAGTATTTTCATCACTCCACCAAGGAGACTAGCTGCCCGATCCTACTTGAGTCATATGCCTCTGGAGTGAGTGTTCCAGTGGCATAAGGCGCTTTCCGACTGTCACAAAACACAACACACTGGTGTGTGCGGCTTGGCTGCCATTGCAAGCAGTGAGCAGCCAGCTCTGTGCACCAGCAGGCCAGAGATGCCCGCCAGCACTGATAAGCTTGCACAGGGGATGGGAGGGAGGCGGGGGTGGGTGGAACAGGGCAGGAGGTGGGTAGAACAGGGTGGTGACGGGGCAGGGAGGAGGGTGGATCAGGGCCGGGAAGGGGGTGGTATCGGTGGAGGCAGAGCATGCTGAAATCCTAACCCCTCATGCAGAAATCCTAACCCCCCCTTCCTGGCCTCGATCCCCCAACCCAGGTCTACATGGACTTGATCCACTGATAGAGCTGTCACAGGTCTGAGAAGACCCATCAGATCAGCATGGACTTACCCGAATGAGACTTCCAGATGCTAAAACTCCCCTGCGGGATATAGCAGACGTCACATTGGCACTGCTGCATCACCGTGCAGGGAGTTGTGTTGGACTGGGCTGTTAGGCTTGGATCCAAAGAGCTATGTATGGTTGTCCAGGCATGCATCAGTTCTTTCCTCCCCCTCCCCCTCCTGCTGCAGCTGCTTGATGCCCCCCCCCAATCTACTTCTGAGGCTTAGAGTAAATTCAGAGTAGTGTGTGATGTCACATGGGGGTAACTTACCTATATCCAGTGTCTCTGTAGAAATTGGAGGGTGGCGAGAGAGAAATCAAGTCAGGAGTTGAGAACGTGTGGAAAATTGTTGTGAACTAGTGGGTTAAACCACTGAACCATGAGCTGTCGATCGAAAGGTCGGCAGTTCGAATCCGTGCAACGGCTCCTGCCAACCTAGCAGTTCGAAAGCAAGAAACTGCAAGTAGATTAATAGGTGTACCGCGTCAGCGGGACGGTAACAGCGTTCCATGCGCCTCGGTGTTGAGTCATGCCGGCCACATGACCATGGAAACGTCTTCGGACAGTGCTGGCTCTTTGGCTTTGAAACGGAGATGAGCACCGCTCCCTAGAGTTGGACACGACTGGACTTAATTTTCAAGGGATACCTTTACCTTTACCTTTACTAGAACAGATTACCCACTGTCAGCGGCGTCACTAGGGTACGCGCCGCCCTGTGAGAGGGCACGCGCGCCGCCCTAATGACCCCCGTGCCGCCCGACAGCCGGCCGATGAGGATGTCTCCGGAGCTGGCAGCAGCGGAGCCTCCGCTGCTGCCGGCTCCGGAGACATCCTCGCCGGCTGGCTGTCTTGGGCAGGAGGAGGCCTCGGTGCGTCCGCCCTTGGCGGAGCTCCAAGGCCTTCTGAGGGAGGCCCAATGCGTGACGTCATATTTATAAGGTTTTGCGCATGCGCAGTACATTTCTGAGGGCAAATTTGCCCTCAAATGTTCTGCGCATGCGCTAAACCTTATAAATATGACGTCGCGCATCGGGGTTCCCTCAGAAGGCCTTGGAGCTCCGACGAGGGCGGACGCTCTGAGGCCTCCTCCGAGGCGTCGCTGGAGCGCGGCGGGAAGGGAGGACCGCCTGCGCACGACGAGCGGGTGCACGCGCGCGACCGCGCGTCACCCATTGCACGCGTCGCCTCCAGGTGGTACGCCCTTCCCGCCACGCTCCAGCGATGCCTCTGCCCACTGTAAACACATTGTCCTCTGTGGATTCTCCATCTTTTCTTCACCTTTTGCATAAAAGGAGACTTGGATATCCTCTTTAAATGCTTTTCCCCCCCTTGGAACAGGGGTTAGATTTGCTCATTTAGTAAAGTTGGGTGGTATGGTGGACTGTACCACCTCAGCTTTTAGTTGAGACACCACTCTGGATGTTATAAAATTGTGTATGCATGTATACGTACACACATAGAGACGCGAGCACACACACGCTTCCCACCAAGTGGAAAATTTGCATAGTAAGGGTAGTTTGTAAATGCTACTTAAACAAACAAACAAAAAATACCTTAGCTAATGTATGGGTCTGAAGGCTTCTTAGATGTCTCTTGCCTATGATCCCAGAAGGCCCAAGAAAATCAGGAGAAGGGGTCCATTCAGCACTAGGATATCTCTGTGTTCACTATGGAGAAACAGATATACTCACACTGCACCATTCCTTGTTTTCTCAGTCATCTTTATCAGCTGTGCAGTCTATGTCCCTCGTCACACAGACATATTCATCACTTGATGAATGCAACATCGCCAGGATGACTTGCTTCTGTGAAAGAGCCGTTACAAATCAAACACCACAAATAGAAATTTCATGTCATGTCAAGCACAACATTTTTCAGTGGAAGCAGTTCACACATTCAGCTTCAAGTAATCAAGTGTGAGCAACAATGTGACTGTAAGGAAATAGGGTTTATCTTTTTTCCTTGTAAGGAATTTATGGCACTCTTGGAATCAAGAATCAAGATTGCATCCCTTTCCTAAGTCAATCAAGAAAAGCTGATTTAGGATAAGACAAAGAAAGCACAGCATCTACCTTTGGCAGTGTCCCATGTCCCATGTCCATCATGTGCTGGTCCAAGAGTTCCCAAGGGAAAATGGCAACAAAGGGCTTCCATCTTCAACACAGACTCATAAAGGTAAATAAAAAGATAGGATTGGAGAACACTATTAAGAATGTGATTTTCATTAGAGGGAGGGCATAATGGCATCTGCAAAGGATTATTAATGGGTTTGAGCCAAAGTTGCCCTTCCATGCAGAAGGTGGCTTCCACTTATAAAAGGACTATGTTCAACCTGATTGTTGTGCAAGTGAAGTGAAACAAAATCCAGAAATGACTGGCACAAGCTGGCACAAGAGATTGCATAAGAGCTGGTGCTAAGCATAGTTTTTCCTAGAACAGCCCAATCCTATCCTCCACCACTGACGATGATGCAGCCACAGTGATGGAGCATGGTAATGGTAAGCATCCAATGGTAAGGAACCACCAGAAGGCTTGTCTTCGTTGTCTGAGTTCACCAAGAACAATAGTCCCTATCCAGCCCACCTGCTGGGATTGGCATGTGCCAGCTGACTGGGCATCCAAGCTCAGGGTAGGTAGGGATGTCGAAGTGGTTGTCAACCATCCAATTGGATGGATCTATGAGCCTAGTTCACTTAAGGTCAAGCCCAAGGATGCTCCCATGTGTTCTGGATCTCTCAGGGGTATTTGTGCACGGTCAGTTCCACCCACCTCACTGGGGCTCAGAAGACATTCAGAAGACGAAGGTCTCAAGTAAGTTCAGTTAGGAACCAGTGAGTTAAGTTACATTGGGGGATCATTTTGCTTTATTTTGTCTATATATTTTTCTAAGATCTGCACCATGTTCTTTTTCAAGCCAGCTTGTTCTATTCTTTCTTCCTTTGTATTACTTCTTTATTTTATTTTTCACATTTTTTTACCACCCTTCCTCCAAGGAGCTCAGGGTTAGGGTTAGGCCACATGGTTCCTTTTGTGCTCACAACAGCCCAGTGAAGCAGGTTAGGCCAAGCAATAACAACTGGCCCAAGGCCACCCAAGAAGCTTCATGGCTGAGCAGGGATTAAACCCATATCTGCCAAGTCTGAGCCCAACTCCAGAGCCACTACACCATCCTAGCTCTCGTTTTAATAAACTATTCTTAACTGGTTTCCTTCTTGGTGTTGATGAACTCACAAGAGCTTTGCTCTATTCCTCCTGGACTCTTGGCTACACCCTATTTGATAGGTTTTGGGAGAATTCCCTACATAATTGGGGAGGAAGCATTGTGAGGATGGTTTACCTGTGCCTGGCTTTGTCTTCATGGTGGCAGTGGGGTCTAGTAATTTTGGGCCTGTTATTGGGGGAAGATCAGGGTTCAGGTTAGAGTGAGTAGGGAGGCACTGGCAGAAAGACTTCCTTCCTACCCCCCCCCCACAGTAGGCAACAAAAATAACCAAATATGAATGCAAAATAATTTTACTTAGAAAACTAGCAGCCCGGTCCAGCCTAAGGCAACTGCGGTACAATTCAGGCACAATTGCAGCCCAAGTGCTTTAGGCCCGAGTTGTGCCTGAATTGTGCCTGAGTTGGGCTGCAATTGGGACTGAATTGGGTTCAGGCACAATTCAGGCACAACTGCACAATTCAGGCACAATTGCAGCCTAAAAGTGGGCGTGTCGGGGGCGTGTCAGGGGTGTGACGGGGGCGGTTACGAAATTTGGTCCGGTTCCAGACATTGGCAACCCCCTGACACGCCCCCTCGAGCCCAACTCAGGCCCAAAATTTGGGCCAGCAAAAAGGGTGGACCCAAATGTGAGGAGACCCATAGGATCCATTTTACCTTACCTACACCAGCCCTCTCCTGAAAAGTTCTAACACCCTGGGCCCGAGTTGGGACTGAGTTGGGACCGAACAGGTGTGGCCGAACTCTGGACATGGACCCAAATAGTTACCCTATCAGCACCCAGCCCCACCCAGCCTCTCTCCCACAAAAGCCCAGCCCCAGCCCTCCACTCACTCTCTCTCTCTCTCTCTCTCTCTCTGAGCACGTGGCGTGGGGTTCTGTCCCCCAGCAGCCACAAAGTGGGACTTTGAAAATTTTCTAACACCTCTCTTCTCTTCTCCTCTCTGCCCCCCTCTAGGGCAGAGAGGGCTGTTCTGCCTGTGGCCAAACTGTTTACTCCTGTGCCTGGGCAGCTCTCTCCATGCAAGTGTTTGCTAACCCATGTCTTTCTCCCAGCCCCTCTCCCCCCCCCCACAGGCAACAACACCAGCAGGTAAGTGCAGGTAAGTGCAGGGGTTGTGCAGACATGTGGTCTGACTTCTGCCTCTTTGCATAGAGAAATATAGGTAGGATACATGCCTCTTTACCAATGTGTTGTCTCATAGCTGCCTGCAATGCCTGCCATGATATGCCTCTTTACCAATGTGTTGTCTCATAGCTGCCTGCAATGCCTGCCATGATATGCCTCTTTACCAATGTGTTGTCTCATAGCTGCCTGCAATGCCTGCCATGATATGCCTCTCTACCAATGTGTTGTCTCATAGCTGCCTGCAATGCCTGCCATGATATGCCTCTTTACCAATGTGTTGTCTCATAGCTGCCTGCAATGCCTGCCATGATATGCCTCTTTACCAATGTGTTGTCTCATAGCTGCCTGCAATGCCTGCCATGATATGCCTCTCTACCAATGTCTTGTCTCATAGCTGCCTGCAATGCCTGCCATGATATGCCTCTTTACCAATGTCTTGTCTCATAGCTGCCTGTATTAATGTGAGCACACAATGCCATGAGTGTTGAACTGTAACCCTTATGTAGACACCAGCTGTTCCCCCCCCCCTCTTTTCTCCACAGGGTCTACTGACAGGTCAGTATTGCTAGGATTGCCATGGTTGTGACCCCCAAGTTGTGTTGTTGTCTCTCTCTGTGACCCCTTTCCCTTACAGGATCATGCTCACCTTACACCCAGGGAAGGAGCGCAGACCAGGCTATGTGTCTCACACCACTCAGCTGTGTTTGATTTCTCTCCCTACAGGCCTTTGCAACCGGCACACTGGCATTCCTTCAATGGGGAGTGCTACCACACACCAGCTGCCATGGAACACCCCCCAAGGTGGTCATCCCCCCAGGAATGCCCACTACCACTGACCGTCTGGGGAGCACCCCTCGGCCCGCAGTCTGGTTGCCCTATGGTCGTCTGCCTCGATGCTGCCAGAGGTCTGGGAGCCTGCCCTGCAACCCTCCTCAGCTGCTGCTGCTGCTCCACCTCCCTGGCTGCCTACTTGCTGTCCCTCCCCTTTCTATGGAGCAGGCTGTGGTTCCACAGGGGAAGAGCCTGCGTCTCCAGGCACGCCTGCTGCTGCTGCTACGTTCTGAGTGGCTGCTGTGCCTACCCCCTGGCAGCCTCGCCTGGCCATCTCTGCCAATGTTCCAGAACAATAAAGATGCCCCTTGGGCAAAGACCCCTTGAACAACATGACCCCAATGTTGCACAAGCACTGCCCCACGCACACAGAGACAGCGCCCAGCACACAAGGCCCTGCATGAATCCCAGCCAGGGCCTGCCACAGCCAGCCCAGGGAGAACACAGCAGGGGGGCTGCCAGACCCTCAGGGCTCAGAGGGGAGGGGGGAGTTGGGGGGCCTCTCAGGCAGGCAACCACTGACAGGCGACGTGGCGCACGTCCGCCACGTCCGTGAAGAGCCCTTTCATCAACCGGGGCTCTCACCCACTCTCGGTCCACCCGTCAACGGCGTCTGTTTCCGCCCGTCAACGGCGTCCATTTCTGCCCTCGGTCCGCCCGTCAACGGCGTCCGTTTCCGCCCGTCAACGGCGTCCATTTCTGCCCTCGGTCCGCCCGTCAACGGCGTCCGTTTCCGCCCGTCAACGGCGTCCGTTTCCGCCCATCAACGGCGTCCGTTACCGCCGTCGGTCCATCTGCATGAGAGGCGCCCGTTCCTGCATTGCCTCCATCTGCGAAGTGACCCCTGTGTCCCTATTGGTCTCGGCAGACCCCTCTCCCTGTATCCCTCTCCCACCAGCCTTGTTGTCTGTCTGTTTCTGACCCACCCGTGCCCCTCCCCAGCACCCCCTGTCTGTGTGCCTGCCTCCCCTCCCACTCCCTGATGATGGACGCTGGCATCCCCCACCCCGCCAGAGCGCCTGCCGCGAGGCGCCGACGTTGCCCCATCTGGGGGTGTGATGAGCTGCGTGAGCCCTTCCCGCTCGCAGCAGACAAGCCCGAGGCATCTCTCGGTCTTGGCCGGGGCACGGAGCAGAAGTCATGCCGGGATGCCTTCTTTGTGGGCATAGCCACGGCCCTGGAGGCCCAGGGCTTCAGGCAGTGGACGGGCATGTCCTGGCAGAGGCGGTTCCAGACTTCATGAGACCCCCCTTGTGTGTGACGTTCCCCCCCTCCCCCCCATGACTCCCACGTGCAGCCTCAACATGGCTTGGGGGTGGCATCGCCTTCTGCAGGAGGGAGGGCAGTGGCACTCCCCCCTGCGGCAGGTGGCTAATGCCCAGGGTGCCCTGGGGCAGCTGGCACTGGCACAACCTCTGCCCTTCCGCTGACTGTCGCACGCCCAGTGCCTGCAGGCCCACCTGTGGCTGCCCCTCTGCTTCGAACGCTGCAGCAGCTGTGGTAGGTGCACACAGATGAGCTGAGGAGGGGGCTCTTCGCTTCCACAAGACTGACAGCTCCCCACAGGGGCCTGCCTGCCTCTGCGGTAAGTTTTGCCTCGATCCTGGCCCACTGCTGTAGCCTCCAGCCTAACTCAGGCACAGTTGCAGCCTAACTCGGTCCTAGTTTGGGCCCCAATTGGGCCACACTTGGGCCTCAACTGTGCCTGAGTTAGGCTGGACTGGGCCCTAGATCACATAGATCTGGCCAATGATCATTTCTGTTTCTATATGTATATGCTCATAGGGCCGTGATGGCGAACCTATGAGACGCGTGTCACAGGTGACACACAAGGTCATTTTGGGTGACACGGCAGCATTTCCCCCAGGGCCCCGACACACCTTACATTTTCACAAATGTTTTACAGGCTTATCTTAGACTTAAACATTTAGGGCAGGGGTTTGGGCAGACCTCTTTCAAATTATTATCTAGTAAAACTCAGCAACAAAAAAGTCACTAATTGATATTAAATAAAATGCAATGTGTTCTATAGTTGTTTTCAGTTCAATTTAAAATTACTATTAAAAGTAGCAATAGTCAAAGTACTGTTAAAAGTTTGGAGGGGGGGGGACACCAGCAGAGTCAAATTAGACATTTTCCAAAATTTTGACACACCAAGCCCAGATGGTTCACCATCACTGTCATAGGGTCAACTCTGAAAAGTGGTCTTGTGAGTGCCAAGTGTTACGCTAGAGTAGACCATAATGTTTGCGCTTACATAAGCACATTGTCTGAGTTGCCGGTATGATTTGCTCACAGTTACTAAACAGCCCTTTTCAAAGAATAAGAACTAAGCTCTGGGAAGCAGCTCTTTGAAAACGTTAGTGTTTTGTCATTTTAAATATGTTGCAAGTGCAAGATCTAAATTTAAAGTAACACGATTTAGAGCAGACTACCAGAATAAGAGTCCTCAGAGGTCACTAAAGCTTTGATTTTCCAGTTAGCTTATTTTATAGCTAGTGCTTTAGAAGACATCAAGCCCATAATGAGACAGATCAATCAGTTTGTTTTTATTAGTCTACTGTGTACAATGTAGTCGACAACGGTATCCATTGAATCTGATTGTTTGGGAATTTGCATTAGGCGCCATGTTACTTTTAACCTTGAAACTTCGGCTCCAGAAGCCGCTGTTTTAAATTTGTAGTTGAATTATATCTTTGTATTAGAAATTGAAATTTTAAGTAGGAGTTTGAATTTTTGCCCTTGGGTGCAGTACAACGGCTGGGATTATTTTAAAGCATTTGCTGATGTCCATGAATATTTCTGAAGTCTTCATATTTTATTAAAAGACCTTGACATGCTGTGACAGAGGCTTAAATCGGAAATAGCCCTTCTGTTCTGGCTGGTGAACAGTATTGAATAGCTGTGTATTTATTAGTTCTATCATTCATCTTGTGGTTGAAGCAGTAAGGAGGGAATTTGAAGCCCTGCCTCAGTGGCGCTTCCAACGTTAAGGGCTCATCTGTATAGTTTTCACTGCAGGGTGCAGCATGATCCAGGGTGGCCTGGCTGTCCCTTGCTAATCCACATGGCTGACAGGAACTGGCACTGATTCAGAGGGGCAACGGTTGGTTTCCCACACTCACTACAAGGCTGTCCTAATATTTTTGCTCACAGAAGCGCATTTGTACTGGGCTCCCATTTCATGTTGAAGGGTAAGCTTTCCTACCCACGTTGAACTGGTGAAAAGACACGGTTGTAAATACTCTCCATTGTTGCGAGATAGATTAGCCATGGGAGTCATTCATAGGTCACCTCCTCCAGTGGACTAACACAGTACCATCTCTTATTGTAAACGAGGATTTGTTTTTCCATTGGTTTGAAAGGGAAAAAAATAATCTAACAACGCAGTCCTGTCCTCAAGCGACACCTGCTCAGTAAGTAGGGTTCTCTTCTAAACCCCCTTCTGTCACTGAAGCACAATGCTGTCCTATTTTTTCAGAAGGTGGTGAAATCTAACAGTGGGGCTTAGTTTGATCTCCCGGGGCTTGCTTGGGCATTACCACAAAGAAACCCTTCTCTTGTATTCCCTCCAGATATACCTCCACTAAAGACTGGGGACAGAGAAGGGGCTCTATAGATCACCTCAGAGATTTGGCAGGTTCAGGTGGGGAGGGGGAAGCAGTCCTTTGGGTATGCTGGCCACATTCCTTTTAGGGAACAACCATGTGCTGGCTAAACCATGCTGCCTGGTTGCACAGGTGATAGCAGTGTCTCTCTCAAAGGAAACGTAGGGGAAGTATTCAGATTCCAGAAACTGTTGTGGCTGTTGGCCGTAAATCCCAAAGTGCACTGCACGGTCAGCACGGAGAGCAAATCAGCCATCATTCCTATGCCCCAATCCTATTCAGATGCTGTGCTGGTGTCGTAGGGACACTGGCGCATTGTCCGCCATAACCTAAGCCAGTGGTTCTCAAACTGTGGGTCGTGAACCAAAGCTGTCCTCTGCCCCCTTAAGGGGAGGGGACAGCATGGCGGCGGCGATTCAGGGGATTGCCACCGCCGCAAAAGTGCCCAAACCCGCCCCCACTGTACTTACTAGGGCTTGGGGGAGCTTCGGGGAGGCCTGCGCGACCCTCTGCAGGCCTCTGGAGTTGGGGATAAGCAGAGAGGTGGTCAACTTTGTGGATGATACTAAATGTTTCTGGGTGGTGAAGACCAGCAGGGATTGTGAAGAGCTCCAGAAGGATCTCTCCAAACTGGGAGAATGGGCAGCAAAATGGCAGATGCACTTCAATTTAAGTAAGTGTAAAGTAATGCACATTAGGGCAGGAAATCAATACTTCACATATACGCTAATGGGTTCTGAGCTGTCTGTGATGGATCAGGAGAGAGATCTTGGGGTGCTGGTGGACAGGTCGATGAAAGTGTTGACCCAGTGTGCTGCAGCTGTGAAGAAGGCCAATTCCATGCTCGGGATCATTAAAAAAGGGATTGAGAATAAAACGGCCAATATCATTCTGCCTTTGTACAAATCGATGGTAAGGCCACATCTGGAGTATTGTGTCCAGTTCTGGTCACCACACCTCAAAAAGGATATAGTTGAATTGGAAAAGGTGCAGAAAAGAGTGACCAGAATGATTCGTGGGCTGGAGCACCTCCCTTATGAAAGAAGACTACAGCGTTTGGGGTTCTTCAATCTAGAAAAAAGGCACCTGAGGGGGGACGTGATTGAGACATATAACATTATGGGATGGATAAGAGTGAATAGAGCGAAGTTTTTTTCCCTCATGCACAACACCAGAACCAGGGGACATGCACTAAAATTGAATGGAGGAAGAGTTAGAATGGAAAAAAAGAAAGTATTTCTTCATCCAGAATGTCATTAATATGTGGAACTCCTTGCCACAGGTTGTGGTGATGGCACCTAGATGCCTTTAAAAGGGGATTGGATAGATTCATGTAGGAAACGTCCATCACAAGTTACAAGCCATAAGCAACCTCCTGGTTTTAGAAATAGGTTTTCTCTGTATGCCAGATGCAAGGGAGTGGTGACAGGATACAGGTATCTTATTGTCTCGTGTGCTCCCTGAGGCAACTGGTGGGGCCACTGTGTGATACAGGAAGCTGGATTAGATGGGCCTTTGGCCTGATTCAGCAGGGCTCTTCTTATGTTCTTATGTCTCTCTCAGAATACGCCCTGTCTTAGAAACTGCCAGCCTGTAGTTCTTTCTTTGTTCTCTCTTCTGCCCACCCAAAAGGATTGTGGGGGAATTAATTATTTGACATTCTCAAACTCAGCCACTCCTCAGGTGGATGGATATACATGAGGGTCCCAGTGGAACTTCATGAACCATTAACCCTCTTTTGTCCATTCCAGAACAGGCATCACTTGAGGGCAAAGTCTGAGTGCATGGCTTCTTCACACATCAAATTCAAATTTTGCAAGACCATATATAAGACATACACTTGACATGGTTCTATGGCAGCTTCCACCTAATTTATATTTCCCCCTTCTCTGTGGGTGAAAGAAACACCTTTTCTTTTTAATAGAAATGCAATTGCGATCATTTCCGACTTTCTCCTCTCTCCCATTTGCAGTTTAGCCTCAGTGCAAAGCTCAGATCACATGCCAGTTAGAGGAAGCAAATGGCAGAAGGCAGCAAAAGCTGTGTCAGTTTGTCAAAGCCTATTCATCAGCCCCAGGAACATGAAATAGGACAGAGTGCCACGGGCTGCTCAAAGCAAATAGCATAAATTACAAAAGAGATTAAGTGACAATTGGTCTTCAGTCTGTGGAATCTCTAAGGGTTTTAGCCTGCCATTGATGTTGGGGATCTGGAGGAGATGCACATCCATCTGTGGAGAACTGACAACCCTTTGCAGAGAACTCTCTAGATATTCCCTAAGTACAAAAAAAGATATATATTTTTTCCAAACATCTCCCTTGCAATGAGCACAGAATTATGGACAAGAGTGATTTGCTCACCTAGACAGAATGAGAACAATCAGGGCACCTTCAAAATTCTCATTCACAAGGCTTAAATCTTGGGTTTATTGGCAATTGGGGGTAAAGTCACATTGGAGGACGTTTCTTCTGCAGTCGCCACCAGGACAACTCAGTTGCAAAATTCTCAACTTCTGTTGGAGTGTTCAGAGACTGAGGAAGTCCAGAGAAAGGGAAGTGTCTGCAAAGACAAAGGGCAGGGCCAAGACAAGAAGAAGTGGAGCCAAGCTGGACCATTCCTGACAAGAGAGAATACAAAGGCTGATGATGATGGAAGACAGCTGAAAATTGATAAGGAAGTGTGATAAACTCAATCACGCACTGACTCTAATTTGTTAGCAACTTCCTGAAGGAGAAAGGGGCTGCCCCTTTAATAGCTTGTTATCAGAACTCAAGGCTGTGTGAGAGGGGAAGGAGCGGAGGCCCTTGGAATCCAGTGTGAGTTGATAAAGAGGAATTCTGTGTACCTCTTCCAAAAGAAGCAGGCTGAGATGGAATTTTCCATCCCAGAGGGAGACCCATTCCAGCAAGAGCCATCCCTAGGGTTAAAAGAAGAAGCCCAAAGATGCAATTGACTTTGCGCCAAAGGTGCTTTTTTGACTATTTAAAAACCAGGATCGGATCGCTCTAGCAACTCCATCTCAATCTGTATGATTGCCTATGAAAAGGTTCCGGGTTTATGACGGAACAAAACGTTGGTACTGCACTCTGCTTTGGATTTTAATGTTTTCTGTCCGTGCGTGACTGCCTGCGAGGGAAACCCGCGTCACGGTATTTGAAAGTTTATTGAACTTCAAAGAGATTTTACTACATGGCATCTATGCCCTTATATCCGAAACACTACAAAGCCCAAAGAGACCGGCAGACCCTCCTCCACTGTGTTCTCCCAACCTAGGATGCATTGTTTCCGCTCTGCAACATGCCTGGCCATTGTGTAAGAAAGGTGTGTGGCTGTGGCAAATTAGGGAACTTATTCCCTAATGTAAACCTCTTGGTGTAAACCAATCAAGTGTCTTCCAATCTGTTCTTGCTAAATAGATCTGGACTCCTTCTAACGGGCTTAGGTTCCCATTAGGCCCAGAGGGTCTGGCCACCCTCCAGGTCCTGCTCTTTTTATAACTCCCTTTTCAGGTGTGTGAACTGGCATTTAACAATTCCTTTTTACAGTTTAACAATAAGAACAGCCCCATTCTGGCCTAGCCTCAATTTGGCCTATAATAACAAACTCCCGGCCTAGATCAATTTCTTGCAAGCAGATTTGAGACGAATACAGTAAAGATCACGTGCATGCAAGCATATGAGATGAGGGCTGTGTTAGCCCTGATTCTCCAAGCTGCCTCCACTACTGTCGTCTCCCTTTCCCCCAGTCCCCCAGTCTGAAGGTGCCCAGAAACATACCTTGGGACAAGGAAAGTATAT
Organism: Plestiodon gilberti rubricaudatus; assembly: GCA_026170595.1. Taxonomy (NCBI): domain Eukaryota; kingdom Metazoa; phylum Chordata; class Lepidosauria; order Squamata; family Scincidae; genus Plestiodon; species Plestiodon gilberti. Next base: position 270,865,475 of record JANXHW010000001.1, read on the forward strand.
GGTGCTTGGACAGGCACACAGAACATCATGTCCCAACAAGGAGAAGATGCTCTTCCAGGGCCTGGATTCACTCTTCACCTTCACCACCACCACTACCATGGAATTCCACCTGCTCCAGTGTACGTTTTTGGGTGACTTAGGGCTTGGGGAAGGGGAGATGACAGTGGTGGAGATGGCTTGGAGCACCCAACCACTGCAGCCTTTGCCATTGCTTCTCCTTGTCTATACCAAGGTTAAACTTTTGGGTGCCTTGGACCGGAGAGAGGCAAGAGTCTTGGGAGCTTGATGCGCAATCCATACAATTGCTCATCGAGCTTCAGGGATTTGTGCATGTTCACTTGGAACATGCCAGGGGGACTCATGCATCACTTGTCATGGAAGCCAAGGAACAGCAAACAGAGCAGGAGAGGTGCATTCAAATTACACTCATACAGATTCGCCTTACAAAGTCTGTGTTTGGCCGGGGTCTTATGCTCAAGTACAATAAACATGAGAGGTGTTGCAGACTTATCTTAATTGGAGGCTTATATTGATGGCTGCTATTAAGCTCCTGTTCCTTGGCGTGATCACACGCATCTAGGAGACTTCCAGCTGCCATTGAAGAATAAAGCAGAATCTCAACCCCATGTGGCAGTGAGTAGATGACATCACATTTAGCAGGCACAATAGAGAAACATTTTTAGAAGTGTTGTGTCTGGCACAGCTCTCCTTGACAGGCATAGGCAGATACCATGTAAAATCTAAAACCTGCTGGAGTAGAGCTAAAAGCTGTTATCCAAGCTGTCGTATCTGTATTACAGTGTGTAAAGATATTTCCTGACAAGAAAATTGCAAATGCTTTCTGGCTAGTAAAGCAAAGCATCTCTCTTTCCCAGTGGCCAATCAACAGAGGCAGGGTTGGTCACAGATGGTGTGTTTATAGCCTATTTTCTCTTCTCACCTTTGGCACAACGATTTCCTTATCGATACCAAACAAGAACAAAATTAGTTCTCACTTCCAAACGGACCCTAAACATCCAATAGATCATATATAATTGTCTAATTTTAATTGCTGTCATTAATTCTGCTGTATTGTACTGTGTTACAGTAGTACATGCTCACACAAGAGCTACAGGAAGAATACTGTACATCTTGCAGTACTCGCAGGGCTCATAATTTCAAACTAGACTTAACACAAAATGTGTTTTTAAAATATTCTCAGCAGAACCTATTGTTAGATGTCCATGAGTCTCAGGTGTGTCTCATTTCTTCTTTCATATTAAGAATGATTTAAGGAGATCGGATATGGAGGCTTAACTTGGAGCTAAGCATGAGCTCCTCTGATTAAAAAATAAAGAATTTCTAACATTTGCAGCTAGGCACACTGAAGTGTGAAAGCAATCATCTAGTCTCCCATGGTCAGAACCAGATGTTGCTGTCTGCAGTAAGAATCAAGGTATGTAAATGATCACAGATTTGGTGGGTCTTATGTCGATTCATATATTTTCTAGACTCTCTCAGTGCAGTCCTGTGTAACTGTTGCACCAGTGTAACACTAGATCCACCGGTGTAAGTGCACTTATGCCAATGTAACTTGCTGTACGCCGATGGATGCAAAACAGAAACCAGCGTAACCCCTCTTGGACACCGTGCACGCGCAGTTCGAATGCAGGATGGACACCAGCACAACTCTGCTGGTGCAGGGGGCATTCCGGGGTTGTCCGAATGCCCCCAAAATGCCCCCTTCACCGGCGGAGTTGCGCTGGCTTCTGTCCTGCATGAACTGCATCTGAGAGGGGTTACACTGGTGTCCGTCCTGCGTTCATTGACGTACGACAAGTTACACTGACATAAGTGCATTTACACTGGTGGATCTACTGTTACCCCCGGTGCAAGAGTTACACAGGATTGCGCTGTCTGTCTCTCTCTGTCTCTTTTCCAGTGGAACTGGTGCCATTATAGGACACATACGTATATAAAATGGTCCATAACCTTAACAGGAAGAAAGGGGTGTCTAAGAGTTGAAAATAGTAAGGAACATAGCTCTGTCCCTTATATGTACGTATCTAGAACATGTAACCATTCCACCTATCCAACATTGCTAAGAACTCCTAAGCTCTACTGTGACAACTGCAGTGTTGATAGCTTATACAGACAACCATTGACCAAATGCTAACTTACCTTCAGGGTGAACTTGCTGAGGTGGGCATAGGTGCTGAAAACTGAATTGAGTAATTCAGTTTTGCACCTGACTGGAAATCTGGATAAGCAGGGAAAGGGCAAATTTTGTATGGAGGAGCTGGAAAGGAACAAAATCTTCTATGTACTTTCAGATTTTAAGGTCTAATCCAATTCAAAATGACCCTGCAGGAGCAAGGACAGCTTTTTATACTTAGTTCCCACCAATGACAGCAGCAGCGGCAGCACCCAGGACATCCAAGGCTTGCGGGGAGGCAATTTATTATCTACAATATAACCTTCCCAGTGCTTGTTTGAGGAGTATCAGGTTCCATACTTAGAGAGATGCATTTGATTCAGGAGGAATTCCCACCCAGGAAGGAAGGTCCATCTGGCTGCTTGCAGCCACTTTTGAGTTGGGCCCCTAAGGTTCACTATGGACAACAAGTCACTTCCAAAGGGAATCACTACATTAGATCACTGTCTTGGGGCAGTGAGGAGGATTACCAATTCCACTTTCTATTGTCTGTCCATCCTCAGACAAAGGCTGGATTTGGAGGGTTTGGTTCATTTACCTTATACCTCTGGGCTGTTGGTTGAAAAGCAATAAAGCTCCGTATTGACTGGACCATGGAGAGACTAATTGCTTACCTTCGATGTGGTCATTACTTTGGAGGCACCATAAGAGGAGAGCACAGTCTTGGTTTGCTCCGCTGTTCTGTAGTTTGAGATGGATTCGATGAATTGAATGCCATTGTTTCATGTTGTTTATAGTCATGAACTGAATTATTGCCATCGGATGGTGATGATACTGATGAATTAGCTTACGTTGCTGCCTAGTTGGGATTTTGCATTGTTATTTGATGTGTATGGTTTACTGAACTGTTTTTATTGATATATTATGTCAATGTTTGCTTTGGGGGGGATGTGCTGTCCACCGCTTAGGAATCATTAAGACAGAAATGTGGCACGTGCATTAAACTTGACTGATGGACTGACCAATGCCTACAAACTTGAGGTGCTCATGAAAGCACCTGGCATAAGCCCACTCATGCTATCCAATATGCAGAACTAAGAGGGCATTGAGGTTAAGCTGTCACAAGCTAGAGTCAAGCTGATTTTAACTGAGCAACATGCAAACGCAAATGAGCACCCAAGTGACCTCTGTGAAGCTCTGTGCAATCTACTTTGTATAATCCAGTTTGGTGCAGCCACTAATTGTCTGTTATGAAACCCCACTTCAGTTTTCACATGAGCCATTTTCCATCACACAAAACTGCAAAAAGAGGAGAGAGATCTGAAAGAAAACATGAAGAAGACACGGCATCAGAGAATGCTTCTGTGCCGCTTGTTCCAGAATTCATCCAGTAGCACATTCGCTGAATTCAGCCCTATGACTAGTTTAATTATATACACACATTTTTAATGTCAAAATCTTGACAAAAGACTGTTTCAGAGGACTTAGGAGATTACTTTGGCTGCCTGACAGCATCTTGATTGTTAAGGATCACTTCATTTATGACAGACACATGTTAAGCCCCAAATGAGTGAGTTTGACTACAACACATGTCAGCTCATAGATCAAAGGTTATAAATAAGGAAAGAAGCTAGAAAGAAGTTGAAACTTCAAACTTGAAATCACTGTTCTTTCATTGCTTGCAGTATTGAAAATATACAGGTTCATTGGCATGCAGGGATGCAACATTAACTACCAGAATATGGAAAATATAAGCAATAGACATATCCCCAAACTGTTACCTCTACACATCACAAATGTCTTTTGTAAATAAATACCAGATAGTTTAATGATATTCTTTTTACGTTTTATTTTATTTAGCTTTATACTTTGCCGTATTCAGAAAGGCCCAGAGTGGGTAATAGCCTTTATAAATGCTGAAGTATTGCAAAATAAAATACTGAGTATGTTCCAATCAAAGGTAAGTACTTGTAAGGTTTATTGTTTCCATCCTTATTCAAACACTTTCCATTTCAAGGTAGTGTTTATCGTGTGCTTAGTCAACTGGAATGTGTGCATCATTTGTGCTGGATTTGTGCGATTCTTTAGAAATCAATAGATCCATCACACACACACACACACACACACACACACACCCTTTCTATCCCTAGGGCTCTAAATGCTTGTCCAAATGCTGAAGCCAAGTAGAAAGCTTCATGAGAAAGGAAGATGAGTGCTCAGAAACTATTATTGTTCAACCCTGGCATCTATACAAGCACACTTACGGCAGAATCCTATCAAGTGCCTAAGGCAGCGGTCCTTGCAATCCAAGGTTGTGTGTGTAGCCGCTGGCAGAAATGGCCAGCAGTACCACGCACACTCCAGACACAACCAGTCGCTCCACCAGCCTAGGTAAGGTGGCGGCAGGGGCAGGCCATGGGCATTTTGGGGGGTAGTCTTGTCTCTGACCATAAGACCCATAGGAATTTTGAGGTGGACGAGTTCTCTCTTCAGACCCTGTTAGGGCATGCTGAAAGGAAGGGTAAAATCTTGGGTAGATATCTGGCAACCAGGGCACAAGTTTATACGATGCCATTTAGTTTTTGTACTTGTAAAAGCTGTCATACAAGACGATGCCGATGTCACAAAAACTTTGTTTCATGTACTGTATAGCAGTTTGCTTAATCCAAATCTTTTAGCTGACACCGAATTTTTTTTATTGTATGCTCATCAGAAACAATGTGAAAAGGGCAATAAAGCAGATAAGGTACAGTACTAGCATGCAGGCTGACTGGAACAAAAGCCAAGATCTTGATACTGTTCATCATGCTAAATAGTGACACTAGCCCCAAACTATGACAAGGATTTAACAGAACCCATAAAGGGGTTTTTTTTTTACATACAGTACTTATGTACATCCCAAAACCAAATGCAGCAATTATTAAAAGTTATCTAGACAACATAGCAGCTTTTACAGTTGACGATATTTTTAATGCATCAATCTTGATGCAGGAAATCCAATGGACAAAAAGCTCTCTCACATTAAATAAGGCTCTAGGGTTTGATGGTCTATAAATCATTATCTAACGTAGTCATTGTCCTATTGAAACATCTGTTTGAAGAATGTAGGTTACACTCTAGCCCAGGTTCTGCTATGATGCAAAGATCATGTTGATCAATAAGTGAGAGAAAAATCTGGCACATATGGTTCCTTATTCCTCTGGTTCTCTTTTTGGCTGGCTTTACAAGGAATGTACCATAGTTAGATCAGGTGGGCATCCAGAAGAACCTGGGATAAAGAAGGGAAGATGTTTGGGTACAGGGATCAGGAAAAGGTGGGATGTCACCAAGGGTATTAGGAGAAGGAAAAGAGAGAGAGAGATACATGATGCCACTGCAGAAGGCTATGGGTGGAAATGGTTTTCTGTAGTCTGAACTACAGGCAAGGGGTGAGCCTAGAAACAGGCTGTACAGTAGTTGAACCAATCAAGAAGGGGAAGCTATTCTCCCCTGCTGGAAAAACCCTATGCCGTAAGCCCTCTAGAAGTTCTGAGGGGATGGTCAAGTGAACCTATTTGGAAAGGAGCCCTGAGGCTGATCTTGGATCACCAACAAAGTGTCCTAACTCACACTCATACACACACACAGGGCTAGGTAAGCCACTGGCTAAGGGCCCACTTGATCAGGTGGGCCCTCACTGAACCCTTACTGGGACTGGTTGCACCGTCAGGGCGTGGACAGGACCCCTAGTAACCGAACCCTAGCCCAAGTCTGGGTCTGGGTGCACCTCCTTAAGATCCGAGTCAGAGTCACGGTGTGTGTGTGTGTGTGTGTGTGTGTGTGTGTGTGTGTGCGTGTATTTGTGTGTGTGTATGTACGTGTGTGTCATGACAGCCTTCACAATGAAAAACAGCAAACACATTGTAATGACTCACCATGTTGTTTTCAAATGAGTATAGCTCTTACTGCAAAGAGACCCAAGTCAATCCATCATCTCTATATTAGCCAATAGCATTTTGGAATGTTGTTTTCAACCAGTATGAGAATAAATGGCACGGTAAGAGCCTTGCAGATGTTTAGTACAAAACAATACACGACAAAACCAGCTGGTAATTGGACTCCATATCCTGAGTCCTGAATGTTCCTTTTCCGATCAAACATCTTTCTTCACACTTTGAAGCTTCTCCCCTGTCTGTTTAACCACAGAGACCGGTACACCACAATATTTGCCGACATTTCTCTTGCCAGGTTTCTTTTTATAGTTCTTCAACCTTGCAGAGCTCCATATGTCTCATTAGCCTAATTGTAGACGTAGAAAAAAATATATATAACCGCTTCCAAGTCTACTCATTTCACTACAGATCCCCACTGTTTTTAGATTACATTAGTTGACCTCAAGAGCCTTTCCCCCTGGTTTATGTACAGTGCTATAGCTACGGTCATCAATCACCAAACAGCATAAAAATCCAGCACTCACAGGAGAGGGAATACATGATTTCTTCAACCCGGTAGGAGCAAACTTTAGAATCGATTTCATTATAATTGAGTTTTAAAAGCACGATGTAATTTAACTGGAATTTTTTAAAAAGCCGCTTTTACTGGAATACTTTATTCGTCAGGTCTGGGGGTTAGAGAATTGACTAATAGACACTGATGATGATAAATCAGAGTAGCACAGTTAATTTTCACAGAGTTGCATTGGATTTAGCTTCTCAGCTCCCAGTCAATGTGGTGGTAAGAACTAAATCCCTCTGCAACGCGGAGAATTTAGGAATAAGGAATTTCAGAGTAACTTTTTGTGCTTGCTTTTTAAGGGTGTCAGTAAAGCCAGTTTGCTCTCTTCAACTTGGCAAGTTAGAAGGCAGCTGAGGCAGTAGCAGGAGCCTTGCCCAGAACAGTGCTGCTATGGAGGGGAAGAGTATGCCGTGGGTTCCATGTCCACTTTCGGGAGCAACAGAATGTTAAGACAATTCCACCTGGTGCTGCTGGGGGCCATATTGCCAAAGGCAACCAGCAGGCAGATTCATACATGTTCTTTGCCTTAGTTCACGATCACTGAGCCCAGTGATGATGGTTTCATGATCACCTTGAAAATGTCTCCTAAATTAGGAGTCCTAATGTCATGTGAAGGCCAGCGTGTGGCGCAGTGGGTTAAACCGCTGAACCATGAGCTGTCGATCGAAAGGTCGGCAGTTCGAATCCGCAACGGGGTGAGCTCTCGTTGCTTGGCCAGCTCCTGCCAACCTAGCAGTTCCAAAGCATGTTAATGCAAGTAGATAAATAGGTACCGCTTGCAGGAAGGTAAACAGCACTCCGTGTTCCAGCTGCATGCTACGCGCTGCGGCAAGGAGAGTCATGCCGGCCACATGACCACGGAGGCGTCTTCGGACAACGCTGGCTCTTCGGCTTTGAAATGGGGATGAGCACCACACCCTAGAGTCGGACTCGACTGGACTTAATTGTCAGGGGTCACCTTTACCTTTTAATGTCATGTGAAAGAGAGGCTTGGCTTGGTGGCAGGTAGCAGCACCTGCTGAGGCAGTCTCTCAAGTGGTACTATATAGGTACTGGGCCCACACATGTCCAGGGCCCAACAAAACTCAGGAGTGCTCCCCCCCTCCACCAATACTAGCGACTAGCAACTACAATGCATGTGTGCTTACTAGGATCACGTATTTATTGTTTTGTTTTGTTAAACTAAAGTAGACCCCACTGAAAGCCAGTATGGTATAGACCAGGGGTGGCCAACCTTCCACCATTAGGGCCTCTCTGCGTTCTTAAGAGTTATGTAGAAGACAGAATCTTGGCAGCTGCAATTGCTGATGGTGCTGCTAAAGCAGCTGCACCTGCTGAAATGCCCTCACCGATACAGCCATTAAAGGGCCAGGAGTATTCATGTTGAAAGGTTAGCCACCCCTGGTATAGACATAGGCTGATGGCTAGAGGTAGGCTGCAATCCTATGCACACTTTCCTATACATGCTGAATACAATGGGACTTACTTTTGAGTAGACATACTTAGGATTGTGCTGTTAGACTAGGAAATCCTAGAGCTTAATCCCAACTCAAACATGAAGTCCACTCATGGTCCAATCCTATCCTCCCCCCCCCCCCCGATGGTGCAGCCGTGCCAAAATGGTGTGCAGTGGGGGCGGGGCAGAGGAGGAGGCTTCAGAAGGGAGAGGATATTTAAATCTCCTCTCCCCTCCCTTAGCCTCTTGCCCTGCAATAGGTCTCCTCAGACTTGCACCAGCTCTTTAGCTGGCACAAGTCCGAGGGGAGAAAGAGGGCAAGGAGGCTGCTGCCAGAGGGGAAGAGGGCCATCGCCTCCAGATCCCCCTTCCTGAAGCCTCCCTCCCCACCTCCATCCCTACCCAATTTTGCACCCTCCCTGTCCCCATTCCACTCATCCCCTTTCACCTCCCTCGCTGGTTTACCTGCTCCGGCAGGTGGCCAGCATTCCGGTGACGTGCGTGGGAAGACTCCAGCCTTCCCGCTGGTACTGCAGCAGCTCACTAGTCAGTGTGCTGCCAGAGTATGCTTTTTGGCTGCTTTACAACACTCATTCCGCCAGCGGGGCAGACCCAATAGGATCGTGCTGCCAGTGATCTTTGGCCAGTCACTATCTCTTAACTTAACCTACCTCACAACTTTATCTGGTTCTGAAGATAAAAAGAGGGTAACCCATGTACCCACCCTGAGCACCTTGGGGGAAAGGTGGGATATAAATGCAAGGTGCTAATAATAAGACACTGTATTCATTGAAATCTTATGAATTTATATTATCTTAAGAGTATCATCCAAGGTGCTCCCCCCCCCCCCAAGATTCTGCTATGGAAACTAGTTGCAGCACTTCCCACAACTTCCGTGTGGCTTCTGTGGTCAACGTTGTCCTGTCCTATATTACAGTGCAATCCTAACCAAACTTCTAATGCCGGTTCAGCCGCAATGCAGCCCCGAGGTAAGGGAACAAATGTTCCCTCACCTTGAAGAGGCTCCATGACTGCCCCTGCACCGCAAAATGCAGTGTGCGCCCTGTTGGCATGGCTACACCGGCGCTGGAAAGTTGGTTAGGATTGCACTGTTAACCCCTCCCCTGCACCATAGGAGAACATGCAAAGTGAAATGGTTAGTTTAATGTATGCTGCTCTCAATTCCCAGGCTTGAAAAAGTATTCCCTTACTTTTGACAGGCAGGTGGCATAGTTGACTGAATTGCCTCCCCACATTCACAGTGCCTGCAGTCATAATTTAATTACCTTTATTTCTCTTCTTCTTTTTCTGGTCCTAATCTAAAACAGCAGCCTTGGCAATCAGTGATCAGTGCATTAAAATAAGACATCATCCTCCATTAGGGGAAATTCTTACAAGTCCACCAGGGTTAAATTTCTCTCCAGCACTAATTTGCAGGAGAAAATCTCAACAGATACAAGAAATGAATATGCCTTTAGCATCCCATTAAGTAACATGAAGCCCCAAACATCATATTTTACCTAGTTGTCTGTGTTTAACTTCAATAAGCAGAAGCGTTCGTCTGATACATCACCAGGACATCACATCTGTGCACATCCACAATAATTCTACTTACAGACAAATATTAATAATAAACACACATCATGTTAGAGCTGTCATGTCATCTGTCCAAACTGGTTTCATAATTCAACAACCTTTGCCAGGTTACATTTGTACATCAGGAGAATTTAAATTCATGTACATCACACAGAGATTTTACATGTTGTTTACAAATGATCATTCCCTTCAAACATGATATCGAGGTTGCTTTTTTAACCTACATACAAGTTATCCGTGATGGCACACGGTTTTGAAGGACAAAAAAATGCATCTGTTTAAAGCTTTAAAGGGGGGGGGATACTTGTATTTTTTTTTCTTCCACGGTTCTTATTTTATATTCTTGGAATACAAGACAAGATACAGTCATTAAAAAATACATAGCTTAATCATATTATAATAAAAAAATCCTCAGAAGCATCTCCACAGGTACCCTCTTCGAATCCAGGTTCATGCTTTAGCTCTCTATTAGAAGAGGAGCACGAAATGTACCTAGAAAGGCACAATTGGGTGCAAGGTTGTTCTGTGCATATTTCTGTTCTACCAGCCCAGTTCCTCCAATAGGCAGGAAGTCAGAGCAACCTGTCCATGTGCACGGTGTCCCCAGGTGCATTAAATGAGTGCTCTGGAGATCCCTGAAACCTTAGAAAATCTGAGATTTTGTATCATATTCCCAATGAAATTCTAGAATACCTTTAAGAATACCTCTTACATATTCCAGATGCCTCAGTTCTAGGAATAAACTTAGCAGAACAAGGCCCCAATCCTACTGAGGCCTTGTGCTGCCGGAACTAGGGTGGGGAGTAATGGGGCATATTGGGGAGGAAATGGGGGGCATGTTGGGGGAGGGCAGGGGTGGATCCAGCAGCAATGATTTGTGCCTGGATCCTATCCCTGAAGCCCCTTCCCAGAATGCCCCCTGGGTCTCCTCAGACTCATATCAGCAAAATGGCTGGCATAGGTCCAAGGAGACCCATAGGTGAATGGGTAGCCTACTGGGAGGTAATATTTTTACTTACCTCCTGCAGACTGTCCTATTGCACCCCCCCCCCCCAATGTATGCAATGCAGCCTTCATTGGCAAGGCTGCATGCTATAATCTGGAATAACAAACACTATAACCTGGAATGCTAAAACCTGGAATTGACAAACTCCCCTTCTTCCGTGGTGCTCCCATGCTGCCCTGGGGCAGTCCGGGGACGGCATAGATACAGTTGCTGGCCCTTTATGATGGCCACATAATTTTACTGTACATAAGATTGTGCCGTGAGCTTTAGAGGAATTTAGCAGTTCAAATCAGTAACCACTTGTCCTTCAACATATCGTAGGTGAAAAATTGGCCTTGTTTGTTAAGATCCCTAGTCTCATAACAGTGAGGACTTCCTGAGCCCACCCTCAATCAAACCCATTGCTAAAAGGCGCTTTGCCACCCGAAGTACAGTACACTGTATTCATTTTCTCTACAATTGTCTCTCCTCAGTTCTTTTACAAACCAAGAGGTTATTATTCTTTTAGTTAAAGATATACTAGGAAAAAGGAATATATTATCAGCAGTGCAAAATGCTGTACAAGAGCAAATGTACAAGGCCAAATGCATGCATTTACTGAACCTACATATGCATGAGAGCTAGGGTCACCATATTTTGAGGGACCCAAACCGGGACCCATCGACAAAGGAGGAGGTATTTATAAGCAGAGGTTGGACAGCCATCTGTTAGGGAAGTTGTTGTTTGGATTGAGTACATTGGCAGGTGTTGGACTTGATGATCTTAAAGGTCCTTCCCAACTCCCTGATTCTCTGAAAGAAAGAATTTGTTGTTTTACTCTTTGCAATCAAAATGCAGGCGATGTAGTGGGCAATTTTTCTAACATATCATTATTAAGCAGGGGTTCCAGCTATAAATCTCCTTTTGGGCATCGAGCTCTTATTATTGGACTACAATTTATCTATTCGGTTTTCAAAGTCAGCAAAGCTTGTCTTTCTGGACTGTGTTCAGAATCTGTGTTAAAAAAAACCTGCATGATTATTGAATCTAATGCCTCTTTAAAAATTGACTCTCTTGCTGAGGAAAAATAAATATGGTTACCTCAGCAGTTATAGCATTTCTTTTCTGCCCCCTTTACGCTTTGAGGATATATGTTAAATATTCATCTGGCCTGGTTACATTGTTGTAAATCTCGTGAACATAATTTGCTGAAAAAATACAAAATCTTCCCAACAATAGCCTGATTCACACAATCCTGTTAAAGCGGAATGTTTGCATTTAAACCAGTTGGCAACCTCACACTACAATCTGTTTACCTGGAAGTAAATTCCATTGAGTTCAAACTTACTCAGCATACTTATGCCTGCAGCCTAACATTTTCTTTTGATATTAATATTAAACTGATAAAAGAATATTTTATTAATTCTTTTGATGTTAATGGGATTACATTGCTTAATGGCCCAATCCTAATAGGGCCTTGCAAGTTCCTTTATGACTGTCGCAAATTGCAACACACCATTCAGTGTGGCCAGGCTGCTACCACAAGAAGTGAGTGGTCGCAGTCATGCGGCAGCGGCCAGAGAAGGAGTCCTGGCGCTAAGGCAGAGTGGGGCAGGTGGGAGGCAAGCATTGGGCAGAATGGGCAGGGAGGAGGCAAATAGGGAAGAGACTACGCGTTGCTTTCTCTCCGCTGATGGGCTCCTACGATGAGGGTGCGGGGCGCCTCGTACCAGAGAGTAAGATTGAAGGCAAAAGGAGAAGGGGAAGGCAAAGGATGAGATGGTTAGACAGCATCACCAATGCAACGAACATGAAAATGAGCGAACTCAGGAAGATAGTGGAGGACAGGAAGGTCTGGCGGGATATGGTTCACGGGATCACGAAGGGTCGGACACGACTTAACGACTGAACAACAACAAAAGGCTGGCGCTGAGGCCGCTGCGCCAGTGTTGGCTAAAGGTAGGATTGTCCCATTACTCACTCTCACAGAATATGAGGGAAAGGGATTTTTAATTAGTTGCTTACAAATGGATAATCAGGACTGACCACGATAATAAAGGACAACATATCAACCATCTTTTTTTTCAGTATAAAAACACATATGTTCAGTTGAGATGCAGAACCATTTGTTTTTGTAGGTGGATGCATGCACACATACATAGAAGTTGGAGATGTTATGGAACTTTTAGCCTAATAATATACATTCCAAATATTTAAGCAGTATTCTTCTGTCTCTCCAAGGAAGTATTATGTCAATGAAGAAAAAGATAAAATACAAAAATACTGTACTCATTATCTAAACTCCTGAACCTTTTACATATGAGCCTTCTGATGGTTTTCAATGAAGGCAGTAGCCAAGCTTTTTAAGGACTTTTCTATTGGTAGTCTTTTCTTTACACACATTTAAGTGGGCCTTGAGGCACCAAAAAGAAAAAAGAAAAAAAAGACCCTGTCAGTGAAATGATATTCATTTCAGCACCTCTTCATGGAGCTTGAGGACGCATCTCACAAAAAATTAATAAGGTTTTCCTAGAAAAAACAACTGACAGTAGTTGTATAGTTATCCTTCTCTACTCCCACCTATCATATTATTATAAGACATTTCTTTGAAGTAAGTGTGGGAGATGAATCAAAATCCTGCTGTAAAAAGAAAACGGTGTTAGTCAGTTGATTGAGAGGTGAAATTATTGAAAAAGTGCGGAAGCTTCTTCTGCTAACTTGAAAATAAAACATGCATTCAGTGAAAACAGTCATTTCTGGAGATATTATACTGCAACCTTTTAATAATACAGACTTCAGCATCAGTAAATCTTTTCATGCAATACTTATTAATTAAAATGGATTCATTCCAATTTTATATTTAGGAACTTACATCACTGTTAGAGTTGGAACGCTTTCAAAGAGATTCAGTTTGAAGACTATGCTGAGTTTTAGAAGTTGTTGAAATTCATTTCCAGTATGTGATACATGTGCCCCCTCCCATGATTGGGGTAATCACCTTCAAGGCACCTGAAGTGTAGAAATCACAACTGCCATGTGTACTACAGTACCCACCTGGGAGCACCAGTGCTTCCATACAAACAGTGTCTCCATGTGATGCCAGACAGGCAAACCTCCTACACATTTCATGAGCTAATCACATGGGCACCACTGTAGATAAATGAACCAGGCCAATGAGTGAGCTTGCATAGGCAACAGCAGTGACCCAAAGTGCAGGTTTCTCTCCAATTCTTGAAAAGTATTTACCTCAGAAACAGCATCATGAAATTGAATCATGCATCCCATATTTTAGGTTGTATCCCATTTTAGGCCTCAGCTTGTATCCATAAGAACATAAGAACATAAGAAGAGCCCTGCTGGATCAGGCCAAAAGCCCATCTAGTCCAGCTTCCTGTGTCACACAGTGGCCCCACCAGATGCCTCAGGGAGCACAAGACAACAAGATAACCTGTTTCCCGTTGACACTCCCTTGCACCTGGCACAGAGAAAACCCACTTCTAAAAACCAGGAGGTTGCTTATGGCTTGTAACCTGTGATGGTCTTTTCCTCCATGAATCTGTCCAAACCCCTTTTAAAGGCATCTAGGCCAGATGCCATCACCACATCCTGTGGCAAGGAGTTCCACAGATGAATTACACGCTGGGTAAAGAAATATTTTCTTTTGTCTGTTCTAACTCTCCCTCCACTCAATTTTAGTACATGTCCCCTGGTTCTGGTGTTGTGCGAGAGGGAGAAGAATTTTCCTCTATCCACTCTCTCCATCCCATGCATAATTTTATAAGTCTCAATCATGTCCCTCCTCATGCGCCTTTTTTCTAGGCTGAAAAGCCCCAGACGCTGTAGCCTTTCCTCATAAGGGAGGTGCTCCAGCCCACGAATCATTCTGGTCGCTCTTTTCTGCACCTTTTCCAATTCAACTATCCCATAGCCTTACCATTGTCCTGAAATTCGCTGGGACAATCCTGGTTTCCTGGTCCATTCTGGCTGGCCGGAGTGCTTGCCGGGGCGGGCCAGTGGCGGTGGCGATCCTGGGGATCGCCGCCAAGACAAAAGCACCCAAAAGTGGCATGTTTTAACTTACAGGGACTTCGGGGATGTGGGGAGGCCTCAGTGACCCTCCACAGGCCTCTCCAATGTTTAGATTGCCGAAAAATGGCGATTTTAGACCACTTCTGGTTTTCATGAAAACCGCTGTTTTTCAGCAATCTACCGTATTTTTCGCTCCATAGGACGCATCGGACCATAGGACGCATGCATCCTATGGAGCAAAAAATAGGGGAAAAAGTTTCACTTACCTGGCTTGTGCCCTGGCTTGTGCCCTCAGGGAGACCTGTGGGGGCTTCGGGAAGGCCTGCAGAGGCTCGCGCAGGCCTCCCCGATCTTCATTTCGGCGATAAATGGCTCTTTTCAGCCATTACCTTTTTTTGCGAAAACCGGAAATGGCCGAAAAGGGCCATTTATCGCCGAAATGAAGATCGGGGAAGCCTGCAGAGGCTCGTGCAAACCTCCCTGAAGCCCCAGTAAGTATTTTATTTACTTTTTCTGTAACATTCGCTCCATAAGACGCAGGCTTTCCCCCCCCTAATTGTTTTTTTGGGGAAAGTGCGTCTTATGGAGCGAAAAATACGGTAAACATTAGGGAGGTTTGCGGAGAGTCACGCAGGCTGCCCTGCACACCGCCGAAGCCCCTGTAAGTTAAAAAAAATGCCATTTGGGGGTGTTTTTCCCCCCAGAAAAAAAGGTACATTTTAGAAGTGGAGATGCCTGGAAAAACTGGGACTGACCCAGTTCCGGGCCTGGCTGGTCAGGACTGGGCTCTGGAAACTGGGTCAGTCCCAGTTTTTCCGGGATGAATGGTAAGCCTATGCTTAAGGCACTTATTTCTTTGCAGCAGTATTGTGATGTTTTTGGAGATTTGAAAATATATTTGCCATTTTTTGTGTTATAGTTAAGAGTTACCAAACTTTGTGGTACCCAAACCTGGACCCACCCACCCCCTATTTTTTTTTATCCCCACCAACATTTATTTTATTTTTATTTTCTGGCCGTGTTGCTGCTATCTTTTTTTTTTTTTTTTAAGTATTTTTGCTTGCATTTTTTTCTGCTCCTCGCGGAGTGCCTGCTGCTGCGGTCATCCCCAACTGCCGTGCCGCCTGCCACCAGCCAGGGCTTCTTGCGCACTGGATGCTTCAGCCGGGAACTGCATGAGTCTGAAGACTCCAGCCGCGCTGTGCGCATGTGCGGCTGGACGTTTCGGCCTTGCCCGATTTCCAGCTGGGAACCGGGCAAGGCCAAAGCATTTTGAGAAAACAGGAAATGGCCTAAAATCACTGTTTTTCGGCAATCTAAACATCGGGGAGGTGTGCAGAGGGTCGTGCAAGCCTCCCCGCACACCCCCGAAGCCCCGGCACGTCACTAATCCACTTTTTATATTTATCTTTTAAAAAATATTTTTATTTATGTTAATTTTTCTGGGACCATGACGTCACTGCCCCCCCCCTTGGGTCCCAGAAAATCTGGTAAGGCTAATGTTGAGGCCTTTGATTTTGAGAGGACTAGTAATGTTCATCAAACAAATTGCATACATATGTCATTTCAAAACAGGAACCTTGAACCCTTTCCTTCTATCTCCAACAATGGAAATAAAACATTATTTCTCCTACACTTTGTTGTGGTCATTAGGATTAGCAGTTTTAAACAGGGGCTGCCTCTGTCTATCATTTTGTATCCTTCCTCACACAATGGAGCCATGATCTCTACCACTGTCTCTAGACATCACCTTGATGGAAGCATTAGCAATGCTGGCCACCTCATTTAGTATCACATGTTCCTAGTGAGAAAAAATCTGTTCATTGGATATTGTGACATTTTATTCTAAAAACCATATGAAACAGCTTTTGCTTTTAAAAGCCAAACATTGGCCAAATGCGATTTTTTTTACTCTTTTAGCCAATTGGAGAGAAGGAGCAATCTGTATGCTTTATGCCAGAAATTGGCACACCTTCTGGTTCTGAATGAGTGTGAATATGCCATTCAGTTATCTACGTGTTCTTAAATCAAACTGGACTGGCAGCAATGCCATTTCCCTGATATTTTCATTTTCGTCCTTTCAGAGGCAAGACTCCCAGCCAAATCACCCATCTGGTCTTCCTTCTCATCTTCATTTTAAAGGAACTATAGAAACAAAAGCATAGTTCAAAATCCCAAATTATTAGTTTTGTTTTTGATGTGAAAACCAAGTTGGACACATCGGTGTCATTTTTTTGGGTATAGCATTTCATCATAAAAGGCCCTCAACTTTCTCTAATATCTGCCTCTGCGGACTCAACTAACCCCACTGACTGACTGCTTGTGTTAATGGCAAGGGAGGGGTGTTCCATCAAGTTCGAATAAAATGAAGACTTTTTAAAAAATCATAAGCAGAGGTTTTCAAAGCTGCACAGGAGTTTTAACCACATGCCTTCCATTAAAACGAATGGCACTATTGTGAGTCAGGGAGAAAAGAGATATAGAGACAGACAAAATGCTCCCTTCTTTTTTTTTTTCCTTTTGCACTCTGCCTGCTATAAAAGATAATGACTGCAGAATCTGTTTGACAGAATGGTGAATATCTCCATGAGCACAGCCAAATCTAGCTTGAAGGGACTCACATTACCTCATGACTAGAGAATACATTTACATTGTCATGTGAAATTACTGAGCAGCTGTTGGGGGGGGGGTTAAATGAGCACCATCTTGTGGAGGGACTTGAGTCATCATCAGCTACATAGGGCAAAGTGGAATCACATTTTGCAAAGGTGATGAGCAATGCAGCAAAGACAAAAGGGAAGATGCCTTGATGACCTTACATTCCGCGGGAGGGTTAGATTAACAACAGATCTGTGCCATCAACTAAAAGATGTTATGGACCAAAAGGGCAACTCCACCTTGAAACCCAAGTGCTCATGTGGATTGGCTGAAATAACTGTGCTTACATCATGTGACCAAAATTTGAACTAAAAGTAGGCCCCTTACAGACACCCCAACATGAACACACTTAACAGAGGGAGAGAGATCCTGGTGGTAGATCCACTACCTGAACGACATGTACTGTATTCATTTGAAGAGAATCACTGCATGGATGGAGCCTGTCATAGTCCTCTTCTCATGTATACCATTCATTGGGAGGGGTCCATTGGTCAGCCTGGTCCTGGACGGGGGGTGGGGATATCAGCAGCGCGCTCCGCCATACCCCCATCCCCTTCCCAGGTCGGGCTGGCCTTACACGGCCTCTCTGGACGTGCGCCAGCTAAAGAGCAAATATACTCTAGGATGCAGCGGCTGGCCATTCAGCCAGCCACTGCACCTTAGGCAGGATCGGGCTGCCCACGCATGCTGACCTTGTAAGCAAGTCAGGATTGTATCAGTTTCTGCCCCTGATACAAACATGCCCCTTGGTCATCAAGCCCCTCCACGGTGGCACACTGAGAGAGAAATTCACATTCCATGAGAAAGGGGACCTACGAATGTACATCTGTTCACTCATCTGCTTTACATGAGCAGGAAAAGCTGCACACCTCTAGCATTCCTTTCTTATAAATACCAAATGCATGGCCATGTCGGTATCAGAGGGAAGGCTAACTGGTAGAGTCCTGTTCTCCCTCCACATGAGGAAATACGTGAGAAGAGGGCTTGGTCGTATGCAATTTTAAGCACAGGGGCTCTCATTGTATGCATAAAGAAAGGTGCATATACAGTATGCATAAAGAAACAAATATGTATATGTTTCAAATGAAAAGCCGATGGGTGAGCAACAGAGTTTACTACCCTCCACCCATACGTGGAAGGGCTATATATTGAATATTGAATTACTGAGAAATCAAGTGATGTTTGTGCATTTCTGAACTAACATGGGTTTTGGATATCTGCCTCTTAAGGAAAGCTAAACATTTTTTTTTTCAGTTTGGAGTCATTTTCATCATTAATTGCAGTCTAAAAATGGTTTAGTAGTTAATGAAGGGACAACGGAAAATATAGAGATGTGCAGGTGTAAGTTCTCGGCCAATTATGGTACTCTAGGAGTGGTATTTTCATCCTCTATTGTAACAATTGATAGCCAACCCGTCCTTTATCTTGCTAAACATAGAGCTGAAAATAATGAAGAGGCCTTTAATGTAAACAGCTGTGCTTTTTTGTCAGTAATGTTTTATTCTATCTTGCACACCTATATCTGATCTGGAATGCTTCCAATCTGGATGAATCTTGAGTTGCAAGGAGAGAGAGTTCTCAACTGTATGTCTGGCATACAAATTATTTGTGTCATAGATATTTGTTGTTCCTTTATTGCATACAAACATCACAAAAAACAGGAAGGGCCCTTGGGAAGGCATGCAACTTGACTGCATGATCATCTTAGAACAGGTTTTTAGAAGGCATGCACAAAAAGAGAAGGAGAATGCCACAAGCTTTCCAAATCAACGTCAGGTCCGTGACCACAACAATCCCATCCATCTACAATCATTTTCTTCAGCAGCTGCCATATTGAGCAACCCTGATCCAAAGAAGGGAATCCCTTCCAAGTGCTTAGGAGATGTCAGGAACAGCCCAGTACCAGAACAGGATGAGTCCTCTTCAGAGAAAGAGGACCCCACTGCAAGCCCCAACACGTATTAGAATCAAGAGGAGTCAGGGCACTCCAAGGACACCTGATGTAGCTACCCCAAAACGCTCTTCTCCTATACAGGTTGCAGAGGCAAGGAATATGATGCCTGCTGCAACCAAACAGCAAAACTCCAGCTCTGGAACCTCCACCACTACACCCTGAGAAGGGTTGCTTTCAGTTTTGTTTGGTGTGGTTCTTTTGAACCCTTCTCTTGAAGTTTATCAGTTCCCTCGAGAAGGACTGGTTTCAACTGAAAAGCACCGGGTACAAAGCTACTCCCCTTTTGAATTCTACCAGCCATTCTGCATTTGGTTTAACAGTGCAAAATAACTCCATCATCCTCTGCCATCACCCCATGTCCCCAAGAGCAGATGCAGTGATGGACCCAAACAGAAGCCCAGGCGAGAAGACAAAGCATGCATCACAAGGCATTTGTATCTGAGCTCTACACAGGAGGAGAAAGGCGGAACCTAAGCATACTACAAATTAGAGCCCTTGTGATGCTCTAGGAAGGGATGGGAGCAGCAGCAAAACTACAAAACCTCACTTGCTGCTGCTGTTTATTTTTTGTATTCATTTATCACATTCCTTCCATCATGGGACTCGAGGTGGCTTGGGTTTCCAGGCAGTCACTTAATCAGGCACTGATGGGATCTATATCTGCTTAGCTTCAGCATATCATGTACCCTCAAAAACCATGCTCTGGTACTAAGTCTGTCTAGCTCTAACTCCTTTTCTGGATAGGTCCTCTGCTGCTATGGACCTGCCCTGCTTGTCAGCAGTCCCAGCCTTCAGAATTCTAGCATGTTGGAACACCAGGAGAAGCTAGCTGCATGACACAAAGTCTAAACAGAGAAGGGAGGGCCATGCAGACCTACCAGTGGTGGGTGCCTTCTCCTTCTGCAAAGGTTGCTAGTGGCTTGAATTAGTAGCTTATTGCTATTCTTCTGACAATTCACTTGTGCAATCCTATGCAAGTCTTCTCAGAAGCAAGCCCCATTGAGCTTAATGGATCTTACTCCCAGGTAAGTGTGTATAGTATTGCATCCTAAGCAACATCAGTAGGGAAGGCTAGAGCGATTGATGGCTACCACTCTTACACCAGAATATTCAGGAAAGGGGTATTAAAGGAGTTTATTTTGAGCATTACACTACAGTTGGTGAGCCTGAGATTTATGATCGTTGGAATAGCATAGCCTTGTGTGCTTCCATTTATCACATCATCTGATTATAGAAATCTTTTGAATGTACCCTGGGCCATTCGTTATCAATGGTTTTTATTGAATTTTCATTAACGTTTGCATCAATAAAGCATCACAATGTGTACCTTGTATTCATTTGGTTTACAATGTCATTTCCCTACCCTATCGCTCCCATATCTAATCCATTCTCTTTCTTCTGTGGTGTGGGGTTAAAGAGAATTTGTTTTCTTAAGTGGAAGCAGATGAGATTATCTGATAACACTGATTAAAAAATGGGACTGAGTGTGATAAAAACCTATTCTTTAGGATGTAAATTATATACAACGCTATAGAAAGGGACCAATCTAGCCTCTTCTGGTGGTCGATGTTGTAGGCAAGTTTCCTTTGTGTAGCAAGGGCATGTGACTGGGACCTTCAATGCTTACATAAGAAGAGCCCTGCTGGATCAGGCCAAAGACACATCGGGCAGCCCAAACTTGTGTAAGATATGGCGGTCGGCCTAAAGGTTGGCCTTCCCCAGGTGTAAGCAGATTGAGGCCCAATGTGCCTACTCGATTGTACACCTGCTCTGGAGCTGCCGTACATTCAAGCCCTCCATGTCAGGACAACTTGGGCCAGGAAAAGGCTTTGGCTATCTCGCCATCGATATCCCCGCCCTCTCCTGGCCCAGATCTCGCTGCCGATATCCCCGCCCTCTCCTGGCCTAGGGCAGCCAATGGCTGCCCCCCTCTCACCACTCGGTCCACCCTGCCCCTGCCCTGGCAGTCACTGAACTTACTTGGTCTGGCGGGCATGGCCAGCGGAGGGAGGGCCACGGGCCATTGCCCCGGTGGCCCTTACTCTCCAAGTGCTGCGAAAGTGCTTTACGGCACTTTCGCAACACCTATCGCCGGAGGAGCGCACGCTCCCCCAGCGCTTGTTTACACTGGATTGTGCCAAAAATCAGTATCCTGTTTCTCATAGCAGTCCATGCGTTGCCTTTGGGTCACCCACGAGCAGGAGATGAAGGTGTACTTTGCTTCCCCGCAACTGGTATTCAGAGGTATACTGCCTCTGAACCTGAAAGTAGCATGCTTGTAGGTCAAGGCCCTAGTTCTTTGCCAGAACCTTTATCACTGAAAGATACTGCAATACTACATTTAATAAAGATAACATTGCAAACTATCCATAAGCTGGGCTTTGAATTATTTTCAGGAATTCCCAGAAGGGGGGGGGGCTATTATCCTAAAGCCCCAATTCAGATTTGATCATTTGATCAGATTTGATGCTAAAATGTCAATATCATCAAGCAATATGGCAGATATGCCTATGCAATATGTAGAGGCGCTTGCGTGATCACTACCTTGTGGCAGTGTGGCAACACTAACACCAACAGTGGCTTCCAGCAGAAGCAATGTTCACTTCAACAGGAATACAGGCTGACCAAATAAACATTTGATCGCCTGATATTTCTGCCATATGGCAAGGCCCTGACAACTTGTGAGCAGGCAAGGTGCCATTCCAACAGATGGATATGTAAACAGCAAGCCAAATATACTTTGCCTACATGGGCAGCAGATGTGTGTATTTATTGACAGCATCATTCCCAACCTGTGAAAACCGAAACAGCTGTCTGTTTTGACCCTGTGTTCCTGGAGCTGTGCTACCATCACAACTATAACCTAAATTGTCTGATTGTTTCTCTTAAAATGTGTTATTTCTCAATTTTGTCTGCTGTTCCATGACTCCGAACTGGAAGAACTATATACAGCAAGTCATCACTTAAAGTTTTTGATACGTTCTTGGAAACTGCAGCTTTATGTGAAATGATTTATATAACAAAACCAATGTTACTGTAGGCTAATTGATTTACTCTTACACCCCTCAATAAATAAGCCAGACAATTCACTTGTGGAGATATTGGTCACTTTATTGTTAACAAAAAGACCTGCGAAGGGAAAAAAGCTAGGGGCATCTAAACCACCCCCAAAGGCGTGCGGGCACTGATCGGGGGAAATGGCCCTAGGTCGTCTACCTTTCCCTGCTTAAATTGGCGTCAAACATCCTGGCTCCAGGCCCCCTCGGTCACTGACCGTGGGAGCTTATCACTGCCAACCCCTAAGGGTTGAGATGGCGGAGCAGTTCAGGCACCCATACTAGCCAGGCTATTGATGGACCTTACCTGCTCCAGCCAGGGGGCTTGCCAGCAGAGGCGTAACAGCCCCCCTTGGTGCCTGGAGCACCGGGGGGGTAGGCGCCCCTATAATTAAATATCGTGCCGCGGTCGACAGGCCGCGGCACGCTCCAGAGGGGAGGGCGCTCCGGGAAGGAGGGGCGCGCTCCGGGAGGGAGGGGCGCGCTCCAGGAGGGAGGGGTGCGCTCCAGGAGGGGGCGACCCGGCGGGACCCCCCCCCAATCGGGAGAGCCGGCTGGGGACGTCTTCCCCGGCCGGCTGCCCGGGGCCTTCTAAGGAAGGCCCGCTGTGCAATTTTTTGCGCATGCTCAGACTGTTACTGAGGGAAAAGGGCTGCCCTTTTCCCTCAGTAACAGTCTGAGCATGCGCAAAAATTAGCGTAGCGGGCCTTCCTTAGAAGGCCCCGGGCAGCCGGCCGGGGAAGACGTCCCCAGCCGGCTCTCCCGATTGAGGGGGCCGGCCCAAGTCGGACTCGAGTCTCCGAGTCCGAGTCGGAGACTCGAGTCCGAGTCCGACTCGCGGGCGGAGCAGCGGGGTGCCCTTCGGGCGATGGCGCCCGGAGCGGGTGCTCCGCTTGCTCCGCCCTAGATTCGCCTCTGCTTGCCAGCCAGCCTCACCGTCCCGGTACAGTGTCGTCAATGAGCGGTCCTGGCTCACCTCCTGACCTTGCCGACCTCAGGATGCATGCCGAGGCCCTAACAAACTACCTGCCATTCCCGCACGCCACCTGCCTGCCAGGTGACCTACTGGCTGTAACCCGTTCCCAGGCGACAACTGAGGGGGCCACGTAGTTCGGCCACGTTTCCCTCAGTCGCCGCCTACCCATGTGACCCAGCCTGGCCAATCAGAGGGCTGGGTCTCCGTGAAGTGCCTGGGCGAGGGGGCAGACTAAGGCCCCCAAGACGCGAGGTGCGTCTCAGGGTGAATACGTAAACAAGAGTTTACAGCATATTTCTGGTCACACAAAAAATCACTAAACTTCTAAATAAAGACGCAAAATACTTCTAATTTAAAACATTGAAATAAATTTGAGCTTTCTGGGCTGAAGAAAACTCACGCAGATATGGGGAGAACATTCAAAACTCCACACAGACAGTGGCCTTGACCAGGAATCGGGTTTTTTTCTCAAGAACTTTAAAACGAAATGACTTATAATGAAACAATTTTAAATGAGGACTTGCTGTATTTCATTGGTGTTCAGTTGGTAAGACCCAAGCAAGAACTAATTCTTGACATTATCAAAGTGGGTCACCCCACACTGACATGACCATCCTTTGGAAACAGAAGCAGTAGCGGCGCTCTGACCGCCCCCCGCACTGGAAGTGATGTCACCGCCACCGTTTTCCATGAGACAGAGGCACAGGGCTGGTGGGAAGACCAAACCCATCGCTGCCACTGCCCACTTGCGCTGCCGAAACAACCCAAATCGCCATGCTGCTGCCTGCTTTCACAACCCCCCCCCCCACACACACACACCAGCCTGCCATCTGGGACCCAACAGCGCTGCCAGGAACCCACCGCCCGCCCGCCCGCCCAGCTCTACCTCTGAACAGAAGGATAAAGGAAGAAATGCATAGCTTGATGTCAAAGACTGACGGAGAGGGGGAGAGGGGGGGAGAGAGAGAGAGGAGAGAGAGAGAGTCAGCTACACAAAGTTAAAGTAAAAGGGTTGTTTTTAACTCTGATAGAATATTTAATGTGGGTCACAGGTTTGGGTGGAATAATAATACAACATATATACAGTGTTTTAGGCTGTGATTCCAATCACAGTTACTAGAGATGGAGTAAAGCCAATTGAACATAGTGGAACTTGCTTCTAAGTAAACATGCATAGGAGTGCTCTATTAGAGTGTCTGACAGCGCAATCCTGTGTAACCTTGCACTGGTGTAACTGTAGATGCACCAGTGTAAGTGCACTTATGCTGGTGTAAGTGCTATTACACCGGTACATCTGCTGTTACACCGGTGCATCTACTGTTACACCGGTGCAAGTTTACACAGGATTGCGCTGTAAAGTGGTATAGCCCTGTTCTGAAGTTACATGTTCCTATCCGCTTAAGGGATTCCTAGTAGCTCACCTCGCTAAGCCATAATCAGAAATATGCCTTGTTGTATGCATACAAGTATAAAGTCCCCTGTGACGAAAACGTTTGGAAGCATGCCTGAGCACTATGTATCCCCATCCCAATATCACCTTAGATAACAGCGCTTTCCATTTCTATGCATAGTTACCTGCCTGTTTTGGATGTCCTCGAGCCCATTTGCTAAATGACGTTGTGCAATGATTTGCCTGGTGGTAATGACAGGAAAGAAAATATAGCATACACAAGAAACAAGGATGAAGAAGCACTGAGGATAGTGTGATAGGGCATGATTGCCTGTGGGAGTGACAGGATGACATTCTGGAAGAGGAAAATCAAAGCAAATGTATGGAGATTCTCCTCAGATGGATCTGATTTATGGCATTAGCTCTGGAGGGAAGTGACAGAATTGCCTTTCCATGGTGCATTTCCAAGTGGACGGCAGGAGACATTGGAAATCAGTCCTTTTTTTCCCCCTGCTGCACTTCTTCTGTGATAGGCATTTGGCTGCCTTCCCATTGTTTAAGTTTAACTTCACCCAGCTCTTAAATCTTTGCACTCACAAAGTGTGACTCTTATTCACACAGGAGTGCCTCCGAGCGATTCACACTAATTAGCCAAGGTCATTTAAATACATTTTGCATGAAGCACCTTAAGCTCAGTGTGCCATTTGGTATATTTATCAAATGACGAATCAATATGCTATGCCACCGTTTCTAGTGGGCCTTGAGCTACACGCAGAATGCAACATGAATTCCAATCCATGCAAGCAGCTCCCTGCATACAATGAAATTAAAGTGCACGCAGTAATCATTTTTCATGATACAGGAGCAATGAAGGGGGGGGGGACGACGACTTAATGCTGTATGTACAACAATCTCTATTTTAAGTAAATCTTAAAGGTGTGTTTTCCCCCCCCCTCCACCACCACCCTTAACAAACAGGTATTAAGCTTGCTTCGATTTCACTTTCTTTCTTCCAACATATTACCTCCACTCTATTGGTAAAGTAATTTATTCCATCCTCTGTGGAGAGCCTGGATCTCATTTGCCAGCATATTTATCTTTCCTGCCACTGCACTGTCATTCATCTGCAATCTCCACAGAATACTGGACCTGTGCAGAATTTCAATTAGGATTGATTCAACTAAATCCAGGCCAAAGAATTGACACTGACAGGGTGACCCCAAGAGAACTTAATATGCTGAGTTAAAAAAAATGAAACAACCACCACTAAAGTGTAACCCCCTTATTCATTAAGTCTTCTATATACTGGTTTTAATCTGGTTCACAATAGCCCTTTTCCAGGCGTTGTATTGTGTGCATAAACAGATTTCGAGCTGTTTTGATAACCTCCAGAAAAGGCATTACCATAAAAATCTCTCCTCTCTTCCTTTGAGGTCTAATCAACTTAAACTCAGACAGTTTGTAATGAACAGGAGAATGATTTCCACCGAGGCTGAGCTGCCTTAAGCTTTCCTTTCTGTATCTGTATACATTTTAAAATCAATACAGTGTAGGGTAATAGAGATAAAATTGCTCCAGCCCTGGCCTCTTGATTTGACAGACTTTCAGCAATTTTCATCATAATCATTGACAGACTTCATCTGCTTGTCAGTTAAACGGCCTAATAGAATTTCCTAAGTAAGCCCTAGTTTATTAGGATGGCTTAATGTTTTAAAGGGCACCAGCTTCAAGCATAGACAGTAACAGAAACGTTTCTTCTTATCCATTTCCTGCTTAATTCCCAAAACGAGAAGGCCAGACCTGCTTGAAAGGCACATCTGATTTGAGAGCCTTTCCTTCCAACCTCAGGTGTTCAGAGCAGCGATTTTCAACCTTTTTCATCTCATGGGCCACTGGCAAGGCACTAAATTTGTCAAGGCACACCATCAGTTTTTGGACAATTGACAAGGCACACCTTGACAAGGCACACTGCTGGCCGTGGGCTCACATCCCCCAATGGTCCTGCTAATAAATGACCCTCCCCCAAACTCCTGTGGCACACCTACAGACCATTCGTGGCACACCAGTGTACAGAGGGAGACTGTGGTGAGGAACGTACAGAGCTCACGCGGATGACCACATGACCCCAGAATGAAATGTCTCACCACAGAAGCCTATTCAGTGTGGACAGCATTGATGGTTACAGCCTGAATGAGATTGGGCCAGTGAGCTCTGTCCCCTGCTCTCCCCAAGGACATCGTTTGTCTGAGGAGGAAAGCGCTTCCTGGGGAGAGTTTCTCTCCATGATGTGGAATAGTGGGGCAGAGCTATGGGCTACATTGGAATGGAACTGAATGCAGGGCTTGTCAGCATCCCATTCAGGTTTGACTAGCATCAGAACAGGGCTAGTCTAGACACATTCTGACATCTCTATCAGAACCAGCATTGGAGTCAATATGATTGGTAGCTGCTGAGGGTCCAGGGGCCCACTGCTGATCCCTGCGCACCTCTGTGTCCATAGCCTTCATGTGGTGTTGGCAGAGCAATTCCCTTGGGGCCCATCTAGGTAAGAGGGGACCCATGAAAGGCAGCTTGCTGATGGCTCCCTGAACCCTACAGCTGGCCCTATAAGAATATAAGAAGAGCCTTGCTGGATCAGGCCAAAGGCCCATCTAATCCAGCTTCCTGTATCACACAGTGGCCCACCAGATGCCTCAGGGAGCACAAGACAACAAGATAACCTGTTTCCTGTTGTCACTCCCTTGCACCTGGCACAGAGAAAACCTACTTCTAAAGCCAGGAGGTTGCTTATGGCTTGTATACATGTATACATGTGTGATATAACAGTATCTGTAGACACTCAGATTCCATAGACTCAAGACTCTATGATTATGTCACACATTGCAGAGCTGAGGCATAGCATTGAAACAAGGCCTGAGTCTGAGCCCGACTAACATCAGGTTCAAGCTCTCGTCACATGACATAAGAAACCAACAGTTGCCTAGTTTATGATAAATAAGAAATATATAACGTGGGAAAGAATAATAACTCCCTATCCAAGCAGAGATATAACCATGCCAACAAAAGTTCGTATAGTCAGGGCCATGGTGTTCCCAGTAGCAATGTATGGTTGCGAGAGTTGGACCATAAGGAAGGCTGAGCACCGAAGAATAGATGCTTTTGAACTGTGGTGCTGGAGAAGACTCCTGAGAGTCCCTTGGACTGCTAGGAGATCAAATCAGTCCTAAATGAAATCAACCCTGACTGTTCCCTGGAAGGACAGGTACTAAGGCTGAAACTCAAATATTTTGGCCACCTAATGCGAAGAGAGGACTCTCTGGAGAAGACTCTGATGCTGGGAAAAATTGAAGGCAAAAGGAGAAGGGGAAGGCAGAGGATGAGATGGTTAGACAGCATCACCGATGCAACGAACATGAAAATGAGTGAACTCAGGAAGATAGTGGAGGATAGGAAGGCCTGGCGGGATATTGTTCATGGGATCATGAAGAGTCGGACACGACTTAATGACTGAACAACAAAAATCCAAAAGGATTTTTCCCTCCTACTCATTATTGAAGTTACGGGAGTTCTTTGAGTGTATTTTTCCTGGAGATAGATAGAATCTTGACTACTCAGGAGGGATAGAGTTACAAAGAATAATAACCTGATTCAGTGTAAGTGGGAAAATGAGAACACAGCAGCAAGGAAAATTTACCCAATGGAAATCCAAACAGGCAGAAGGCGGAAGGAAGATGGACTTGAAACTTTATTGTCAGACTGAAAATGATCAATGTCTCTTACAGAATCAAATGACAACAAATGAGAGATGGATCAACTCATTTTTTGTCCATACAACATCAGGTATACTATTAGTAAGTAACTGGGCTGTGCAATTTTTTTTAACCCTATAGAATGGAATGGAATAGGACAGAATCCAAAGAAGGGACATGCACATATGGGACAATGCCATACAGTCAGGTCGAACTTCACTGGCTTGTCAGTTTTATTGTCTCCGTTCCTACTGCAGAAGAGACATCCTACAATTCAGTTTAAAGGTAGCTTATTTCTTTGGCAGTGGGAGTTGGTATAGCAAACACAAACAAAGCTCTGCCACTACGCATGGCTCTCTCCTATGTTCGTGTGCGTGTTCCTTCTTTAGATGACAGCCATTTTCAGACCAGTGACGGCTCATGAAGACTACCAGTGTCTTCCAAGGTAAAGGGTCAGCACATGAGTTGGGAACTCAGCATGCAGGAACATGGCTAAAATTGAGTGGAGGGAGAGTTAGAACGGACAAAAGAAAATATTTCTTTACCCAGCATGTAATTCATCTGTGGAACTCCTTGCCACAGGATGTGGTGATGGCACCTGGCCTAGATGCCTTTAAAAGGGGTTTGGACAGATTCATGGAGGAAAAGACCATCACAGGTTACAAGCCATAAGCAACCTCCTGGTTTTAGAAGTAGGTTTTCTCTGTGCCAGGTGGAAGGGAGTGACAACAGGATACAGGTATCTTGTTGTCTCGTGTGCTCCCTGAGGCATCAGGTGGGGCCACTGTGTGATACAGGAAGCTGGACTAGATGGGCCTTTGGCCAGATCCAGCAGGGCTCTGGTTTTTATGTTATGTTCTTATGGCTGCTGACTACCAGCTATGTACCCAGTGTAGATCACTGATGGCATGATGCCATTGCCCCCCCACCTGCATTGTGCATTGCTAACCAGTCTATAGTCATATATTTGCATAGTGCCCCTACTTTCTCTGCCACTTCATGATGTCCACCACTGAGGCAGTCACATCCCCTTCCTCCAGCAACCTGAACTACCCATCTGTGAGGTTGACAGAGTTGGTTATCAGAGGTGGCGTCCACCTATATCTGTCCACTTTCCTCCACTGTTTCTCCTCCTCCCACTCCTTAGGTTGGAAAAGGAAGAGGGGGATGGAGTGGAAGCCAAAATGTGGAGGAAAGTGGAGGGCTAGTGCAGTTGCGTTGCTCGCTGGGTCACGTCATCACCCCACCCCCTGCCCTCCTGGAAGGCTTCATTTGAATCCTTCCAGGACTCAGGGAGGGTAGGAGGGTCTCCAAAACATGCCGATTTTGCTTTTGCAAAAAATCAGACATGGAGCTCAAAAGTTCCTTCGCGGTTCCTCCTCGCAATTGCAGTTGTCACCTGGGGGCATTTGCTCCCCCCGGCCCCACTATAATGACGCCACTGGGCTAGTGTGATGTTCTAGCCCACTACTCTCCACTTTTCCACACCTCCTTTTTGCTCCATCCACCTCTTCTTTCCCAATCCAGGGAATGGGAGGAACAGAGGCTAGTACATCAGCAGATTCTGCGGGAAGCATTTGGCATGTCACCTCATGCACCAGAAGGTCTTGGCCAGCCCACCTAACAGTGGCATTCAGTGGCAGACACTGGAAACCTCCCACCAACCTCCTCCTGCACCACCACTGATTGGTAGTCTCCAGCATTTATTTTTGCCAACAGTGTGCTAGGTATGTACAAGAGATATAGACACTTCCCAAATTCTGCAGTACAAAAACAAACAGACAGACATTGATGGAAAGTAAAGGAATGATTATGAGCAATGGAGACAGGGGGATCAGGTAATAGTGGAGAGGTTAGGATTGTGGATCACATCAAATGGTGGTGGTAAGATGAGTCATCAAAACATATCTTTAGTTTGCGTAAAAATGTTATTATTTTGCAGCTAAATAAAAGATTACTAGAAAATATAACAGTAACAGGAGAAACATATTATACAGGCCTTTGTACAATTGTAAATTCCTGCTTTGCACTATGATTGTCAGCACGAAGGTGAACTGCAACCTACAATTAGAGGATTACACAGCACTTGTGCTCAGCACCTATGGCGCGGTAAGTTTCTTTCTGGCCCTCACTCAAGGGAGCTACTGACATTGTTGCCATACAGTACAGAGATGGCTTATTATAGATTTAACAATTGAGCCGTGTTTAACCATTGGATGGTTACCCAGGTTGAGTTTTTAGAAGTCAGATTTTCTATATGCTAATTAGCATGCTGTTTATGCAGTTGCACGACCAGGCAGCCCATCCATTGGGACAGCAACCCTATGGTGGAGTATGGGTTTCACCAAAGATAAGTTACGGACAGCACACAATGCTACGGTTTCTGCTACATGTGTAAGTCCCAATCACACAGGCAGGCAAGGGTTATATGTGAGAAGAGAGGGCTTATGAGTTATTGTATTCAGGGTTACAGGAAACCATTCATCTTATCTTCTGCACAAGATGTTTGTGAGTTTGTATGGCTTGGCCAGCTCCTGCCAACCTAGCAGCTCCAAAGCATGTTAATGCGAGTAGATAAATAGGTACCACTTGCGGGAAGGTAAACAGCGCTCCGTGTTCCAGCTGCATGCTACGCGCTGTGGCAAGGAGAGTCATGCCGGCCACAGGACCATGGAGGTGTCTTCGGACAACGCTGGCTCTTCGGCTTTGAAATGGGGATGAGCACCACACCCTAGAGTTGGACACGACTGGACTTAATTGTCAGGGGTCACCTTTACCTTTACCTTTTTATGGCCATTTTATTTATTTATTTTGTATAGCTCTCCCAAGGTGCTACACAAGGTTCCCTCTATAAGGACAGGCCCCTGGCCCAAGAAGCCTGCAAAATAAAATTCAGCAAAAGGGAGAAATTGAGGAAGTGGTAAAGAGGAGACAAATCTGCATTCATTTCAATTAAATCTACTCAGACCTCGGTACAGTTCAAGTTGGGTATACAGGCCTCTGTTGAATAAGCAGGACCAGCTCACTAAATGGCCCTGATAGGACCATTGGTCTGGGATGGCACTTGGGAGTGCAACATGCTCTTCCTCTTGAAAAGGCAGGCAGGGGAGAAACTGGATTCTGGAATGGCAGAGTGGGCAGTAGCGTAGCTGTCATTTTTCCAAGGGGGCCGTGGGCAAGATGACGTGTCTTCGCCCTGCCATCGGAATGGAGTGGGACCAGAGCCAAAAGGTTTCATTCCATTCTGGTGGCAAGGGGCAGGGCGAAGATTCGTTGTCCCACCCACGGCCCCCTTGGAAAAACACAGCTACACCACTGAGAGTTGCAGCTACCACCATCACCATTCCCATCACTAAATCAATGGCCGCTGCCACCCAGAACCATGGTTCTGAGAAGCCAGTCCTGCTGCCTTTGGTAAAGGGAGAGGGAAAGCATGAAAGGGAAAGTCATGGGGAACAAAGGCGGGGGGGGGGTTCTTTGTCCCCTCCGGTCAAAGTGTGCTTCACATGTCAAGGAATAAGGGGAAATGGAGAGATATTGGGGTGTGGAATCCCAGGCCCATTGCTAGGCACCCAAAAGATTTGGGTCAGGCCTGGGAATAATTATATATTTTAAAATATGAATGAAAATATAAACGTTCAAAGTGATGACGTCTTAAACGCCTGTGGCTTCTACCAATGGATTCAGGCATAGGATCATCAGAGATGTTTGTTCCTTTTGCCCTAAGAATTGTTACTTCAGCTCCATGTTTGATAGCTGTCCTGCAATTGTGCATTTTCTGAAGAAAACCTTTACAGAAGATTTCACATACAAGGCTTCACGTCTTCTGTTCCATTCTAATTCTCTGGCGGGGGGGGGGGGTTAATATGCCTCGTGGACATTTTTTTTAACAAGGAAGTCATTAGAATTTAATAAAAACAAAAATATTCTTTTTGTATGATGACCTGATTAAAGTAAGAAATGAAAAGATACAGCCCAAGGCAACTACCACGGTCTTATCATCAGTAACTAACTAAAATTGCCATGCTCTAGATTCCCTATCTAGAGCACAGGAAACTGGTATCAAGCCCAAGAGCTCAATTCACACTTGGTGTAAACAGGCAGCAATCTGGTCCCTTCAACCCACTCCCATTCAGCTTCAGTATATGGCCCCGTCACTGGATGAACAAAAAGAGTTCTATTGAAAATCTGGAAAAGAAAATGTTTTAACGAGTTGGTCCTGAAGAGTCAAATATCACAAAAACAGACTGAGCAGGGCTTACAGTCTGACAGAAAATGTGTTTTCTTCCTTTGACTGATTGGATAGCTTCCACATGGATGAAATACATGCTGAATTATTTAAAGATAATTACACCGCTGTGCTGTTGCTAAAATATTAAGACACGGTTGTCCCATAGGAGGAATTGTGACAGGCATTGGCACATCCAGTAATGAATAGCTGAGGGGTAATGGAAAAAAGAATTACCACAAGACTCTGAAATTAAGAAACAAAGTAGTGTTTATAAGAAACTCACATTGGAGGAGGGGGAAAATGGACACTTTGCGTTCATGGATTTTTTTTTCCCAGTGACTAAACTCAATCTCCCTTCTATCCTTGGTTCATCAGAATGACATTTGACATACACATTCCAAAAATGCAGCCTTTAGGTCCCTGCTATAGACTTGGAACCCAATCCTATCCTTCCCCTCTCGTCAATGCAGCTGCGCCAAAAAGGTGTGCGCTGTATCCGGCTGGGGGAGGGTGGATCAGGAGGCTTCGGATGGGAAAGAGAAATTATTTCCCCTTACCCTTCCGTAAGCCTCCCATTTGCCAATGGGTCTTCTCAGTCCTGCACCAGCTCTTTAACTGGCACAAGTCCAAGGAGAAAAATGGGGTGGGGAGGTTGTTAAAAGAGGAGATCATGCGCCATTGCCATTGGATCCACCACCGCCTCCTCGCCCCCATTCCTCCCCCTCCCTGCCCAGTTTTTCCCCCTCCCCACACTCCCCTGCTCCCAACGCTACCTTACCTGGTCCGGCGGATGTGGCAGGGTCTGTTGGTGCAGTTGCTGAGCTGCCACCTGTTGCAGCAGCACTCACCATTTTACGACACCGAAACTCTGTCCTGCTGTCATAAAGCCTTCTGTGCAACGTCCCCTTGCTGAGCCGAGCATCCCTTGGACTCAAAGTTTTGGCCAATGAGGAGGAACCGCTGCGGCAGCTTCACCTTCCCTCACCCCTCTCCACTCCTCACACTCGGAGTTGTGGCCAATGGCGAACAGATGCCAAAAAAGGGAAAAAACTCTGAGCCAGGCTTGCTCCCCCCCTCGAAAACCCTCACTCCCCATCACCCTCCTCCTCTGAGGTCTCCACTGTGCCTGCCTGCCTACCTGTGTTAATGCCAGCCATTAAAGGAAAATGACTTAGACATGGCAAGTTGTTACCCCCATGAGTGCGAGTCAAGTGTGAGTCCCATGGGTAGCAAGTGCGAGTGCGAGTTAGTGGGTCACGAATACGAGTACTAGTCAGGAAAAAAGTGACTCAGTCACACTTGTGAGTCGAGTCATTTGACTTGAGTCCCCATCCCTGGTAAATCCCCCCCCCACTGATGCACGCATGCCAAGGAGGTGTGCACTGCATCCATCCAATGGTAGTAGGGCAGTCTCAGAGGTTTCCTCAAGGTAAAGGACATTTTATTTCCTTACTTTGGGGGAAGCCTCCACTCCCCCTATGGGTCTCCTTAGTTCTGCACCAGCATTTTTCTGGCACAGAGGCAAGGAATGTTACAGCAGCGGAGAAGGAGAGGGATAGTATCTGGCAGCACATGGCTGCCTTTTATCTCACCCCTCTCTCCCCTGTTCCACCTCCCTCCTAGCCCCCACTTGACCCAGAAACTCCCTCGTTCCTTCCCTTGCCTCCCCCATCCCTCCCATCGCCTGCCCCCACTACTGCCTTACCTGATGCTGGCAGATTTTTTCACTGCAGGTGAACATGCACTGCCACCAGTAACTGCACTGGCGACCCAGTTGCTCTCTCTCTCTCTCTCTCTCTCTGGCAGCTTTGGCGAGAATGACATCATGCATTGCACACTAGGATCCAGGCACTTCCACCTGGATCCTGCCAATTCCATCAGCGGAATACACATTCCGCCGGTGGAGCACTTTTAATAGGATTGGGCTGTAAGCTAAGTACATGTAATGGAAATAATTGCAAATGCTGCTCCTGTTTACTCTGCCTCCCTGTCCTCCTTTGAGTTAATATCCACATTATAAGCCCTTTGTGGCAAAGACCCATCTTTCCACCCTATGTAAAGCACTATGCACATTGCTGACACAACAACAACAACAACAACAACAAAAACAACAACAACAACAACCAATATATTTGCATAGGAAACCCAGCATGGGGAAAAATGGTTGTGAAGGAGCTGTTAGACCAGATAGTTATACTGGTTGAGGTAGCATCCATCACTGTGCAAATCTGAACATTGCATCTCTGCATTCTCTCTCTCTCTTCCCCCCCCCCCCCATGACTTGTTGCTTTGAACTTAATTATCTGATATTTGCTCTTGTCTTCTGGTACAATCTGACAAGGCCTGATGAAATGTGACGTTCTTGTCAGTTTTTGTTAGAAGTGAGTAGGAATGGACAAATATCCATGTAAGTCTGAATGTATTATTCATTATTGATGCTTGGCAGTATTCACAGGAATGGCCTCCCCTTAAATGAAGCAACATCAATTTAAAACCAGAAGGTACTTCATCACCAGCTTTTTTTTTGGGGGGGGGGGGAATCCCTTTTAGAACAATGCTGCTGTGAAGCTTTCTCTTCCTCCATTTCTCTCTATGAAACATGAGTACTGTAATATCCTTTATTTTTTAAATGACAAGTTGGAATGAACCCCTGCTAACTGGGTAGAAAGGTCCCCTTATATTTAGCAGGGACAGAGCAATTGTCCCTATTTATCGCAACATAGCATTTTTTTTCCAGTAGCTGTTTGCTGGTTGTCTGTCTTGTGTCTTTAAAAAACAAAACAAAAAGAAAACATAAGTCTTTTTAGGATAGGGAACTATTCCCCCCCCCCATCTTCTTCCATATATAAACTGCTTTGTGAATTTTTTGGTTGAAAAGCCATTCATAAATATGTTATTATTCATAACAGCCAAAATGATTATGGTGCTTTTTGATTTTACTTGCTGGCAAAAGCCTGAACTACACGTGATGTTCAATATGATATTGACCCTGACATGCTTCAACGTTCTTCAATAAATAGGACTTCAAAATATCTGAACTGCCGTGGAGAGATAGAGGACTTTAACTGTACCTCCATGCCATGATCTAGATTGGGGGGGGGGGGTGTCCCACAACAGCTATTTGTCAAGAAAAAAATAGAGATTTTGCTTGAGAAAGAGCAGCTGGGGCTCAGCAGTAAGGTGGGGAGAAGGTTAAAGCCCCTTATCCCTGCCATAGTTCTGATCCCTGAAGGGTCTGATGTAGCTGCTATTTTCCAAAGAATATTGAAACACTTGAGGACCAGAAATGCTTTAAACATCTTGTGTGGTTTGGCCCTACCCAAGTCAAGGTCCACACCAAAATTCTACACCAAAAATGGACAAATCTAATGTGAGGAAGGACACCTTCATAAAAAGACTGGCTTTGCACTGGATTAAAAGCCATGTTAAAAAACTACAAATATATATATATATATATATATATATATATATATATATATATATATATATATATATATATATATAAAAGTTAAACACAATGTTAAAAAGTTTAAAAACAAGTTCTAAAAAGACTGGAAACTTTCATGGGCTGATATTTATCGGTCAATATCGGTCACCACCGCAGACTGTTCTTCCTGTGCTAATTACCTTGTTAGCTGTTGGCGCACTTTTATCCTTTTAACTCTAGCTTGCCTCCTTAGGGTAATGACATCTGGATAGCTTGCTGCTGTCATTCTCCTAGAAGAAGTCCACAGAAGGGGACAAAACGTCGGGATTTTAACCTTGTGTTTTAAAGCTGATTTTTGTTTTAATCATTTTTAAACAGTTTTAATTTTTAACATGGCCACTGAACCCATATATCCTATCTCTTTGAACAAGTTTTTAAAGGTTTTTTAAAAAACTTGTATTTTTTTTAACATGGCTTTTAATCCTGTGCAAACCCAGTCTTTTTATGTAATATCTGGCCATGAAAGTTTTAGATCCTTTTTTAAGGAGTCTTTCATTTTCCAAGGACAGGGTATGTACATTTTTGGCACTGATTTTTGTGGTTTTGCTCAATAATTTTCTCCCTCTGGGTAATAGGTACGTACTGTACATTACATATGCAGCAGTCAATAAAGCATATTAATGAGCTGACCTTGAAGACTCATAATTTCAGCCAGTTCTACCACAGCAGGAGCAGAACATTTCCTAAGTGAAGGTATGCTTGCAAACATCTTATTGACAGAAGCTACAGCTTAGATAACTAGAATGGTATTAATTTCAGAGCTTGATACGCTGCCAGACTTCTCCACTTTCAGCAGGTATTAACCTTTGCTCTGAGCCGCTTGAGCTTGAAGTGTTGACTATTTGATTCAAGTAATGGGCTGGATGGCAGAGACTAGCAAAGCCTGATAAAATGTCCACCTCTGGCCAGATTTGGTTCTTACATTCTTATTGTATGACAAATCCCATTGGCATTATCAAAATGCTGACGCAATTTGGCCTGTGCGCCCAAATGTTTTTTATTAACAGGTTTTTTTAAAAAATGGCATGAAGGGTTAAACACCTCTTGAGAGACCCAAGACAGATAATGTTATAATTTAAAAAAAGTAATCCAAAAGAAAACAGACAATAAAATATGCAAAAGAAAGAGAAAAAGAAAAATTGCAGCAACCCAAAAAGAGCAAAACACAATGATTAGCCTAATTCAGGGGTTCTCAACCCTTTCCTGGCCAAGTACTACCTCCGGTGCCACTCTCCTGCTGTGTACCACCGGAAGTGACTGGCAATGATATCATCGCCAGTTACTTCCAGGTTTTCAGGGGTGTTTAGAGACCAGAAAACATAGGTAGAAGGCTCTGTGCAGGTGGGAGGGCCCTTCTCAGCATTCCTGAGAGGCTAGACCAAAGGCAGAAGCCTCTCAGAAGCGAAAATGCTCCACCGAAAGCGTCACATTTGAGCTGGGTTCTGGTAGTCTGGTGGTCCAAGTACCACCAGCAGTCGGCCAAAGTACCACTGGTGGTACTAGTACTGGTTGAGAACCCCTGGCCTAGTTCATTATAAGCAGGAAAGGCCCTACAAAACAAATATATTTTCAGCTGCCCCCTAAAAGAAAAAATTGAGGGAGCACAGCGGACCTCTCATGCGAGGGAGTTCCATAGGGAGGCACCACCATGGAGAAAACTCACCAGCGGGTCCGCTCTGACTTCACATCTCAAAGGCGGTGGATGCGCAGGAGGCTTCCCCAGAAGATGTTGAGGAAGGCAGTCTACCAGGTATCTTCATCCCAAACAAGGATTACTTTGGAGATAAGCAGAAACGTAGAAGGATTTCAGGGACTGAATCTCAAACAGACCTAAACCGACAACCAATTCTGCTTCTCGGTTTTGTGATCGCATCTGTAACAGAGAAAAGGAGAGCAAACCATGCAACATAGTACTTATGGCAAATCCAGCTCTCGTATTTTTTCCTAAACCTTGATAGAACCAATATTTCTTCAGGAGTGTCAAACTGAAGTGGAAGCCTAGCACAATCTAAAGGAAAATTGGGCTTGAGTAGAAAAAGAGACGTGGCAGATTACCCACAATTAAAATTTCTACTTATCACCACATAAGTGGCTGTTCCTATAATTCTGCGTATTCGACAAAAGAGGCTTAAAAAGTAGATCCTCTATTTTATTTTTGTCTCTCAAAAATGTTATTCTATTTAAAATAGCAAAAAAAAAAATACTAAAATACACCCTATCTCTCTTGAACATGTTCATCTCTGTAAATTTCGGTTCAACGAATGTAGAGAATTTGTCAAATGTACCTTCATTTAACAAGTTGTAGTTAACAAAAGATTGCTAAAATATGCAAGGCTGGGGCATAATCAGAATTCATTTCAAGTGGATACTAGAATTCTAGGCTGAGATGTTCTTGTTCAAGTCAGAGATAAAAAGGATTAATTAATGATGCCCGCACTAGGTTAAAAAAAAGGGGGGGAACAGTTGGATTTTGATAATTTTCTTGGAATATGGAGCAAGAGAAGCATACCATAACCTGAATTTCTGTGTTCCTGTATGAAAATTTATGTGAAAATATATTAGGGGTATGCAAATATTTCAAGACAAGTGCTGAAAAGCTATGAGAATAACCCTTTGCAGTAGCGCTCCCCACAAAAGACATGAGAATTTTGGGTAAAATTGGTCATGTCTCTGGCGTCACTACAGGGGGGGCAGAGCTGTAAGTGCTGCTGAAATCCGAGCATCCCTTACA
This sequence comes from Plestiodon gilberti rubricaudatus, assembly GCA_026170595.1. NCBI lineage: Eukaryota > Metazoa > Chordata > Lepidosauria > Squamata > Scincidae > Plestiodon > Plestiodon gilberti. The sequence goes on from JANXHW010000001.1 coordinate 270,904,401, forward strand.
CAGACGAACGAAGCGGCCCCGCCCCCTCACCCTCGCAGCCGTTCAGGGAAGCGAAAACAACAGGCAGGGAGTCTCCTGCCTGTTGCTTTCGCTTCTCTGAAAGGCTGCAAGGGTGAGGGACGGGGCCGCTTCGTTCGTCTGTGTAAGGGAGGCTTGGATTTCAGCAGCACTTACAGCTCCGCCCCCCCCTGTAGTGACGCTAGTGGGTCATGTTTATTGATTGAGAAACCAATTATGTCCCCTGTCACACTATAACATGTAGCCACGCCCAGGGGCGTCGCTGGAGCGTGGCGGGGGGGCGGGGCGCCCCAGGTGACGTGCGCACCCCGCGCGCGCCACCTCCGTGATGCGCGCCACCCTTTGGACGCTCCGAGGCCGGCCCGGGAGCCGGCCTCGGAGCGTCCGACCCCGTCGGCGCTCCAGGGCCTTCTGAAAGTAGGTAGGCCCGAAAGTAGGGCCTTCTGAAATCTGGGTAGACCCGTTTTGACCCGCAGACCCGTTTTGAGGGCAAAAATGCGCAGACCCTCAAAACGGGTCTGCGCATGCGCGAAAATCCAGGAAATACCCGGATGGACGCGCTGCCTGGGCCTTCTTTCAGAAGGCCGTGGAGCGCCGACGGGGTCGGACGCTCCGAGGCTGGCTCCCGGGCCGGCCCCGGAGCATCCGGAGGGCGACGCGGGGGGGGAGCCGGGTCCGCTGCGCCGATGTAGCGTCACTAGGGTGACGCGCGCCCCCTGCCCCAGGGTGACGCGTGTCCTAGTGACGCTACTGGCCACGCCAAAAAGGTATGTGCTGCATGCTGGGGGGGGGAGGGAGGACCTATTTTTGTGGTGTATGTCTGAGAAGAGAAAAGGAGAGAAAAGTTTTTCAAAAGAGGAGATAAGATCCAACATGTACCACTGCTGCTGAATCCACCCCCTCCCTCCCCAACACACCCACAGCTCCTCCCTCAAAATGCTCCGTTCCTCTCCCTCCCCCCATGGCCCGCTCCTGCCAATGCTGGAGGATCTGGGAGGGCTGCTACCGCATGGTCAGCACCACCCTCTTTTTCTGGCAGTGGCCTGGTAGTGCACTATAGAATGGCACATTTTGTGACACCGTAAGTCAGGCTGCACTACCAGAATGTGAGTTCCAGCAGCGCAGCCCGTTTTTCTGAAGAGGTGACCTCTTCAGTTGGCCTCATAAATGGGCCAGCCCATTTATGAGGCCAGCCATTTTAGCTGGGCCATAGGACGTCCTCCAAGGTGTTCACATCATCACCACAAGGAGGCTGGTTTGATCAAAGACATATCATCCAGACCTGCTCAAGTTACAGCACAATCCTGTGCACAAATGCACCGGGGGAGCATGCACTCCCCCAGCGCAGGGTGTCGTAAACGTGCCATAAAGTGTGTTTACGGCACTCGGAGAGTAAGGGCACAGCGGCCAGTGGCCCTTACCCGGCCATTCTCCCCGCACTCGCCAGAGCAGGTAAGGCCTACACTGTCTGGGGCAGGGGTGGGGGAGGGCGGTCCAGGCAGCAAGGGGGGACGGCCATTGGCCACCCCAGGCCTGGAAAGGGCAGGGATATTGGCAACAAGATAGGCCAATATCCCAAGCCCTCTCCAGGTCCGGTGCAGCCTTACACAAGCGGCTCGAATGTGCGCAAGCTCCAGAGCTCATTGGGCCACCCGCTGCTTACACTCCCGAGTTGTTCCTAGGCTGCCTCGGGGCAGCCCACGAACTTGATAGGATATGGCGCCTGGTCCTTTAGGCCGGACGCCATATCCTACACAGGATTGGGCTGCCCATTGTCTATAGTACAGTTAGTTGTTGCGTTTTAGTCCCATTGAATTCTGTGAGACTGACTTCCAACACATGCAGGCTACAATCCTTAGCAGAATTATTTGAATGCTGTGTCACTGTAATCAATGGATTAATTGTACTAACTGCTTTATTAAACCTTGCAATGCAGCCTGAGTTTGAAATGTAATACATTATTTTGTACCTGATCTCTCTAATTATCCTTCTCTTATTATGGTCCAAATTATGCCCAAATTAATTCCAAAATTAAGAATTTATTGCTGATTTTTTTTAAAAAAAAAATGATGAATAAATCATACCTGCCTAACTTCTAAAACACTGAGTTGAAAAATACTGATTAATTGGAATAAAAGATCAAGCTGATATGGAAGAGTGAGTCCTCATTATTCATTTTTAAAATAAACTTATTTAGGCTTCATGAAATGAAAGTAGTTTGAATTTCTCATTCAAATAAAATACTAATTCCTCAAACAGCTATAATCAATAGGGGACATACTTGCTTCAAGTACTTGATGAGTGAGTCTGACAAATCATATTAGTCTTAACTAGATAGTGTTCTGTGAGTTTCTCCATCCTGGCTTCTGCCAGAGCTAATGCTCTTGATAAATTTATATACTTATCCACAGCTTTCAGGGCTGTACTGGTCTTTAATGAATGCCTACTGAAACCAATAAATCTATTTCACCTAATTGTGCCATGGATTTCATTTATAAGCTAATTGTATTTATTCATCCTGCTTCTGGCCACACAAACACCTTGACTCTTCTGTTTCCTCTATCTGTCTGTTGACCTCTTCCTATCTGTTTCTGGGCCGATCAAAAGAATTCCATGTCACCTCTTACTATGGAGAGCGTCGCTTGAAGACTGATATATTCAGTGAGTCCTTCTGTCCATTAACAACTCAATGCTCCATGAATTTTGTCTTTAACCAGTGTGCTGAATGCTAACAAGCTTCAGTCAATACCTAGTGCGGGATGATAAAAGCTTTATGCGGTTGTTATTCCTTCTCTCCTGAGCATGTACAGCTGCAGAAGACAGTGCCAAATGTATGGAGCGATCTTCTGGGTCCAGCATTGCATTGTTTGGCACAGCTCTCTGCAGACAAATGCTGAATACGCAGGTCAGGGGTTGGGGTGTGTGGCCAGTGAGCCCACTGGTACAGGGGTGTGGCTAGCCAGCATGCACTCGTCCTCCCCCAGTGTCTTCTGAATGCACAGTGTGTGTGTGTGTGTGTGTGTGTGTGTGTGTGTGTGTGTGTGTGTGTGAGAGAGAGAGAGAGAGAGAGAGAGAGAGAGAGAGAGAGAGAGAGAGAGAGAGAGAGAATCTACTATGGGCACATGGCTAGGGCCAGCAGGGAAACAGAAAAAAAGGATGGAGAGGGATCCACTGAACCCTATGCCAATACCCATCTGCATGCACAACAGTTGCATCCAAAATTCCCAAATTAAGGCTGCACTCCTATACACACTTGGAGTAAGCCTCATTGAACATGATGAGACTTACTTCAAAGTTGACATGCATAGGATTGTGCTGTAAAAGATATTACAAAAACAAATCCTACAGGATAAAATTGCCCCATACCTTCTCAGTCCTGGTTGTGAAAAGCTAGCCTGGCTACTAAGGATTTGTAGTGTGGAGTTATGTCTGTAGTGTCAATCTCTGATTCAAATCTCACTTTGGGCATAGGGTCACTGAAGCAACAATCCTATGCATATTTACTTGGGAGTAACACCCTTGGAAATCAGAGGGATTTACTTCTGACTAAACAGATCAGGATACTTAGGATTTTTATAGCACCCACCACAAATGTTTCTCTACCTGCTCTTGCTTTTTAAACTTGGTTAATGGATGGTACAATCAAAAAGGTGCTATCAATTAATTTTAAAGGTTCGTGACGATAAGCAAGAGTGTGGCCTCTAAGGCCTACTCTACACATGCAGAATGAGGTGGTGAGATCTTGAAGAGGTTGAGTGAAGTCTACTACTTCGGACCACAGATCGGGGATGCCGTTTTTGAATGTTCCAGTGCAAATACTCCCTGCATTAGGTCAGCAATACTATTGCAGGGTCTCCTTTCCTGGGATGGCCAGGGGCCTTTTCCACAAAGTCCTCACAGGCATCCGTGTGGGGCCACAGAGCAAGCCCACGGAGAGCTCCTTTGGTGAGCTGGGGCAAGGGTGCAGCAACTTGGTTGCCTTAGAACATAAGAACATAAGAGGAGCCTTGCTGGATCAGGCCAAAGGCCCATCTAGTCCTGTATCTCACAGTGGCCCCACCAGATGCCTCCGAGAGCACACGGCCACACTGGCATCACTACAGGGGGGCGGAGCTGTAAGTTCTGCTGAAATCCGAGCCTCCCTTACACAGAGGAATGAAGCAGCCCCGCCCCCTCACTGTCGGAGCCGTTCAGGGAAGGAAAGCAACGCACAGGGAGTCTCCTGCGCTTTGCTTTCGCTTCCCTGAAAGGCTCCGATTGTGAGGGGGCGGGGCTGCTTCATTCCTCTGTGTAAGGGAGGCTCGGATTTCAGCAGAACTTACAGCTCCGCCCCCCCCTGTAGTGACGCCAGTGTACGGCCAACAAGATAACCTGTTTCCTGTTGCCCCTCCCTTGCACCTGGCACAGAGAAAACCTACTTCTAAAGCCAGGAGGTTGCTTATGGCTTGTAACCTGTGATGGTCTTTTCCTCCATGAATCTATCCAACCCCCTTTTAAAGGCAACTAGGCCAGGTGCCATCACCACATCCTGTGGCAAGGAGTTACACAGGTGAATTGCACGCTGGGTGAAGAAAGATTTTCTTTTCTCCGTTCTAACTCTCCCTCCACTCAGTTTTAGTGCATGTCCCCTGGTTCTGGTGTTGTGCAAGAGAGAGAAGAATTCCTTGATGACTGGGATGCTGCCCAGCCCAGAAAACAAGTTATTGCCTGAGTTCTTGGTGCCTCCCAGAACATGCACAGGCTGCTGTGCTTTATTTGAATATCACAGTGGGGAAACTCAAAGAAGAGATGTGGTGACAGAAGGTTTGGAGTCCAGGGGGGCTCCAGCCCCAGGTAGAAAACACCAGGAGGGGGAAATGGGCAGTGGCAACTCCTCCCTTCCATGTCTGAGGCCATGGAGGTGGGAAGCCCTCAAGCAGAAATTCATTTCTCGGGATGTAACACCAAGAGACAGCCAGATTTGTATTGTGTACCCAATAATCTTTCCTTAAGACAACAAAACAAAAGGCAGAATTCAAAGTCCAGCATCCCTAAAATACATGCACATTTCTTCTGGGATTTCTGGCGATGAGCATTTGATTATCCTACATTTCTATAATCTTTTTTCCCCCTAATTTTTCTAATGGTTTTTTTTCCGCTCAGGAAAGAAGCAAAGCCATACGAGGAACTTCTCAAAAACTCGCTCGGAACTTTTCTCACCGGCCTGTTCTGAAGATCGGTGAAGTTTACACTAAAGTGGGAGACAGCTGCCTAAAGAATGTTGATCAATAGGTTCCAAGCAGATAGTAACTTAAGTCTGAGAGCCATATATATTATGAGATTGAACCTTGCAGCAGAAATCTATATATCCAACAGGTTCATTGAGGGTAAATGATGGAATGATTAGAGGTGTATACAAAAGAGTGTGTGTGAGAGAGAGTGATGGAGACTGGGGCTATCAGCCAGGATGACATACATTATACTAGATAGATAAGGTGCCATGAAAGAATAATTGATTTGTCGGATGGCATGCAATGACTTACCTGTAGACTCTTTATTGTAGTGCCAAATAAATAATTAGTTTTTGTGGTCCAGGAGATGGGACCTTTCCAGTCACTTTTCCATTTTTAATTTAAGGACAGATCCTCAACTAGAGTAAATCAGCACAAACTTCAGTAAAGTGATTGAGTTATGTTGATTTACCACCACCACCACCCCCCGGGAAGATCTGGCTCTTAGACTCCAGCAAGTGAAGCAATTAGTGTAAGTTGAATAATCAATATTAGAACAAAGCAGCTCTGGCATTGGCTTCTCCTTAATGTTGTGTCAGCACTTTCGGTGTAAAACTTAACTCTCTTTCCTGCAGGGCTTACAACTTGTCTCTAAAATCTTATCTTGGATTCTCAGTCTTGACCCATATTCTTATTGTGCAGCTCTCCAAATAAGAAGGCTTGGAAATGATCAGAAGAAACCCCTGTCTCTCTCCCCCCCCCCCCATCTTGTTGTGATGATATGGACATGTGGGTGAAATGGGTGGAAAGATTATTAACACAGATGCTACTGTAGCTTCCCATGATGCTGTCATGTGCTTGTCAGCCCGGTCCAGCCCAAGGCAACTGCGGTACAATTCAAGCACAATTGCAGCCCAAGTGCTTTAGGCCCGAGTTGTGCCTGAATTGTGCCTGAGTTGGGCTGCAATTGTGACTGAATTGCAGCCCGGTCCAGCCCAAGGCAACTGCGGTACAATTCAGGCACAATTGCACAATTCAGGCACAATTGCAGCCTAAAAGTGGGTGTGTTGGGGGCGTGTCGGGGGTGTGACGGGGGCGGTTACGAATTTTGGTCCGGTTCCAGACACTGGAGAGCCACTGACACGCCCCCTCGAGCCCAACTCAGGCCCAAAATTTGGGCCAGCACAAAGGGTGGACCCAAATGTGAGGAGACCCATAGGAGCCATTTTACCTTACCCACACCAGCCCTCTCCTGAAAAGTTCTAACACCCTGGGCCCGAGTTGGGCCTGAGTTAGGACCGAACAGGTGTGGCCTAACTCTGGACATGGACCCAAATAGTTACCCTATCAGCACCCAGCCCCACCCAGCCTCTTTCCCACAAAAGCCCAGCCCCAGCCCTCCACTCTCTCTCTCTCTCTCTCTCTGAGCACGTGGCGTGGGGTTCTGTCCCCCAGCAGCCACAAAGTGGGACTTTGAAAACTTTTCTAACACCCCACTTCTCTCTTCTCCTCTCTCCTCTCTGCCCCCCTCTAGGGCAGAGAGGGCTGTTCTGCCTGTGGCCAAACTGTTTACTGCTGTGCCTGGGCAGCTGTCTCCATGCAAGTGTTTGCTAACCCATGTCTTTCTCCCAGCCCCTCTCTCCCCGCCCCATACAGGCAACAACACCAGCAGGTAAGTGCAGGGTTTGTGCTGACATGTGGTCTGACGTCTGCCTCTTTGCATAGAGAAATATAGGTAGGATACATGCCTCTATACCAATGTCTTGTCTCATAGCTGCCTGCATAGCCTGCCATGATATGCCTCTATACCAATGTCTTGTCTCATAGCTGCCTGCATAGCCTGCCATGATATGCCTCTATACCAATGTCTTGTCTCATAGCTGCCTGCATAGCCTGCCATGATATGCCTCTATACCAATGTCTTGTCTCATAGCTGCCTGTATTAATGTGAGCACACAATGCCATGAGTGTGGAACTGTAACCCATATGTAGACACCAGCTGTTCCCCCCCCCTCTTTTCTCCACAGGGTCTACCGACAGGTCAGTATTGCTAGGATTGCCATGGTTGTGACCCCCAAGTTGTGTTGTTGTCTCTCTCTTTGACCCCTTTCCCTTACAGGATCATGCTCACCGTACACCCAGGGAAGGAGCGCAGACCAGGCTATGTGTCTCACACCACTCAGCTGTGTTTGATTTCTCTCCCTGCAGACCTTTGCAACTGGCACACTGGCTCCTCTTCAATGGCGATTGCTACCACGCAGCAGCTGCCATGGAACACCCCCATGTTGTTCGTCCCCCCAGGAATGCCCACTACCACAAACCGTCCGGGGAGCACCCCTGGGCCTGCAGTCTGGTTGCCCCACGGTCACCTGCCTTGATGCTGCCAGAGAGGTCTGGGAGCCTGCCCTGCAACCCACCTCAGCTGCTGCTGCTGCCCCACCGCCCTGGCTGCCTACTTGCTGTCCCTCCCCTTTCTATGGAGCAGGCCGTGGTTCCACAGGGGAAGAGCCCGCATCTCCAGGTCCATGGGGCTCGCCTGATGCTGCTGCTGTGGTCCTAGAGGCTGCTGTGCCTACTCCTGGCAGCCACGCCCGGCCATCTCTGCCACTGTTCCAGAACAATAAAGATGCCCCTGGAAACACATGTCCCCAATGTTGCACAAGCACTGCCCCACACACCCACACAGGCAGGCCCCAGCACACAAGCCTCTGCATGAATCCCAGCCAGGGTCCGCCACAGCCATCCCTGGGAGAACACAGCAGGGGGGCTGCCGGACCCTCTGGGACCAGAGGGGAGGGGGGAGTTGGGGGGCCTGTCAGGCAGGCAAACACTGACGGGCACTGTGGCGCACGTCCGCCACGTCCGTGAAGAGCCCTTTCAGCAACCGGGGCTCTCACCCACCCTCGGTCCGCCCATCACCGGCGTCCGTGTCCGCCCGTCACCGGCGTCCGTTTCCGCCCTCTGTCCGCCCGTCACCGGCGTCCGTTTCCGCCCATCAACGGCGTCCGTGTCCGTCCTCGGTCCGTCTGCATGAGAGGCGCCCGTTCCTGCATTGCCTCCATCTGCAAAGTGCCCCCTGTGCCCCTATCGGTCTCTGCAGACCCCTCTCCCTGTATCCCTCTCCCACCAGCCGTGTTGTCTGTCTGTTTCTGACCCACCCGTGCCCCTCCCCAGCACCCCCTGTCAGTGTGCCTGCCTCCCCTCCCACTCCCTGATGATGGACGCTGGCACCCCCCATGCCGCCAGAGCGCCTGCCGCAAGGTGCCGACGTTGCCCCATCTGGGGGTGTGATGAGCTGCGTGAGCCCTTCCCGCTCGCAGCAGACAAGCCCACGGCATCTCTCGGTCTTGGCCGGGGCACGGAGCAGAAGGCATGCTGGGATGCCTTCTTTGTGGGCATTGCCACGGCCCTTGAGGCCCAGGGCTTCAGGCAGCGCACGGGCATGTCCTGGTGGAGGCGGTTCCAGACCTCATGAGACCCCCCCCCCTTGTGCGTGCCGTTCCCACCCCCTCCTTCCCTTCTCTCCCCCGCTCACCCCCCCATGACTCCCACGTGCAGCCTCACCGTGGCTTGGGGGTGGCATCGCAGTCTGCAGGAGGGAGGGCAGTCGCACTCCCCCCTGCGGCAGGTGGCTGATGCCCAGGGTGCCCTGGGGCAGCTGGCACTGGCACAACCTCTGCCCTTCAGCTGACTGTCAAACGCGCAGTGCCTGCAGGCCCGCCTGTGGCTGCCCATCTGCTGCAACCGCTGCAGCAGCTGTGGTAGGTGCACGCAGACGGGCTGAGGAGGGGGCTCTTCGCTTCCACAAGACTGACAGCTCCCCACAGGAGCCTGCCTGCCTCTGCGGTAAGTTTTGCCGCGATCCTGGCCCAATGCTGTTGCCTCCAGCCTAACTCAGGCACAGTTGCAGCCTAACTCAGTCCTAGTTTGGGCCACAATTGGGCCACAATTGGGCCTCAACTGTGCCTGAGTTAGGCTGGACTGAGCCCTGTGTCACAAGAAAGAAACACATTATATTTACACTCTTCCTCACCCCTATTCCCTTCTGCACCCTTATTCCAAATCAGCTTGTGTTATACCAATGCAGGGAGAATTGGACTATTTCCTGTAACTGCTGATGGTTAGGAATTAGTGTTCATCTAGTACTAAATGCATTCTTGTGCCGATAAAAATCAAAACTGTGTTTGTGTGAGAAAATGAGAGAAGACCCTCCTCTGCAGAGAGTCAATGTCTATGACCGTTGTCATCATGAGAGTCACCATCGCTATCTTTAGGCTTCTTTTCACAACACATACTATGTTCTATATTTTCTGTCAATGTTCTTTGAACTTCTTCCCTTTCTATCAGTGGCACTCCTGGAGGGAGTGCGGCACCATAAGTCATGCAAGGTACTGCACCACGTCTTGCAAACCAGTGTAATGTGCCCCTTCCCAGAGGCGTCACTATGGTGGGGGCAGTACTGTAAGTTGTGCCCCGTCTTAGTCCCAGTTTACAACCAGGAACGAGGAGGCCCCACCCCCTCGCCATTGCAGCCATTCAGTGCGGTGAAGGCAACGGGCAGGACTCCCTGCCCGTTGCTTTCGCCGCACTGAATGGCTGCAATGGTGAGGGGGTGGGGCCCCTTCGTAATGGAGAGTAAACAGGGACTAGGACGGGATGGAACTTACAGTACTTCCCCCACCGTAGCGACGCCTCTGCCCCTCCCACTCACCACCAAACCCATTCAGGTGGCAAAGGAAATGTGCAAAGCCGTTGCCTTGCGTTGCCTTCGCCGGCGGAATGGCTCTGGCTGCAAGTGGGAGGGGCATGTTACACCGGTTTGCAAGGCGTGGTACAGCACCTTGCACAACACCCACTAGGAATGTCACTGCTTTCTATTTATCTGCTGTAGTATCAGAGAGGCATGGAAAGTGTTTTTGGTGTTCGTACAAAACAGTAGTGAGAGTACTGGCAGTGGTTTTGTTGATTGTTGTCTTGTAGTATTTTGGCAGGGCTGCATGGATTCTTAAATATGCCATTGGAGGGCCATGAGCTTCTTTTTTACTCCACTTGGGTATTTGTTAGACATCATGACTGAACCAAAAACCATTGTTCTGGGAGCTGCATGGAATCTAATCAATCATGTAATTAAGTGTATTCAAGGCGTGCGTCTAATATCTTCTGTAGCTCATTTGAACAATTGCCAGAAAGTTGGCCTGAACTGAAATGATCTGGAAAAGTTCTCTGGGGACAATAAGTTAGGAGAAAAATCATCTGCATACATTTATTAGTTGTTTTATTGTCTTTTTAATTAAGGAGCCCAATCACTGAAGGAAGAGAAACAATAGGCCAAGACTGCTCATCTTTGCTTTCATATCCCGGCTTTAGAAGTCAGAGAAAGAACTCTGTCTCTGTTATTCCTGCTTAGACAATGCACATTTATACATATAAAATGAAGAACCTCATAATGCTCAATCCCAAATCGCGATGAACAGAGAAGTTTGTAAATAAACATGACCTGCCTATTCTACACTTCTCTTGATCTAAGGATCATGTCAACATTCTAATTAAACCGTTCTGAAGCTGTTAATATGGTCTTATTAAAAAGATGCTGCTAAGAAAATGAATCTGTTGGGGAATATGATACAGTTGGATTATGTATTACCATACTTTTTGTTTTTACCAAAGCTTTCATAATGCCTCCTAGTAGTTGCCAATTAGAGAAACACATTTGTTGTACTTGCAGTTGCGCAGATGCCACCCATTGTGAAGAAAACAAAAACTCAAGGAATGTCTTTGTCATTTTGAGAAAGTATCATCAAAATAGATGCCAAGCACTGCTGGCCCATCTGTGAGGCCATGTGATGCAGGTCCGAGGGGGCACCAGAATCAGGGGGCCTTTCACCCCGAGTCTGCTGCTGCCACCTCTGCAAGACACAAGGATCAGATTCCTGCTCTCTCAAGTGACAGGCAGATCATTTCCCCCCTTACTGTGTTCCTCATGCACCATTGTCAAACCTGGAAGTGAGGGACTTCTGGTTTTATTTACAGGGACTGCACAATTTGCGATGAATATCACATAGCAATTGCAAGATACCAACATAAAACTTGTAGCAAAACTTGCAGCTCTTATCTATACGAAAAGCTTGTTGTATAGAATGCCTATGGCCCCAAAGCCTTGCACATCCTAATTCTGTATAGCAGTGGTTCCCAAACTGGGAGGTGTGACTCCCAGGGGAGCCGCGGAAACCAGCCAGGGGAGCCGCAAAGTGCCACGGAATCCTCTTGGAAAACAGTGCAATGCCAATTGGCAGGCATCAACATAATGCAAAGGGGATTCGTTGCAAATTGTGTCCAGCCATGAAAATGTCCATGTTACATTAAAACGCAAAGGGGAGTCGCAGCCAATGGTCAAGGGAGCCGCAGGTCGAAAAATTTTGGGAAACACTGCTGTATAGTATATGGGTTGCTCCACAGTTTCTATAGGCATAAATAGAGAGTTTGGATCATGTTGAGGTAAAATGAAACAAACTTTTCGCAACGAAGCAGAAGATCTGGGTAAAGCAGCCATGTGTATTTTTCTAAGTTCAAGAAATAAAGATCTTTTATTTTCCTCCTCGCAAACAATTAGCCTCCTTGCATACTGCCCCCCAGTGTGGCCCTAGTGCTCATATTATAGCTAAACCCACAATGTATGCCGCAATCCGATACAATGTTAAGTGCCCATAAATGGATAAACCTATCCATTTCAACAGATGCAAGTGCGCTGAACTCCATGTTGGAGTGTGACCTTATATTTTTTGCCTTTTTGCCTTTTTACATTACTATTCTAGCCCATTTTGGCTCACTTAAAATAAAGGGAGATGTGGTATATATGCAGAAGCACTGTCAGTACAGAAATTGGAGACACAAATGGGTCTCTGCACTTTAGATGAATCTCAGGTGAATTAAGGGGATCATCGGGCCTTTGCAGCAGGGGGATAAAGTTCCCATTTCCTTGCCTTTGCCCCCATGCTGTTGCTAAGATCTCTTTCAGAAATTGGGACATTCTCAGGCTGACAATTGATGTCCCAAGCAATACTTAAATCGCCGAACAAAAGAAAATGTTTTATTTCATGGCAGCAGAGACATAAAGCCAAATAGTGTGAACTTTTAACAACCTCCCTTTTTTAACAACTTTTTTTTTTACTGGTCTTTCTTCAATCCTGTTACAAGGAGCCGGGAAGCAAATGCTCAGCACTTCAATTATAAGGACTAGTGGTTTCAGAGTATTTTTCAACCCCCTCCAAACAGTGACCGTGCCTAATTACGGCCATCCATGAGCATTCTTATTTTCTTGAAAGGATATATTGACCTCTTTTCAAACTAATGTTGAAAAGCGCTGGCTTTATTATTATTACGGAAGCTCTGTAGCGTCCAACTTTCAAAGAACTGCAAGTTCGAATGCACCAAAGGAGGAAAGTGTGAGTGAAATAATAACACATGAAATAGAGAAAGAGCTCTCCCCCTGATGCCTCGGCAATGATGTGCCAGAGTGTATTGTGGGAGATCTAGGTGCAGGTGAGGTAGGCTGCTAACTTTGGACTCTGGCACTAGCCGAGACTATAATAGAGGTGATGCCCTCAATCTCCAAGGGAAAAAGGTTTGCACTGCATCCGTCACAAGCACCCTCTGTTGAACAAGTATAAAGTGGGAATCTCAAAGTCTCAAAAGCATCCAAGTGCTAGTTCAATGGCAAGAATGGATTGAACAATCAGAGCCTGGAATGTTTTTGGGCACAAAAAGTGGAATTTAATCAGAAAGGATGTCAACTCAGGGGTGAAACAGTTGTTTGAAAGCTCTTTGGTTCTTGTTCAGAGCACTCGGAGTGTGGAGAAAGTGTTTTAAAGGAGTGCCAATCTCTATAGGTATAGATATAAAAAGCCATCCTTAGATGGCACTTCAAAAACAAAACTGCTTACTGCATCCCTCCTTTTTAAGGGGGCTTAAGGCAAGCCAGTGTGCTCTAAGGCTTTTATTTTTTTTTCTGAAGCATTTTGTATTTAAGCGATGTAGCATGTTTTAATACAGCTTTTATAGAAAATAAACACCACTGCTGTCTCTGAAATTAAAATACTTTTTTTCTATTTATTGAGGTCAAATAAGTTATGATGCTGATGCATTTAATTTTTTAAAAAACATTTATTTGCATAGTGGTTCAAATCTTATGAGTATTGGGGAGTCACTGGCACTTCTGCTGTTGTGGATTCTCAAAATGTCCGAACCAGGTTGTCCCAGGTTGTTTGGGGGCTCCATGAGGATGTCCTTCAGGGACATCTACACTCATGGCATCAGCACAAAATGAAGTGTCACAAGCAATGCTCTGACAAAAGAAGAAAAGAAACAGAGGCACCAGATTGTACAAGATTTTGGTCAACATACCTCGGAGTGGCTTGAGTAGTAGTTGACCACACATCTGCTTTTCTGTTGTGAGGTCTAGCAGAGATCAGTGTGAAGATAACGATAATTGCCCACATGGCTAGATGTGATAACCATAATTATGCCATGTGTTCAACCACAGGAGCATGCTGTGGCCCCCCCAGGGATTCACAATTCAGAGATAACATGGAGATACCGATTACATCAATCATTCCTTCCAGTGGAGCCTATGAGACATGCGGCTTGCTATGAGCTTCACTATTGTGACAGACTTATTTCCTATCAGTGACCGCATGGCAATCTCCAATTCTCTGAACTATGTTTTAACTAGATGATCAGCAATATAAATGCTGGCTATCTGTCAAGGGCTTTGTGAGTAGACTGAATACAGCACAGGGATCTCTGTGAAAAGTGCAGCCTCCGGTTATGTATGTATGTATGTATGTATGTATGTATGTATGTATGTATGTATGTATGTATGTATGTATAGTGTCATCAATGTATGTGGAGCTTCACCCAGTGTGAAGGACAAGCCCATGCCCCAAGTGGCTGACAATCTAGATCAGTGATGGCGAACCATTTGGACTTGGTGTGTCAACATTTCTGAAAATGCCTAACTTGACTCTGCTGGTGTGTCCCCCCCCCAACTTTTAATAGTACTTTGACTATTGCTACTTTTAATAGTAATTTTGAATTGCACTGAACTGAAAACAACTATAGAACACAATGCATTTTATTTAACATCAATTAGTGACTTTTTTGTTGCTGAGTTTTACTAGATAATAATTTGAAAGAGGTCTGCCAAAATCCCTGTCCTAAATGTTCAAGACAAGCCTGTAAAACCTGCCAAAATTTAAGGTGTGTCGGGGCCCTGGGGGAAACGCTGGTGTCACCCAAAATGACCTTGCATGTCACCTGTGACGCATGTCATAGGTTCGCCATCACGGATCTAGATATTAGCACTAGAGAGACAACAGAGGGAGGGAAATAGGATGGAGTATGTGCCTGGTTTTACTTCATGTACTTAAACTTAGTTATAGCAGGGAATGGGGACTAAGGTGTAGTGCCAGCAAGTTCATAGAAAGTGGGTTTTAAGATGCTAGGTGAGAGGGGGATCATGCAAGAAGAACCGAACGTTCTTCAATCAACACCCTTTTGTAGATGTTGCTTTTGATGCAGAAGATGATTTGTGTGTGGAGCACTGGCATCACTAGGGGTGTGTGGTCCACACCTGGTGACGCACGTTTTAGGGGCAACAAAGCAGAGAAGCCTGCCGCAGCCGGCCGCACTGCCCAGGCTCAGCTGCTTCCACCCGCTCCGACTCGGCTCTGCTTGCTCAGCTCCAAACCAAGTTGCCGAGTCGAAGCAGGTAAAAGCAGCTGAGCAAGCTTTTGGGGTGGCTTTTGGGGTGGCCTCTTTCTGCCACCCCAAAGCGCCAGGTAAGCGAGGCTGGGCACAGGGCCAGATGGGCGCGCTCGCCAGCAGCGTCCTCGCTGAACCGCCAGCATGCCCAGTGCGAGGCTGCAGGCTGGAGGCTGCCATGGTGGCCGGGCAGGCTGAAAGGATTCACGCAGAACATGAAGTGAGTCGACCAGGATGGTGTAGTGGTTTGGGAGTTGGACTCAGCCCTGGAAGATCCAGGTTCAAATCCTTGCTCAGCCACGAAGCTTCCTGGGTGACCTCGGGCCAGTCACTATCTCTCTCAGCCTCACCTACCTCACAGGGTTGTTGTGAGGACAAAAGGAGGGGAGGAACTATGTACACCACCCTGAGCTCCTTGGAGGAAGGGTGGTATAAAAATGTGAAAAATAAATAAATAAATATTTGGGTTTTTTTTTCACTGCGTTATTTCTGGAGGGGGGCAATTCTCCGGGTGACGTGCACCAAGTGACGCGCAGGTCAGTGACGCTAATGTCATGGAGCCCTGCTTGATGACCATGATGACACAGATGACCATGCTGAACTAAGACATTTTAAGGGAGGAGAAGGACTGAATCTAAGCCGATGGGGGGAAATATGCAAGTCCCAATCTCTTGGCACCATCCAAGGCCATGACAACCATATCTTTGGTAGACAGGTTTCAGGATCATGGACTGTAAAAATAAACAGGAGCAAAGCCAGGAGTCAGAGTCATAACCTACAATAATTATATCATTCCAAGTTTAGATTCTGCATTATGTGTTGCTATATTTTGTTCTTCTTACTTAGAAACCACCCTTTTATTATGTCTTCACTGTACATGCTGCGTTCCCTTTCATTCAAGACCTTCCATAATTAACTAATGAGAATGTTTGCTTTCAAACATTTTGTAATGGGTGTAGCCATTCAAATATGATCATTGTCCACCCTGAACTTTAGTGAAACATCCAATTATCTCAGAGCAAACAGGTGAAATCATCAAAACATACCTCCTAAAGGAGATAACAAGCTTTAATTCAGAATGTTTACAATCAAGAGGCATCATATTAACTGATGTTAATTTACCGTAACAAGACAAGTCTGTTGCTAACTACTTGTTCTTTTTAAAAGGGAAGTGTTTTAAATAATTATTTTAACTGCAGGTGTTGGTATTGGCTCAGCAGGAACAAAAGTATCATTTGTAACAATCCCATCTTCATCAGCTGTGTTTACTCAAAGCTGTTTTATTCATTCTAATGATGCTCTGTTCTTTCTAACAATAGACTCAGATTATTTATTTACAGTATGAATGGAAACCTCCACAGAAAACCAGTATTGGCTCAACATGTTGGTGAAGGTCTCAATCACCTTCTTCTTCCTTCCTAGAAGACTTCCTCTTAGGATGGGGCTCCGGCTCAATGAAAGATCACATGTTCAGAAAATCCCAATTTCCATTCCTAGCATGTCCACTTTGCAGGGCTGAGAAAGCCGCCCACTGGAACTCTGGAGAGCTCTTGTCTCAGTAGAAACTGTCTTCCTTAGGCTGAAATCCTACACACATTTACTGGGGAGTAAATCCCACTGAACTCATGACACAATCCACATGAAGAGAAGCACTGGCACAGCATGTGTTGTGCCAGTGCTTGCCAACGCAAATGTGCCATAAAGCGCTTTGCAAAGACATAGCACTGCAGTGGAGGCCTGCATCAACTCACGCACTGGCAGAAACACTGACGTCGCTGGAGGTGGGGCGGAAAGCTAAGTTCTGCAGCTTTCCGCCCCACCGTTACTCTCCGGTACGAGGTGCCCCGCCCCCTCGTCATAGAAGCCTGTCAGCGGAGAGAAAGCAACGCGCAGGAGAGTCCCTGCACATTGTTTTCTCTCCGCTGACGGGCTCCTGCGACGAGGGGGTGGGGCACCTCGTACCGGAGAGTAATGGTTGGGCGGAAAGCTGCAGAACTTAGCTTTCCGCCCCACCTCCAGCGACGCCAGTGGGCAGAAAGAAGGTGAGTTTCTTGCTAAATGGTGCAAGGGCAGAATGGGGCGGGAGATGGCGGGGAGGGGTTTAATGGGGCGGGGAGTGGGCTGATTGAGCCTGGGAGAGGGCAGGATCCTATCCCCCCCCTCTCAGTCCTAATCCGCTGACATGGGGCAATACGGACTTGAGCCAGCTATCGAGCTTGCGCAGGTATGAGTTGCCCCATAGCAGTTGCTGGGGCTTACACCGCAGAGACTTCCAGCAGCCATTATTCCCATGCAGGATAGCCTGCACTGGCCCCGCTGCATCACTGTGGGGGAACTTAGGTAGGATTGGGCTGTCAGTGAGACTCACTTCTGATAAGAAATGCATAGGTTTGTGTTGGTTGTGTTGTCCACTATTGACCCAAAACAAGTAAAGGTACATTTCTGGATCATACCAATTTTGGATGATCACAGTTATCTATTCATATGCCAGAAAGAAAAGGTGATAGAAATCACCATAGTAGATTAGAAATATGGGTGTGTTTTTTTCTCTTGACCTTATCCCATCTCTGAAAATGATTCAGATAAGTGGGAGATGCACAGGAGATGCTTAAATGTTTACCACATGAGACAATGTTCTGGGTCTCTGAGCATGTGGGTAAGCCCAATGATCAGCGAGGGCGACCATTTGCCAAACCGGGCCGAGAGGGGGCAGGGATATCGATGGCACGCTCCACCGATATCTTGAGCCCATTCCCAGCCAAGGCTGCCCTTACCCCGCCGCCCCGGATGTACGCCGGCTCCAGAGCTGACGTACATCCGAGGAGGCCCATTGGGCCTGGGCAGCCCTACATCCGGGGAAGGGGACAAATGTCCCTTTCTCTCAAGGTGTTTCCGGGCCACACCAATGCGGAACAGGATGGGCACTGAATACTGCGGCCCTTTAGGCTGGCCGTGTATCTTTACGCAGGATCGGGCTGCCCTGCAGTTTAACTAAAATGTAGAGTCAAAACAGCAGCAGAAGGGCTTGAACGGAGCGTATTTATAGTTGGGATGACACTATGATATTATCACCCCAAGCGACAAAGAAAGAATGCATTCTAGGTACAATATAGAGAAGCAGTCCATTTGGATTCATGTTAAATGTACAATATAAATAGAATTTTATGCTGGAATTCTTGCTCTCTATTTCCTTCCAGATGCAATTAAAATAATTTGGTAGTTTTGATATTAAAGTACAGGGTCATTTAGCTTATCTCATTAGAAATTAAAAGTACTTTAGGAAATTGACTAGAATCACAGAAAAAAAAGGGCTGGAAACATATTATTATTGGAAAAACAATACTGAGCCATCGTAATATTCTAAAAATTATCTAGTACACAATGTTTTCGCAGTTAGCAGTGTTGAGATTAATTATGAGATGAAAGCTGACTTTGATTCTTGCAAATGTTTTCTAATTAGGAATATGTTTCTTTATAGTTTTATACTGCCACGCCAATCACAGTAATAATCTATAACTACTTAACCATCACATTAGAATTAATGATGGGCTTTATTGTTAAGCTATATTTAACAGTAAGAGAAACTAGGAACTGTACTGTCCCTAGCAGTTGCATGTTGTCTTATCTTGCTAAGGAAATGGATTATGCCTTAAAATAGGGCCCTCTTGCTTCAGAAATGGTGCAATAATTAAATAAAGCATGAGATTAAAAGCTTTTTTCCCCTTTATCAGTGCACGTTGGCTTTCATAGACTTTAGGAAAATGAGCTGGCAAATGACTGATGTGGGAATATCCCAGCTGACAAGGTGTGCCATATCTTTTAGCTTGCTAAGGATGTTTGTTAGAAACAGAGGGAGCAGAGAGAATTAAAGGAAACTGTTCGACAATGCACTCCATGCATACCGCATATCCTGGTTATTAGGCATGCCCATTCATTTTGGGAACAAATCAAACCAGGTATGGATGGGCTCTGTTCATAACGGATCCCATTCATTCTGAAATGAATTCGCTCAGGAAAGAAGAGAATGAATGGAGGTCCATTTTCAGGGGGGGAGGGGGAACCAAATTGTTACCAATTTTAAAAAAGAAGAAAGTGTATAGTCAGCCCACATCTTACATGCAATAGACTCGCATAGTGTACGTGCTTGCCTCCCCAAGAAATGATAGAGAAAAACAACAGTTTAAGTAATGCTGATGATCCACCCAGCATTCCACTTACTCTCTTTATGCCCCCCCCCAGTGAGTCTGAAGTGAGAGAACGAAGTCGGTGTTCCCTGACCCTGAGTTCCCATGTGTCTGTCCTACGAGGCTTTTCGTTCTTACGTATTTGTCGGCTTTAAGGGAGTTTCGACTATACGCAATTTTGGCTTTATGCACTGACCATGGAATGTTACCTTTACATAAGACGCAGCCTCTGGGGGAGTGGGGGCGACAGCCCATGCCGCTGGGGATGGGAGCCCGTGACGCACCCCCCGTGACGCCCGCCGTGACAACACTAGCCCCGCCCCCTCTGGGGGCGGCATCACAGTTTGACCTTTTCCAGCCAAAAAATGCCCCCCCTGGGAGGTTTTTCTGCCGGAAAAGGCCTATTACAGGCCTGGGAGGCCACAGGGGCAATTCCTTTCCCCCACGCGGCAACGAAATAGATGGTTTTTGCCACTACTTGCCACCACACAGGGGAAAGAAGTCTACCCCGCAGCCACCCAGAACCGTAATAGGCCTTTTCCTGGAGAAAAACTGCCCCCCGAAAAAGGCCTGTTTGCGGTCTGGGCGGCCACAGAGACAACTCCTTTCCCCAGCACTAGACTTACTATTTGTCCCGGTTTGAACAGTCACTGTATTGCCGTGTCCATCCCGGGCAGATCCTAGGAGGCCTCCGGTCCCAGGAGGCCTCCGGTAGAATTTTTTTAAAAAATAATTTAATAAAAATGGTGGCCGTCATGAAAAAACATGGCCACCACCATTTCTTCCTGGAAGCCCTTAGTTCTGAAGGGCTCCCGGGCTGCTTGTGCGCATGCGTGCGGCTTTTGCGAGCCGCACACATGAGCATAAGCAGGAGGCGAGGCGGCGACGAGTAGGCAGCGAGCAGCAACGGTGAGACTGTGAGCAGGCTGGCGTCGGCCCCATTCTCCGAGCCAGCTCACCGGCTCTCACCACTCGGAGTGATGAGAGCCGGCAAGCCATTGAGCGGTGGCTCGCCTCTTGCCGCTCTCGCCGCTCCGAGAGCGAGAGCAGACGAGCTGGGTGAGCGCGGCCTGACCCACAGAGGAGCAGCAGCAGCAGCGCGGCAACGATGATGGCGGCGACGGGATAAGGTAAGTCAATTTAATTTATTTATTTTAATGTTAAAATAAATAAAAAAAATTGCAGCTGCATTTCGCATGGCAATGGGGGCGCTTTGTGCCCCCTATTCACTTTTTAATATTAAATTGATTTTTAATTGTTTTATTTTTTAAAAATTAATTAATTAATTTTTAACTATTTTTATTACTTATTTAATTTATTAATTAATTGTGTGGGGGTGTCCTGGTTTAAGGGGGAAATATGGTAAGCCTACCTAGCATGGCAGTGCGAAGCGGTGAAAAATGCCTATTTTTATGACGACGACGCCATTTCTGCAAAAAAAAAACCCATGCCATGCCGCCAGGAGCGGGGGCCTGCCACCTGCCACCCGGGGGCATACTGCCCCCTCGTTCCTACGGCTCTGTTACACAGGTCTATGCACATTTTGCTTTCTTAAAGGAGAGACTTATTCTTGGGCATAGTTCAGGTGATGATTCGAAAAATGGCATCGGTTTTGCCATATTGCATCTATTGTGGGGGGTAGGGCATCACCACCTCATAATGCGAGTCAAGCAGCTTCCTCATGAGGAATCCGATGTCATATCTTCCTCACGAGGAAGCTGCTTGGCTCGCATTATGAGGTGATGATGCCGTACCCCCAAAACTAGATGTGATAGGGCAAAACCGATGCCATTTTTGGAATTAGCGCCCCAAATTCATATAAAACCACCAAAAATGTTGAAAAAACGTTTTTGGGACCTGTGCTATCGATATGTCCCAAGATGTGAAAAAAATGAATTAAAATAACTTCCCAGTGAGAAATAATACAGGAATAGCAAATAAAACAAATTAAAATGCAAAACAATTTTAAAAAGAAATGTTTTTTTCTTCCAAACCTTCTGGTCATGAATATGCTATGAATACAGTATGTGTCTGTCTCCCTTCCCATCCACATGATAATTAAACACTGGGCAGCCACGTCATTTGGGTTTTAAGGCTGCAATCAACACTTACTTGATGGTATTATTATTATTATTACTATTATTATTAAGAATATTTATATACCACTTTTCAACCAAAAATAGTTCACCATGTGGTTTATATAGCAAAATAAATGATTCCCTGTCCCCAAAGAGCTCACAATCTAAAAAGAAAAAAAGAAAAAAAGAAAAAAGATGCAAGAGAGAGACACCAGCAAAAGCCACTGGAAAAGACATCATGCCGGGGAGAAGAGGAAGAATTGCTCCCTCCCCCCCCCCAAATATAAGAGGATCACCACTTTAATAGGTGGCCCTTTGACGAGTTAGCAGGGGTGTTAGTAAGTTCCATTGAAATAAATCAGGCTGACTTCTGAGTAGATAGGAATGAATACTGAGGGTGACTATTACAGATCCTGGCTACCGTTTCTCTATTGTTTTACCCCTGTATTATAAGCAACAACCTTTAGTATAATTTCATATATATATTACATCAAATCAGAGTTTTTATAAACATGTCTCTAAAAGAAAGCAAAACCTGTTACTAAATCTGGATCTCTTTGACCTCAATCTTTGACTGAGGCTGCAATTGTATGCACACTCACCTGGGAGTAAGCCCTATTACTTCCAGTGGGACTTACTTCTGAGTAGACATGCATAAGGGTCCCCCTATGGGGGGGAGTGGGATATAAATCCAATATCAAATTTTGCATTTTATTTTATTTTTTGTGAGCCCTTTTGGGACAGGGAGCCATTTAATCATTTTATTTTGTCTGTAAACCGCTTTGTAAACTTTTTTTGTTGAAAAGCGGTATATGAATACTGTTGTTGTTGTTATTATTATTATTATTAATAATAATAATAATAATAATAATAATAATAATAATAATAATAATAATAAATGTGCACTGCAAGCTTCTTATGCTTAAGCCACCTTCGCATGGCCCTTGTAGTGTGTAGGCTGGACTTCAGAATGGCCTCAGGGGGTTGGGAGATGTAGCAGTCTAGTGGCTCGACACAGGAAGCAGCAATCATCCTCAGCAATGAGGGACAGGGGGGTCGGCTGATGTGGGGCCGGGGGGCGGTGGGCCCCAGGGCGCAAGGGCGGGAGGTGGTGCGGGGGGGCGGGAGACATCCTAGGTTTCGGTTTTGTTTTTGATGTTTTCCGGGTTTTTTTTCGCTTTTTAAAAAGGTTTTTTAGGTGTAACAGGGATTCTAGGTCTATGTGTTTGCTTTGCTGCACTTATCTTTTGTATCTAGGGCCTCCCGACGATCTCTCCAGCGACGATCTCGCTCCTCTGCTGCCGCTCTGCTAGCGCGAACTCTGTAAGCCTAAGCGTTACAGAGTTCACGCATGCGCAAAGCAAACAGCCATCACGCATGTGTGAACTCTGTGATGGCTGTTTGCTTTGCGCAGAGCGGCAGCAGAGGAGCGAGATCGTCGCTGGAGAGATCGTCGGGAGGCCCTAGATACAAAAGATAAGTGCAGCAAAGCAAACACATAGACCTAGAAGCCCCGTTACCCCTAA
The DNA here is from genome assembly GCA_026170595.1 of Plestiodon gilberti rubricaudatus. Classification (NCBI taxonomy): domain Eukaryota; kingdom Metazoa; phylum Chordata; class Lepidosauria; order Squamata; family Scincidae; genus Plestiodon; species Plestiodon gilberti. Next base: position 270,927,176 of record JANXHW010000001.1, read on the forward strand.
AAAACCCGCTGGAGGCCCCGTTACCCTAAAAAACCTTTTTAAAAAGCCGAAAAAAAATGGGGAAAAAAACGGAAAAAAACAAACAAAAAAAGAAAGTAATTAGCATAATTATGTTAATTAGTAATTATGCTAATTACTTTGGGGGCGTCGAGGGGTGGGCCCCACCCTGTTCTGGGGCTAGGATCGCCACTGATGAGGGATGCTAATGTGGGCATGGTGCATGCCCTTTGAGACTGCTGCAATCCAAAGCCCCTGGGGTGTGCTAAAACTGGCGCACCAACACTGATTGCAGCCAACCCCTCCACTTTGACGGCCCTTCGAAAAAGTGAGCGGCAGTGTGTGCAATTCATGACCCAAGCAAGCCTGCCTGCAATTACATGAGCAGCAGAAGGCACAGTGGCAGGTTCCTGTTGGAGAAAGCATTCTGAGGCAAACGTTACGTTAGGCGTGATGTTGAAAATCAGGTTCCAGTTTTTAAACAACTTCTGACAGAAATGTGTCTGATGTAAGTGCAAAATCACAGTGGCATGAGCCCAGAGACCACATTTATAGACATCTTTACTAATGCAAACAGGGTTACAGGTGATGTGCCTTTTGGATCATAATGAATGTTCGATGACTGAACTAGAAATAGCTACACACACACACACACACACACACACACACACACACACACACACACACACACACACACACACGTAGCGTGTTTAACAAGGAGAATAAATGATCATATCCATCTTGCCTAGTCAGTGTGTTTGCTTTTTATAGTTAACATTTATTCTCTTCAAAATGTATTCCATATGGCTGGTGGTTCAAAAATCTGCAGTGGGCACTGATGCCATTCATTTTTCAAAACTTCATTCCCTTATGCCCCAGTCCTATCCTCCACCAGTCTCATGATACAGCAGCGTCAATGCAATGTGCGCTGCATCCTATGGTGGGGAGGTGACCAGATGGCCCGGGAGACATAAGGAAAACTATTTCTTACTTACTTTCCTGTAAGCTGCCTAGCCACCAATGGATCTCCTCCTACCTATGCCAACTATTTAGCTGGAGTAAGTCTGAGGAGCATCACCGAGAGTGTCAGGCTTGGAAAAGGGGGATAGGATTCTGGCATGCGTCACTGCTGCTAAGATCCACCCCGTCAACCTTGAACCACCCCCTGCCTGCCCCGCTCCCCACAACGATCCTCTCCTGGTCCTCCTTCAAACCGCCCATAAACCGCCCCTGCCACCACCTTACCTGCTCCGGTGCAGCCTGGCTGAGCTGTTGGCATGCACACAGTGCCTCTCATCAATTTGTATTGGTGATCCCTCAGAGCACAACAGTGGCATTCCTTTTAGACCAGGATTTATAGCAATGGATCCTGAGATCCATTGCCGTACGCCCCAGATTGGATTGGGGTGCCCATTGTTGCTTTGTTCCATACCATAATGAATTTCACCTGTTTTCGTCAGTCCCATTTTTGTTTTGTTTCCCATTGATTGACCCAGCTGCTCTTCTATTGCCTGTAATATCTGCATTTTCCCCTCAATTACCATGACACTTTGAGGCAATCTACTACCCTTCCAAGGGATCGGAGTTACTAAATCTCACACAGACAGGAAAAAAGGTTTGCATTTTACAGGCAACCTAGTTTTAAAGTGTAACCTTTTTTTCCTCTCTAGTCCCAGACACCAATTGTTGCTGACAGAGCAAAAGGGAAAAGCCCAAGGGGATTTTTAAGGCTCTAGGGGCCAGTGGACAAGGCCAGTGACACAAGCCTTAGGGGGCGAAAGCCTCAGGAATTCAATTGAAATCGCAGTATGCATTGAATTGTCAAGGCATCTAAGAGGAAGTCTTTTTGGTTCCAAAATTTCACCATAAACGAAACAGATTAAAGAAATATAAGCTAGATGCACTAGCTAGTAGAACCTGCAGAGAGAGAGAGAGAGAGAGAGAGAGAGAGAGAGAGAGAGAGAGAGAGAGAGAGAGAGAGAGGAGTCACTTGGATTCTTGAACCCAAAAAGCAGTGCTGTGTTTAGGAGTGACCTGAGCAGAGGTGTAGCTGCCTCTGTTGGCACCCGGAGCAAGGGCGGTTGGTGCCCCTATCACCGCGGCCGACAGGCCGCGGCGCGCTCCGGAGGGGCGACCCGGCACCCCCCTCCTCCCCCTCAATCGGGAGTGCCAGCTCGGGGACGTCTTCCCCGGCCGGCTGCTCGGGGCCTTCTAAGGAAGGCCCACGCGAGAACGGTATTTATACCATTCTTTTTGCGCATGCTCAGACTGTTACTGAGGGAAAAGGGCAGCTTTTTCCCCTTAGTAACAGTCTGAGCATGCGCAAAAAGAATGGCATAAATACCATTCTCGCAGCGGGCCTTCCTTAGAAGGCCCCGGGCAGCCGGCCGGGGAAGACGTCCCCGAGCCGGCTCTCCCGATTGAGGGGGCGGAGACTCGAGTCGGACTCGGAGACTTGAGTCTCCGAGTCCGACTCAGACTCGGACTCGAGTCTCTGAGTTCGACTCGGAGACTCGAGTCCGAGTCCGACTCGCGGGCGGGGCGCCCTTCGGGAGATGGCGCCCGGAGCGGGTGTTCCGCTTGCTCCGCCCTAGATTCGCCTCTGGACCTGAGAGTCTGGTCAGAGAGTTTCCAGGACTCTATGGCTTCTGAGTCTCCCTGGCTTTGCTCATCTCACTAGTTTCCACAGCCTTAAAATAGCTTGGGGGAGGGTTAACGTTTGATCTGCATTCATAGCAAGAGTTGCTCTCCAGGACTTCAGTTTTAAAACAGGCTTCGCTTCAGACCAGTGCAACGTGTAGGGACTGCTCTTGCTTTCACTGCCTACTTTCTGCAACCTCCATTACACCTATTCTAACTGCAAGGAAACATGAATAACAAGTAAAATGGATGTGTAATGAATGAATATGTGTCACTGAGAACTCGTTAGTGGCTCTGGCATTTGTTTTGTTACTACTCCAGCTTAATGAAACGATGAGCCTGATTCGGTTCGATTTTTCATTCGTTCCCAAATGAACGCACACCCCTCTTATTAATAATGAAGACAGTTAAATTCCACTATATCCTGATGCCATCAAAGTACTGTAATAGGCTTCTCTCAGTCCTTTCAAGTTTATTGAAAGGTTGAGATCATTTCTCTGTTGCTTTCATCCACTGCAGATACGTCAGTCACTTCTATTGTGCGTACCATTCAGTTTGCCTAATTCAACTCATTGCCTCCTTTGGGAATGAACAAAGTGATGTACACAAGTTACCAAGTCTTTTATCTGCTGTTATCCTGAATGTATTTCCAAACCATTCCCATTATGGACCTCAATACCTAGAGTACATAAGAACATAAGAAGAGCCCTGCTGGATCAGGCCAGAATCCCATCTAGTCCAGCTTCCTGAATCTCACAGTGGCCCCACCAGATGCCTCCGAGAGCACACAGCCAACAAGATAACCTGTTTCCTGCTGTCACTCCCCTGCACCTGGCACAGAGAAAACCTACTTCTAAAACCAGGAGGTTGCTTATGGCTTGTAACCTGTGATGGTCTTTTCCTCCATGAATCTGTCCAATTCCCTTTTAAAGGCACCCAAGCCAGGTACCATCACCACATTCTGTGGCAAGGAGTTCCACAGATTAATTACACGCTAGGCAAAGAAATATTTTCTTTTGTCAACAATGTTTCACAGACCATGAAACGGGCCATGAAAGCTTCCGAACAAGATTTTCTTTTGTCCATTCTAATTCTCCCGCCACTCAATTTTAGTGCATGTCCCCTAGTTCTAGTGTAGTGCGAAAGGGAAAATAATTTCTCTCTATCCACTCTCTCCATCCCATGCATAATTTTATATGCTTCAATCATGTCCCCCCTCAGGAGCCTTTGTTATACTGTAGACTGACAGCCCATTCCAACCCAAGTGCTAAGCAGCCCAAGTCAGACCTAAAGTCAGCCTAAGTCGTTTAGGTCGAAGTTAGGTCTGGAATGCAACCATTTAGGGCGAAGTTAGGTCAAAGTTAGGTCGAAGTTACGACCGACTGACTAAGAACAGCCCATTCCAACCCAAGGGCTAAGCAGCACAAGTCAGACCTAAAGTTGACCTAAAAGTGGGCGGAACATGGGCAGACCGTGGGTGTAACGGGGGCGGCAACCAATTAACGTTGGATTCCAGACCCTGGCAAGCACAGACACGCCCCCTCCAACACAAATGCTGACACAAAATTTAGGTCGACCAAAAAGGTGGACCCAAATTCGAGGAGACCCATAGGAGCCATTTTACCTTACCTAAGCCAGCCCTCTCCTGAAAATTTCTAACACCCTACTCCTGAGTTAGGTCAGAGTTAGGACGGAGTTGGGCCTGCTAGGTCTGGAAACCGACAGAGTTATGCCTAAGATAGGGAGCCTATCAGCACCCAGCCCCACCCAGCCTCATTCCCACAAAAGCCCAGCCCCAGACCTCCAGTCACTCCCTCTCTCTCTGAGCACGTGGTGTGGGGTTCTGTCCCTCACAGCCACAAAGTGGGACTTTGTCGGTGGAGGGCAAAATCCACAAACACCCCACTTCTCTCTTCTCCTCTCTGCCTCCCTCTAGGGCAGAGAGGGCTGTTCTGGCTGTGGCCAACCTGTTTACAGCTGTGCCTGGGCAGCTGCCTCCATGCAAGTGTTTGCTAACCCATGTCTTTCTCCTAGCCCCTCTTTCCCCCCCCCCACAGGCAACAACACCAGCAGGTAAGAGCAGGGTTTGTGCTGACATGTGGTCTGACTGCTGCCTCTTTGCATTTAGAAATATAGGAAGGATACATGCCTCTCTACCAATGTGTTGTCTCATAGCTGCCTGCTTTGCCTGCTATGATATATAGGATACATGCCTCTTTCCCACTGTTGTGTCTGATTGCTGCCTATAGTCATGTGAGCAGACAATGCCACAAGTGTGGAACTGTTAGCCTTATGTAGACACCAGCTGTTCCCCCCCCTTTTCTCCACAGAATCTACTGACAGGTCAGTATTGCTAGGTTTGCCATGGCTGTGACCCCCAAGTTGTGTTGTTGTCTCTCTCTTTGACCCTTTCCCCTTACAGGATCATGCTCTCCTTACACCCAGGTAAGCAGCTCAGACCATGCTATGTGTGTCACACCTATCAGCTGTGTTTTATTTCTCTCCCTGCAGGCTTTTGCAACCGACACACTGGCTTGTCCTCAATGGTGACTGCTTCCACATACCAGCTGACATGTAACTCCCCCCTGTTTTTTGTCTCCCCAGGAACGTCCACTATCACCTACCTTCCTGGGAGCACCCCTGGGCCTGCAGTCTGGTTGCCCCACTGTCCTCTGCCTCGATGCTGCCAGAGGTCAGGGAGCTGGGCCTGCAGTCTGGTTGCCCCACTGTCCTCTGCCTCGATGCTGCCAGAGGTCAGGGAGCCAGCCCTGCAACCCTCCTCAGCTGCCGGCACTGCTGCTGCTCCAACCTCCCTGGCTGTCGTTCTTGCTGCCCCTTCCCTTTCTATGGAGAAGGCTGTGGTTCCACAGGGGAAGAGCCTGCATGTCCAGGTCCAGGGGGCAGGTGTGCTGCTGCTGCTTTCTGATTGGCTGCTGTGACTACCCCTGGCAGCCTTGCCTGGCTATCTCTGCTAACGTTCCAGAACAATAAAGATGCCCCTCGGGCAGAGCCCCAGTGAAACATATGTGCCCAGTGTTTACACAAGCATTGCCCCACACACACACAGACAGCCCCCAGCACTGAAGCCCCTACATGAGTCCCATCCAGGGACTGCCACGGCCTTCCCTGGGAGAACCCAGCAGGGGCGCTGCGCGACCCCCATGGCACAGAGGGGAGGGGGGAGTCAGGGGGGCCTTTCAGGCAGGCAAACAGTGACAGCCAGGGCGTCCGCCCGTAATGCAGGTGCCTCCGTCGAAGGTCCGCCCGTAATGAAGGTGCTTCCGTCGAAGGTCCGCCCGTAATGCAGGCGCCTCCGTCGAAGGTCTGCCCGTAATGAAGGCGCTTCCGTCGAAGGTCCGCCCGTAATGCAGGCGCCTCCGTCGAAGGTCCGCCCGTAATGCAGCCACTTCCGCCCAAAGTCTGTCTGCATAAGAGGCGCCTGTTTATGCATCACCTTCATCTGCGGAGCAACCCCTGTGTCCCTATCGGTCTCTGCAGACCCCTCTCTTGGAATCTGTCTCCCACCAGCCTTGTTGTCTGTCTGTCTGTCTCTGACCCACCCATGCCCCTCCCCAGCACCCCCTGTCTGCCTGCCTGTGTGTCTGCCTCTCCTCCCACTCCCTGATGATGGCTGCTGGCCACCCCCCACCCTGCTAGAGCGCCTGCCGTGAGGCGCCGTCGTAGCCCCATCTGGGGGTGTGATGAGCTGTGTGAGTCCTTCACGCTCGCAGCAGACAAGCCCAAGGCATCTCTTGGTCTTGGCCGGGGCACAGAGCAGCAGGCACGCCGGGATGCCTTCTTTGTGGGCATTGCCCCAGCCTTGGAGGCCCAGGGCTTCAGGCAGCGCACGGGCGAATCATGTCAGAGGCAGTTCCAGTCCTCATGAGACCCCCCCTTGTGTGTGACGTTCCCACCCCCCTCCCCTTCCCTTCCCTCCCCCGCTCACCCCCCAGTGCAGCCTCAACGTGGCTTGGGGGTGGCATCGCCTTCTGCAGGAGGGAGGGGACGGCCACTCTCCCCTGCAGCAGGTGGCTGATGCACAGGGTGCCCTGTGGCGGCTGTGCTCAGGCACCTCGCTCACCTGTCACCTGCCCTGCGCCCACCACATGACTGGCGCAACCCCCCTGCCTCCGGTCAGCCCCTTTGCGACCGGGCTGCGACAGACCCTGCGGCAGCTGCCATGGATGGACGCTGACACATGCAGACAGAGGCCTGCACATGCCTGAGCCAGACACTGAGCCTGGAGAAGAGCCTGCCTGCCTGGGAGGTAAGTGTTGCCTGGATCCTGGGGTGGTGCTGGGCCACAGAAACTGCAGTCTGCCTAACTCAGGCATAACTCTGACCTACCTCAGGCATAACTTCTGCCTAATTTAGGCTGCACTTAGGCCACACTTATGCCTGACTTGGAGAGGAGTTGGGTTGGAATGGGCTGTCAATAGCCCAAAATGTTGTAGCCTTTCCTCATAAGGGAGATGTCCCAGCCAGAGGTGAAATTAGACTGGAGCAGAGGCAAGTAGTTCTGCAAGACTCCGTTACACCAGAGTCAGCGCCCCCTCCCCTTTGCTGTTGGAGCCATTCTGGCAGCGACAGGGGAGTGTCCTGCATGTTGTCATTGCTGCCAGAATGGCTCCAACAGCAAGGGGGAGGGGCCGTTGACTCCGGTGTAACGGAGTCTTGCAGAACTACTTGCCTCCGCTCCAGTCTAGCTACGCCACTGGTCCCTGCCTACTAATCATTTTGGTCATTCTCTTGGTGTCTCTCCAGGAACAATATTCTGATCTCTGAAACACATATGTTCTTCTGTGTCTGATTCAGCTCATATTAATTGTGTTCTGATTGCTTCTTTTATTCCAATTGTAGAATAAGTCTTTTCCCAAACTATACAGTAGTGCTCTTTTTTTAAACTTTAGCACTGTATGTATGTATGTATGTATGTATGTATGTATGTATGTATGTATGTATGTATGTATGTATGTATGCTTCAACCAGTGGATAGCAGTGAAAGATGTGTTGGTGTTGGATATTCCAAGGCTGATGATTAGATGTAGATGAAAAGCCTACACAAAGCCAGCTCCAGGTTTCGGAGGACTCGACAAACTTGACTCCATGGACTCATTCCTACCTGGCTGCCCCCTGAGAGAGTCATTCTACCACAACCACAAGAAATCTGTGGCCTCAGACATACAGGAACCTGCTGTGGGACCTTCTGAGCCAGCAGCCCAACAATACCAACCCCGGTGCCAACCTTGAGTCTGCAGCCTATCAGAGTGATCTAGTAATGTGTCATGAATGTTGATTCCACCATTCATTGTTCAGAAGATTGGTTCAATCTGCTGGGTCAGAGATTGGGGGTATCAATTGTGGAAGCTCAAAGGAGTTGTCACATGGCAAAACATCATACCACAGAGATGGACCTCAATACAAATTGTCTACTAGGACCAGCAGATCCGGCCAGAAGATCCTTTCAATCTAGCAGATAGTTAATGGAAGAATGTTTCACATGGATGTAAACAAATAAAGGTATTTATCCTTCAGTAAAGGTACCATAAATAAAAGTACTTATCCTGTTGCAATGGATTCTATGTGTAGGGTTCTGATGCTTTCAGTGGTTTCCCCATCCATTTAAGTGGATGAACAAAGATTTGCCCTTGTACTGCTGCATCCAGTGGACTAACTGGAGAATCCTACATGTTCATGAGCCCGATATGGGCAGCACTCTGTATATAGGGTGTAGTCATGGGGCTACCAAGTTGTGAATATTTGGGGTGGGAGGAAACACATTTCCCATTTTGGGGTTGTGAATATTTGGGGTGGGAGGAAACACATTTCCCATTTTGGGAAATATAAAATTGAAATCCTTCATGAGTTTCCCAAAGCTCAGAGCAGGCATCCAAGCACAGCCATACAGCTAAATCCAGTGTATATGTATTGAAAGAATAACACTATATTTGGGTGGCTATTGAAGTCGTTAATATGGAAATCACTGCATGAAAACAGGAAGAAAGAGCCTGTAGGAAGCCTAACTATAATCAGATGTAACAAGTACTTTCTTTCTCTTTAAAATAAAGGCACAGTTTCCGTGCATATTAATAGTTGTGTGTGTGTGTGTGTGCGCGCGCGTGTGTGTGTAATAGTTTATACACTCTTAAATGTATTAAGAAGCACTCTCGAAGCAATTTTATGATCTGATGTAAACAACATAAATGGCCAGAAAATCAGACATTTTTACCAACCACTAAAAGCATTTTTTAAAAGATTGATTAAAATTGCAGGGGAATCAAACCATTATACGTTTGACTTCACAACCAATTCCAGAGCGTTGACATGCTCATTCCTAGTCATTCAAGGTTCATTCCTAGACGATTCCTTCTTTTTAGTGGTAGCATAACTTGTTTACACCCTCAAAAGTAAAGCAGAAAGAAAAGGTCTTTACGTTTTAGAAAGTAATCAGATTCTACTTAGGAAATCAATCATGGGGTGATGGTAGAGAGCTCACTGAAGACATCTTACCAAGATGAAGGAAATGATAGAGGTTTATAAAACGATGAGATGTGTAGAAAACAAACAAGGGAAAAGATCACACTCAAACTTCAATTGCTGCTTCCCCTTGGCTGCTGCTCGGCAGCTGGCCAGGAGGGCGGCTTTGTGGGCAGGAGGAGGAGGAGGAGCGAGGCAGAATCTAATGGTTCTGCTGCATTTTTGTAGTCAATGGGAGGTGGCACCAGCATATAAGCTAACACACTCTCTCCCACTCCCCCCCCCCCCACAGCTTAGTATGAATTCCACCTGCAACTCTAGAGCTCTAGTTCTGCAACACTAGAACTAAGGGACATCCACTAAAATTGAGTGGCTGGGCAAGGGGTTGTGGTGAAGGACCACCTTTTGTTAAAAGGAAGGGGGTTTATACCAGTGGTGTTGCTCCGCCCCCACATGGGGGTCCGCCGACGCGGCGACGCCCACGTCATGACGTCAGCGCGCGGCTCCAAGCACACACACCCCCTGCCGTTTGGCTACCTTTTTGGAGCCAATTGGACCAAGAGTGGGCGGGAGGGCCGAAACGCAGCTGACATGGCTGCGAAGAAGCAACGGGAAGAACAGTAAGTGGCCCACGACATTCCCCCCCCCTCCCAAAGCGGCACCTGGTGCCCAGGGCACCAAGGCTCCCCCCCCCCCAGATGATGCTTCTGGTTGATACCCTCAGGCAAGCAGATCATTTAAAAAAAAATTTAAAATGCACAATTTAATAACTGTGTTATGTCATCCCCGGAAGTGACATCATGCCCACATCACTTCCGTGGTGACATCACCCCCAGAAGTGACATTACGCCACGTCACTTCTGCCCCCCGGGGACCACAGTGGCTAGCTATGCCACTGCAAATAAATGTAACAGTGCATAAACCTGTCAGATTATTTGGAGTTTGGAGATCGTTTCTAGAATGAGCTCATGAGATGGCAACTGCTTATTATTGACCTCTGCGAGAAGAATGAGAAGCATCTGCCATTTCCATTGATCCTGCTTATATTGTCACAGTTTTACTGCCAAACTGCATGGAATTTACATCAGAACATCAGAAGAGCCCTGCTGGATCAGGCCAAAGGCCCATCTAGTCCAGCTTCCTGTATCTCACAGTGGCCCCACCAGATGCCTCCGAGAGCACACAGCCAACAAGATAACCTGTTTCCTGTTGTCCCTCCCTTGCACCTGGCACAGAGAAAACCTACTTCTAAAGCCAGGAGGTTGCTTATGGCTTGTAACCTGTGACGGTCGTTTCCTCCATGAATCTATCCAACACCCTTTTAAAGGCATCTAGGCCAGGTGCCATCACCACATCCTGTGGCAAGGAGTTCCACAGATGAACTACACGCTGGGTGAAGAAAGTGCCAGCCCAAGATTCCTGGGGGACTTACTGTCCAAGGGTGGGGTTGCTTTTGCTGCAGCTGTGGGGATCAGCAGCAGCAGGAGCAGCAGCAGCAACAAACCCTCCTCTGTGCCCCCTTTTGTCTTTCTCCCCTCCCCTCCTTCCATGGGTAACAAGGAGCTTTGCTCCATTGCCGCCTCCGCCTCCTTCCCCCTGCCTGCCCCATTCATAACTGGAATCTTTCCTGAAGAGGCCACTGCAAAGACACAGTGATCGTTCTGGGAAAGCTCCCACACTTTTGAGAAGACAAGACATATAACAAGTAGTTCCATCGCTGGTGTAGGCACAGATGGCCAGGGATCGGCAGTGACCCCACCTGAGGGCCCAGGGCCCCCAGCAGCTGTCGGCCCAACTCTCTAGCCGTGACTTATCACCCGACTTCACCCTGATGTTTCTGCTGACTTTTCTTCTAAGGTTCTGCATCTGTGTGGCTGACCCAATATTCAATATGGTTCTGAACTTCAATTGACGTTTTCTGTGCTGTAGTAATTTCTACATACGTTCTCAGTTCTTCACTCATGCCTGCCCCCTCCCCAATTTTTTTTTTTAAATGTATATAGTCCAGGTTGGAGATGATATATTCCCTGTGGGAGAGTGATCGGTAAAATCTGGGGTGAACGTTAAGCATGGTTGTAGGTCTTTGAGTTTACTGCTGCAAAAATCCCAAGTTTTCTCCTCTCCTGTCATAAGTCTTGAATGGCTGAATGTGCTGCGGTCACAGAGCCAGCGAATCACTGCAATAGTGCCACCCTGCCCGGCCTGCCTCCCTTACCGAGCCTCTGAGTAAGCCAAATGTCTGCCTTTTCAGGTGCCGTCTTGAAAACATACCTGTTCCTTTTATACCAGGCAAGACAAAGACTGCACAATGGAAATCTTTTAAGAAACGCTAATATACTACAAGTCTCTTGATGCTCATATTGTCTCCCTGCCCAAACTGTGCCTCATCTCCCCATTCTAGTTACGCTTATTGGAAATTCCTCCTAATCACTGGGTGATGATCACACACTGTAGCCTTTCCTAAAACCCAGCTACCTCTATGATGCCTCTCCTGGGTGGATTTTCATGTGTCTATGAAAAACAGAGGAGCTACAGAACCTTTTCTCGCACACTGAGCATTCATAGGGTTTCTCTCCGGTATGAATTCTTTCATGCACGACCAGGTTGGATTTTTTTACTGAAGCTTTTCTCACAGTACGAGCACTTATACGGCTTCTCTCCTGTGTGCACGACGGTGTGTTTACAAAGGTGAGAGCTGGAAACAAAGCTTTTCCCGCACTCAGAGCAACCGTACGCACACCCTCACACTCCCCCAGGCCACTTGCCGCCTCTTTGCAAATGCAAGCTAAACCGGAACCTTGCAAAGAAGCGGCAGGCGCACGCAGTGAGTTGGGCTAGATGACTCCCAAGGTCCTTCAAATTCTAATCTGATTCCCATGTCTTCTATGTACAGAAGCTGCTCTGTTAATGAACATGGTAGGTTCCAGGAGGCCTGTTCTTAAGTTGCTTTATTCCTAAGTACAGTAATGCCCCCACCTCTGTTACTGTAGCTGTCAGATTCACTCGGGACACTGTCAGTTTCAATGCAGATCCGCTGGGAATGCTCCTGAGTCTATACTCAGCAACAGTAATCCGGAGGCCTGGGCTGAGCGTGTTCATAAGTTGAACGTTTGTAAGTAGGGGAGCTTCTTGTATAGTAGTCCTCCTTGCCTTTTCCTGAAGAATGTCACAGATATACTGTAGATGTTCAGTTTATCATTTCCTATCTTCCTGAGCCTTCCACTCAATAATAATTTCCTATTATTCTGATTTAAGGTTTGATACTCTCATTATACTTCCCTTCAAATGGTGCTAAATATTTGACTCCTGGAGTGATAAAAATTACCAAAAGGCCACAGCATAAACAAGTCATTACTTTGTTTAGGTAAAGGCCAGCCCCGTGCTAGGTAACCTTTTCATTTAGCAGCATGGAATGCACGAGAGTTGCTTGTCAATTCAGGCTAGAAGTTATAATCATTCAAAAAGGGCAGAGAAGACAAAAGGGGATTTGGGCAATTATAGTTGTGTCCAAGGGCAGACTCACACAGGAAGGAGAGGCCAGCCACCCCTTGCCTTGGCCCTGACCGCGGGACACAACAGCCTCCTAGGCTGCCGAGTGAGTCAACGGTGGCCACATGGAGACAAACCGTGCAGCTTGCAACAGCTCCAATAAGAGCCCCTGTTGCCACAGCAACAGAGACACTACGTCCGGGAACTTCAGGGGTGGATTGGGCAAGGGAGAGGATTGGCATGTCATGTAGCAGCGCTTGAAAGCCCAGGAGGACGACAGAGACAGCCAGGTGCTAGGGCAGAGGGTTTTTGTTAGGTGGCTACCCATAAGCCTTGAGACACTGATGAAGTCCACACTCTGGAAGAGTAACCAGGTGCAGCTTAGTCCTTGCCCCATGGATGCTGTGAAGTCAAGGGTAGGAAAAAGGTGGCCCCAGTGCTCTCCCCTCCCCCAGATGCTTTGATCCTGCTCCAAAGGCTTGGGCCTCACAAGTTGGTACTGTATAGTCAGCAGAGCCTGTTTATTCAGCCAGCTTTGCTGTGCTTTTTTTTTTTTTTAATGTACCGCAATTCCTATAGAAAACAAACCTTTGGGAACTGTTGTCATAGATGGAGGGTAACAGAGGAATCAGACCCCTGACACAAGTCACTCGGAGATTCCTGATAATACCTCTCCAGCCTAAACTGCCAGAGTTGTTCAGGGAGAGAGGGGTGGACAGGTACAGAGACTGAGGTGGATGGGGGGGGGGGTCAGGCGGGAACATTGTATAGATTAGGACATTCTAGTGTACAACATTGCTTCCATAAACATTGTTAAACCTGATTACTGTTACGGATTCCCAATCATATGTGAACGTTTGAGATAATTTGTGATCCAGTGCTTTCACTCTTTATCATCCAGGGGGTGGGGCAGGGGGTCTGGCTCAGCTGGTAGAGTGGCCGTCTCATAAACCTGAAGATCTGAGGATGGCAGTTCGAGATGCCCAGATGTATCCGTGTGCCGTCGACACACCGCTGACGAGGTGCAGAAGCTTTGGTGAGAGAGAGAGAGAGAGAATTCTGAAGCTGGCACACCGAGTGGGAGTCAGAGTGCCGTCAGTCAAGTGTGGAAGGCGAATGCCAGAGAGAGGCCAGACCTGGAATGAAGCATTCTATGCAAGATTAGAAATGTAAAAACCGCTTTGGTTTAGAAACCCTGCCTATGTAAACCACCTTGAATTAAAGTTGGAGGCGAAATCCGATGACCAAGAAAGATGGTATATAAATACTGTTGTTGTTGTTGTTGTCGTCGTCGTTGTCGTCGTCGTCATCAAAATTATCCACTTACAATTTCAATAATTATTTTGAATTGTCATTATTTATTCTGCAACTATTCTTCAGCTTAGGTAAAGGTAAAGGTGACCCCTGACAATTAAGTCCAGTCGTGTCCGACTCTAGGGTGTGGTACTCATCCCTATTTCAAAGCCGAAGAGCCAGCACTGTCCGAAGACGCCTCCGTGGTCATGTGGCTGGCATGACTCTCCTTGCGGCAGCGCACAGCATGCAGCTGGAACACGGAGTGCTGTTTACCTTCCCGCAAGCGGTACCTATTTATCTACTCGCATTAACATGCTTTGGAACTGCTAGATTGTCAGGAGCTGGCTAAGCAATGAGAGCTCACCCCGTCGTGGATTCGAACTGCCGACCTTTCGATTGACAGCTCATGGTTCAGCGGTTTAACCCACTGCGCCACCTGCTGGCCCACAGTGGCCCGCTTCAGCTTACCACTGTTCTAAAGTGATGTCTTTTTATATTTAGCAGGGGGAGAGCAATAGTTCATCTTCACCCAAGCATGGCATCTTTTACCGCGGCTATTGCTGGTATCTTTTCTGTATCGTTTTTAGATTATGAGTCCTTTGCGAACCAGGAACCATTTATTCATTCATTTTGCTATGTAAACCACTTTGTGATCTATTTTTGTTGAAAAACACTATATTATTATTATTATTATTATTATTATTATTAATTATTATTATTATTATTATTAGCAGCAGCAACAACAACAACAACAACAACAACTTCATAACAAATTGAATATGCTCAGGATTTTCATCCTGACACTGAAGTAACTGCACCGGTGCAAAATTCCTGTTCACTTGAAAGAAGTCAGACGAGACAGTAGAATAGTTTCCCTCTATTTACCGCAGGGATGGGGACTCGAGTCAAATGACTCGACTCACAAGTGTGACTTAGCCACTTTTTCCCTGACTCGTACTTGTACTCATACTCGTGACCCACTGACTCACACTCGCACTCGTACTCGTGACCCATGGGACTCGTACTTGACTTGCACTCGTGGGGGTAACGACTTGCCATTTCCAAGTCATTTTCCAAGTCATAGGGGAAGCCAAGTGGCTGCTTTAAAAGCCTCAGAGGTCCACACACACACACCCCATTTTCAGGGGGAAAAGCCATTTTCCTCAAAGTGACTCGACTCGTGACTTGTGACTCGTGGTTTCTGGCCTTACTCGTACTCGACTCGCACTCGTGCAAAAATGACTCACACTTGACTCGTACTTGCCCAAAAATTTTGGCACTGACTCGCACTCGTGCAAAAATGACTCGTACTTGCACTCGCACCTGCGACCTAGTTACTTAGATACATCCCTGATTTACCGTAATTCTTTTCTTTCACTAGCCCTACCAACATCAAGGAAGAAAAATAGCTAGCAGGCATCCCGTGCAATATTTTTTTTTGTTTGACTGCATGTAAAACTTCCATCTCTCTCACAGACATCCGATTCTACAAACTCTATTTAAGATTATTAGGTTCCTTGTACTGTGGGATATGATAATATTTCTCACTATAAACTGGATTATCTTGGACATTTCAATCTAAAACAAGAAACAGTATATTGTTTTCTGGAGAGAAAGGCCAAAGTGGCTTTCTCCAGTGTTAATATATGAATAATTCATTGCCACTGTATCATTCTTTAATTGTTCAATTGCATTTTCCCCACGGCCAGCAAGTTGTTCATTTTATTATTTATTAATTTAGAAATTAATTATACATTAGCTCCGATAATTCAGTTACCGACGGCAGCCATTTAAACGCCGTGCCACGCGGGCATTGAAAGTCTTACCCGCTTTGTTTCTTTGGCTGCAAAAGGCAATTTAGAGAACAAACAAAATGGCTTCTGCTCACTTCGAATAGCGCTAGATAATATTTATCTGTTTCCACCATGAAGTGATAGCAAATCGTAAAACAGAACCAAAAATAAATTGAAACCGGTATGAAACAAAAGCACAAATTATCAGCACTGTATGAAAACCAATAAACATACAAAAAGAATTCATTAAATGGGTAGGCTAGAACCCTGATGCCATATCTACTCTTTTACAATTGGTCATGTGTTGAGAGATATAAATTCAGATCTAATTTGAACAGCATCAGGTACAAAAAGTACTACTTCTGTAAACAAGAGTGAATCAGATTCCTTTCTAAGATAGCAACAGGTAAGCACCTGCCACATGTTTGCCCCCCTTTCGCCACTCCAGCCACATGGTGCTAGTCACATTGGCTCCAGACAGGAGGGCTGTTCACGTGTTAAGCTGAACCTGAGCATATTTCTGGATACCTGGGTACAGTTATTCAGAGGTTTCATTCAATGCAGATACAATCAGTGTATGTACAGTGTGCATGAATGGTTGATCTGTAAACATGAGCCCTACCATTTCCTAAAATATGAAAATATGAACACAGAAACAGGCATTCTGTATGCTGGTACACTGTAACATGTAGACAGCTCCTGTGAGACAAACATTCGCCTGATCTCTAGAAAGAAAGAAAGAAAGAAAGAAAGAAAGAAAGAAAGAAAGAAAGAAAGAAAGAAAGAAAGAAAGAAAGAAAGAAAGAAAGAAAGAAAGAAAGAAAGAAAGAAAGAAAGAAAGAAAGAAAGAAAGAAAGAAAGAAGCAGATTTGCCCCGTATGATGTAGTTAAGGCCACTCTGTGTGTGTGTGTGTGTGTGTGTGTGTGTGTGTGTGCGCGTGTGTGTGCGTGTGCGTGTGTGCGCGTGCGCGTGCGCGTGTGTGCGTGTGTGTGCATGTGTGTGTGTGTTTACTACAAAGCAGCTATATGGGGCTGCTGATTTGATCAGGGAAACAACACTGAGGGTGGGGTATCTTTTAGTCCTTCCTCCCACACTGTTTCTCTGATGGAAATTGCTGTCCAAAGCCGATATTAGAGTTTAAAGACACTCTCCATTTGTTTTGTTTTTAATTTCAACACAGCTGGGTGAAGCTCCTAGTCAGTGTCGTAGCACTGGAGGAGGGGCCAATCTTTTCCTTTCACACCATTTCCCTGATCTAAATTGTCCCTCAAAGGGAGAGTGGATGCGGGTCTAACATGCGCTGCCTTAGTGCCATTATACTTCCAGCGAACCTGAGGAGGAAGAGGAGTGAGGTTAGGAAACATATGAGAGCAGTACCTAGACACTACTGATGGGCTGTTCTCCCAACTTTCCCCACTAACCAGACTGGAAGTTACTGGGAAAATTATTGCTTTTGCTGCCACCACTCAAAATGGTGAAAGACCAGACAGGACAAGGCCACCTTGGAAAAACCTCTCCCCTGGTGAGAAAAGGGCCCTTAAAAGGGTATCCCACTGAAAACCAAACAGTACTGAGGACCCTAATGTTGCTAATGTCATAGGGTCATCCAGCTGGATGAGTTAGAGTCACCTGGGCATCACACCCCATTCTGTCACCCAATCAGACGTGGGCATGGCTGCCCAGTCGGTGGACACATGCCAATCTCAGCAGGGTGGTCAACCAGAATCCTTTGTTCAAAGGAAACCAAACCATGAAGACACGCAGTCCATATAAAACCTGTCTAGGTGCCATGTGGCCCTTCTGTAAAAGTGCTGAATTCAAAGAGGACAAGAGTTACTGCAGGAAGATGCCTCCACTCAGTGGCGTTACAAGGGGGTGCAACTGGTGTGGGCTGCACCGGGCACTGCACCCAGAAGGGGCGACATCATCGCCGTCCAAGTCCTTGGCACTCACCGTGGTCCCACCAAGGCCCGGAGCAGCAGCAGATTGCCAAGTGGAGCTCTGTGCACTTATTTGTAGTGTGCTGGAGGGGCCAACCACCCAACCTTTGTCTCCAGAACACTTGACCAGAAGCGATGGGTGGTGACGCGATGACATCATGCATCATCACCAACCTACTTCCGGTGTGCTTCGCTTGGCACCTGTGCACCTGGTGCCCACAGCTTCCCCCTTTCTTCACGTTTCTTGATAATCCCAACTTTAGGAGAAAGAAATGCAACAATCTGTGGCAGAAAGCTAATCCCAGAAGCTACACATTTCTTAGCATATCAGTACCCTCTGAGGTTTGATTTTCAGTTCTTGCATGTTGTAAACTTTAAAGAGCTCAAGAGTCTGTGATGAAACTCAGTGATTCCAAGAGATAATGACCTCCAATGATACCAGGAACCAAAGTGGTCTGTTAATACTTGCATGGAGGGAAGCAGTTCTGGAGAACACTGAAAATAATTGAAATATGGAGCAGCAACCCTTTTGAGACCACTTCTTGTAGAGTGTTGTATTAAGTGAAGTAAAGCTTGTTTGTTCTATACAAAGCTTTCTCCTCTGGCCTCATTTCATAAAATTTGCAGCAGAAAATAGTACATGATGTCAGAAGAGACAGAGATGGAAAAAATGAATCAGCTAAAACCACCAGGAATATTGGTGTTGTAAGGAAATGCTGGAGACAATTGGCAAAGGTGGAAACAAGGATCTGAGTTGTATTACATCTCGATTTGTGCAGATCAGAAAGATGTGACTTCATTCAAGACTGACTCCTTCTGTGGCAGGTGAAGAAGCCAATGAAATATGTGATATTTTTGATGATGATAATATAGAAGGGGGGGAAATCAAGGTTTGATTAATACATTGGAAGCAAATTATGCACCCGAAGGCATGTTATATATGAAGGGCAAAACTTCTTCAGTAGACTTCCGAATGAAGGGAGAAGCATAGACACATAAGTGACTGTTTTAGAGCTGATAGCACAACCCTGTGACTTTGGGGAACTATGTGAGTCACTTGATCTGTGGCTTAAAATCAGACGAACCGAGATTACTGAGAGAGAGACTAATTTAACCCTGGGACATGAAGTGGATTTAGGTAGGGTAGAGGAAGTGGCTGCTAAGTAGCTGAGCAGACTGAAGGACAGCAAAAGAACAAATGGAAGCCCTGCAGAGCAAAAGTACTTCCAACAAGCGAAACATCAGCCAAGTTCAGAGGGAAGCCCAAGCATTCTCGACAGCCCCAAAGAGACAAAGTGCCATATTGGTGGTATGCAAAAGTGGTAAAAGCCACTATCAGTACGGCATCAGCCAGAGCACGAATTATTTGCCAGCATATGTGAAAGACCGTAGAAAAGATGGCAGATGTAATATTTTTATCTAAAATGGATAAAACAAGTGAAAGATCATCTCAAGGCAAAGATGTGTTTCTACTGGCAGAAACAGATGGTTTCTTCATTAGTGCACTGAATTCTTTGGCTCTGGCAGACGAGTGGTGTGTGTGTGAATCTTCTTCTTAAGAAGCCCAACACTGTGAATTTTTAGAAATGATAAAAAGGGGCACATGCTAATGTGATGTCCTTAAAACCTTTCAAAGCACTGCAAACTGAACCACTTTAACATTCAAATACCATAGGGCAGCCTGTTCCTGCGTAACGATACATGGCCGGCCCATAGGGTCGGCTGCAGTATCCTGTGCCGTTCCCGGCCCGCATAGACCTGGCCCAGGAACACCTTGGGAGAGGGAGACATTCATCCCCTTCCCTAGATGTAGGGCTGCCCAGCCCCAATGAACCTCATCAAATGTACATCGACTCTGGAGCCGACGTACATCTGAGGTGGCGGTGTAAGGGCCACACAGGTCGGGAATGGGATATATCGGTGGATCTCGCTGCTGATACCCCACCCCTCCAAGCCAGACTTGCCAAATGGCCGCCCTGCCTCGCCGCCTGGCCTGCCCTCCGCCTGCCCCTGCACCGACCGGAGCCAGGATGGTGTAGTGGTTTGGGAGTCGGACTTAGACCTGGAAGATCCAGGTTCAAATCCCCGCTCAGCCATGAAGCTTCCTGGGTGACCTTGGGCCAGTCACTATCTCTCAGCCCCACCTACCTCACAGGGTTGTTGTGAGGACAAAAAGGAGGGGAGGAAATATGTACACCACTCTGAGCTCCTTGGAGGAAGGGCGGTATAAAAATGTGAAAAATAAATAAATAAAATAAAATAAATTTCTTACCAGCAGCTGCAGGGTCCGGGGAAGGCGGAGTAAGGGCTGCCGGCCTGCATGTTGGCGGCCTTTACTCCCCGGGTGTCAAAAACGTGCTTTAGGGCAAGTTTGCGATAACCGACGCCTGCAGAGCATGTGCTCTACAGGAGCTTCTTTCCGGAGTATCGTGCCATAAGTAACATACTCTGGGAAAAGACTGCAAAAGTTTGGTAAATGTAGTCTAAAGTGTCAACTCCATTGGTAAGCACTGAATGCAGCAATGCCCGGAGGCATGAGCGCCTGCATCAACACGAGGGGCGTAGTTAGCTGGCACATTCCCATTTGCCTCATTACTCAGTGGCTGTACACAGTTAAAGGCTGAAAGAAAATATCTAGGACTTAACCTCAGAGGTGAAACTAGACTGGAGCGGAGGCAAGTAGTTCTGCAAGACTTCGTTACACCAGAGTCAGCGGCCCCTCCTCCTTGCTGTTGGAGCCATTCCAGCAGCGACAGGGGAGTGTCCTGCGTGTTGCCATTGCCGCCAGAATGGCTCCAACAGCAAGGGGGAGGGGCCGTTGACTCCGGTGTAAACGGAGTTTTGCAGAACTACTTGCCTTCGCTCCAGTCTAGCTACGCCATTGCTTAACCTTAACCATGGAAAAATAGCAACTGTGGAAACTATCATGCACCTCCAACAATCCAAAGATGGCAATTCCATGACAGAAATATTAACTACAAGTGGCATACAGTCTAGGCAAAAAGTTAATAATTATTGGTGTGCTAACCATATACGGAACCTGTGCTTGAATTATTGCAGGACAGTGAAGGTACAGACATTTACAGCCCAATCCTAATTGACCTTTATGCCGGCGGAACACGGGTTCCGCCGGCGTAAACTGCTTTACAGCTGTCGCAAATGTGACTAGGTTAGTGCACAGGTCCTGGCCACTGCCGCAATCAGCGAGCAGCCGGGTTCATGTGAAGATGGACGCCGGACACCCACTGGTGTAGGGGGGTAGAATCAGTGGCAGCGGCGCATGCCAAATCCTCACCCCCTTCCTGGGCCTGATTCGCCTTCATGGATCAACTCAGATTTGCATCAGCAATTGAGCTGGTGCAGGTCTGAGTCGACCCATGGCAGCTGCTGGGGGTTGCCCCAGGGCTAGGGAATTAATGTTCCCTTACCCCAAGGAGGCTTCCAGTAGCCAAACATCTGCAGTGGAAGCTGTGCTGGCGCCGCTGCATCACCGCATAGGAATTTAGTTAGGATTTGGGCTGTGAATGCCTTCTACAAGTTCCATTCCTGCCTGCCCCCATTTTAGCCAAATCGTACCTTCCCTTGTAGATTTCTAAAGCTGTAGCTAGGTTGCAGTGTCCCAAAATGTAAGGGGCTGGGCTGCGTCTCTTGTGTTCCCCCTGTAAGGAACATGGGGAGATATGTCCTGAGGAAGGATTGAAACTGAAGACATTTACTGTAACAGCTACTACACACAGTGAGTTTTGTAAACCCCAAACATTGTTTTGCAGAGATGGCCAGACATTAGCACGGAACGTACAAAAATAGACATATTTGTTAGAGAGAGTATAGAGAGGCATTGAAGTGTACACAGTAGATTTATTTTTTTCAAAAAATGACAAAATCATAGTGCTACAAGACCTGTGGAAAGAAATGCCAAACATCGTACACAAGAAGAGTCATCGGGAAACTGTAAAAGAATGGTCTACAGTCAGGAAATGTCTTATCAGTTCATGCCTATGCTTATTTTCTAAATATGAAGATATGCCATCTGCCATTTGTGCCCTATTTCTTAATACTCAAGTGTGTGGAAGTGGGCTGTAAGTGGCAAAGTCGAGGCATTCTGACCATGCTCAGAAGTGTTTGTTTATTGTTACTGTTCATCAGGGCCTCTGCACCGATATCCAATGCCCCTTCCCAGACCGAGCCAGCCTTACACAGCCTCCCTGGACGTGTGCCAGCTAAAGAGCTGGTGCGCATCCGAGGAGGCCCATTGGGGCCTCCAGTGCTTACACAGGGGGAAGGGGACGAACATCCCCAGTGGCGTCGCTCCGGTAGGGGCGGGGCCATAAGTATCGCTCCGTCCTAGACCCTTTACCGAGCGAGCAGGAGGCGGCCCCGCCCCCTCACTGTCGGAGCCTTTCCCGTGCGGAGAAAGCAGCAGGCAAGAGACCCTGCCTGCTGCTTTCTCTGCAGGGGAAAGGCTCTGACAGTGAGGGGGCGGGGCCGCCTCCTGCTTGCTTGGTAAATGGGACTAGGACGGAGTGAAACATATGGCCCTGCCCCTACCGGAGCGATGCCACTGAACATCCCCTTCCCCTGAGGTGAGCCCGGGACACGCCAGTGCATCCTGCATCCTGTGCAGGATGTAGCGGCTGGCCATTTAGGCCAGCCGCTGCAACTTGCGCAGGATTGCGCTGTAAGCCTTGTTTCATATTGGAGTGACAAAATGAGCTTGCTCCTGAACATCGAGAGTTTTGACGGGAGAGGAGGCTGGTTTTGTTTTTTCCTCCATGTACCACAGAAAATGGAAAAAGTACAGCTCTTGTATCATTTTGTTAAACTTCACAGAGATTGGTAGCATAAATCTCTTCTTCGGCAATAAAAGACTGTATATAAAAAAATGAAATAGTGCTAATTCTAGCAACCATGCATTTGAGATTCATCAAGAGCAAGCCAGACTCCCACAATGCTCCCTGGAATGATTATTTTAATATCGCAAGTTTGTCAGCTTAATATGAAAACACAAAGTTCTTTTATTCCTTTATTTTGCATTTGATTCAGACGCAGCTCATTGTACTTCCACTCTGACTCTACGGAAACGGCAAACCCAGGGACTAGCGGGCAGTAAGGAAGAACCCAGCCATTTTCTTTCTTCTGAGAACTTCATTAAAAGATTTGCTGTACACATGAGGAAAGGACAATAATGTGGTGAAATGACTTTGTGTGTGTCCTGTACTGAAATACTCAATGGACTGAAACACTTCACTTGCCTTACATATTTTTTTTCCTTCCCTTTACGACATTGCTAACCAGTATTTGAATAAACAAGAGCTCTGGTCTGTGCGCCTCATATTCTGTGTGTTTCTAAACCTAACAAAGGTTTCCCATGAATTCTGAGTATTTCTTCTTTCTTTTTAACCTTTCTATGAATTATAATAAGCAAAGGGAAAAAGGGAGGCAACAACTCCCTCAGTAAAACAATACTCCTCAGTGGCAGGAAGAGATTGCCATCTACTGGGCTGTGGACTTTACAGACACAAGCAACACAGAGAGTATCTCAAAGAGAGAACCTTTTGTTTCCTTTCCTACAACACAATTCAGTCTTCCTCTCTGTGTTTGTGAAAGGTGTATTCTGAAATATCATAAGAGCAGGTTATTCAACAAGGAAAAACTCACCCCAGTAGGTAACGTCATTCCATTATGAATATCATCGGCTGTTTATCTGTCACTGGTTTACCAGCAAAAGCCAAATTTGAGGTTAAAAAGCTCGGAAGAATGTATTTCTATGTCCTTTTAGTCCAGTATATTTGGCTTGTATAACGGAAGACGAAGTTTGCGTTTGGTCTGCCATGATGGGCGTTTTCAAGCATTTGTTTCCATATCTCCTTTCTACAATATGAATATAGCATCATTGGGAGCTTTGATGGAGCCATTCCTGAATACTGAAAAACTGGGCTAAAGCACTGTTATTGTTTAAAGGGCAGTGCTGCATTTGTAGATTGTAGATTAGTAGACAGCACTATTTTAGACCCTCCAACATGTCAAACGTGAAGATAGAGACAGATTTGTAACACCCCAATTCTCCTAGTTGGTGTCTCCCCAAGTTGCTCTACTCCAATGAGGTATACTGCATTATTTTACTCAATGTTACCTTGTCCTCATCTAGATTAAAAGTCAAGAAGGTGTTTGTGCCTTGGATCAAAGAGAGACTAGAAAAACATAACTGTACTACCATAGGTTATCAACCATTCGAAATATACCTCAGCAGCTACATTATGTGACGGCAGATAATGAACTTCATGAGAAAAGACCATAGCTCAGTGATAGCGCATGTGCAGAAGGTCCTTGGTTCAATCCCTGGCATTTCCAGATAGGACTGGGAAAGATTCCTGTCTGAAACCCTGGAACGCCATTGCTGGCTTGAGTAGACCATGTTGAGCTAGATGGAGTAGAAGACATCTGTGAACATTCAAGGGGCCTTAGTGTTCATATATGTGCATTTATATGCATGTGCTCTAGAGAGAAGACTCATCTGTCTGTCACTCACATCCTGCAAGAGACCCAGAGAAGAGGGATGAAACTAGAAAAAAAGAGGACACTAGCAATTCACACTAACCCAATTTTAATAAGGCATCCACCAAAAGAAAACATTTGGGATAGTGATTTATCAGGGGCAGATTCCAGAAGATCAGGCTGGTCTTTAGATGGGATAGGTGCACCATCTGCCAGCAGTCTTGTGTTGAAATAGATTCCCATACCACGTGATCATGTTATGCAGGCATGTATACCCAAATCTCTACATAGAAGTGATGTCCGTGTAGCAAATTTGTTACATGTGAAGTGGCCCCAACTTACCCAGAACTCTTAGCAAGACGTTCATAGCTGAGAATTGATTTTTGTGTGTGTGGTTTCTGATACATAACTTCCATCGTTTAGAAGCTGCAATGAAGGTGCCATTCCAGAAAAGGAACTGAGCCTTATGGCCATCATTTCAGCCTCTGATAAACGTGGGATTTTTGGAGCAGGATCTCTCAGATGACCTCAGTGTTCAGTGGAGGACTCCTATGCTCGGAGGTAATGCTGGACCCAGGCAATTTACAACTTTACATTTAAAACTAGCACTTTGAAATTTGCATGGGAACAAACTAGAAGTCAGTGCAGACAGAGGTGTCACTCCGGTAGGGGCGGGGCTGTAAGTTTCACTCGGTTGGAGTCCCTTTACCGAGCGAGCAGGAGGCGGCCCCGCCCCCTCACTGTTGGAGCCATTCCCCTGCGGAGAAAGCAGCAGGCAAGAGACCCTACCGGAGCGACGCCTCTGAGTGCAGATCTCTTAGCATAGGAGTTGTGTACTCCCATTTGCTTACTCCTGCTAATAAGCAAGATGCTGCATTTTGAACTGAAGTTTCTGAACAGTCTTCAAAGGCATCACCACATAGAGCACATACAGCATATAAGAGCTGTCCCAACATGAAGTTAAAGGTAAATGTAAAGGTATCCCCTGCTCGAAAGCCAGTCATATCTGACTCTAGGGTGCAGTGCTTATCTCCATTTCTGAGGCTGAAGAGCCAGCGCTGTCCGAAGATGTTTCCATGGTCATGTGGTTGGCATGACTGACAGAACGCTGTTACCTTCCCACCGCAGTGGTACCTATTTATCTACTTGCAATTTCTTGCTTTTGAACTGCTAGGTTGGCAGGAGCTGGGACAGGAGATGGGAGTTCACTCCGTCACGTAGCACTCGGGTCTCGAACTGCTATCCTACCGACCTTCCGGTCTGCAGTTCAGCGTCTGAACCACTGAGCCACCATGGCCCCTATTAACCATGAAGTCACCAAGACACATATCACAGTACTGTAATTGTAAGTAGCCATATCAAGACGCCATCCTATTGAAGTTGTGTGTTAACACCCAGAAAATCAGAACTCCATTCTGTACCACAAGGGTAAAACACTCCGCTGCTCCCCTAGTCAAGACACCTTGATTGTGCACAGCACAAATAGTAAACTGATGCTGAACTAAAATCCCGTACATGGCTCCCTGCTTTTAGGTATCTATGTTTCTGATATCCAGTCCTGTGAGCCATGCTTTGAACACTAAGTATGTCATGGTTGCATCTGAAGAGGGCCACTGTCCATTCCCAGGTGAATAAATACTCCTGTGAATAAATGTAATATGTGAACTAGGATATCAGGTATGTAATCAACAGCAGTACAGTCAGCACTTGCCACTATGACGAAGGAAATTGCTGGTTGCAGCTATGCTCATACCACAATTATATTAAGTTTGTCCATTTGAGTATGTACCCAGGAATGGGACTGCTCACATGGATAAAAAAGAACATACTGAGAAAAATAGCCCATCCATCCATCCATCCATATGTGCATATGTGTATAGTTGCTCATTGAACATAAATAGCAGGGATGTGGATCACGTCTCTGGGTCCAAGTCTCAAGTCAAGTCCCAAGTCTTTGCCCCCAAGTCCCATGTCTTTGGTTACGAGTTGCGAGTCCCTATCTATTTAATGGGGGAAACGGGTTTAAACCTGAACAAAATTCATCTTGTCATAAAAGGCTCCAAATCTCGAGTTGAGTCTTTCGAGTCTTTTATAATCGCCGAGTCAAGTCCGTGTCACGTCATTGATGCGACTTGAGTCCGACTCGAGTCCGAGTCAATAGACTCAAGTCTACATCACTGAATAAATAGCTGGAAAAGTAGAATAACACTGCATTATTAGGAGGGTCCACTCAAAAGTAAGTCCTATAGAGTTCGAAGTGTTTATAGAACTGCAGCCCAAGTCTGCTGTCCTCTCAAGTGAGCATTTATCATAATCTGGAGGGTAGACTATGAGATTGAAAATTGTGGAGATGGAAGAAAGTGAAACAAGTATATTTTAAGTGTGCTTTAAACGTACTGTGATGGAGTCATAAGTATTCCTTGCAGAATACATTATATTTTATTTCAGTTTTTATAATGGCTCCACCTGTTTGAAGTATGTTAGATGACTTCTTCATTTTGTGCATAGTCCTTATTTTATTTCTTTTTTCTCCTCCATTAATTCTCTAGCGTAAGCCTAAGGGCCAATTCTAGCAACATCTCTGCCGCAGTATGTGGTACGTGTCCTATTTTTTAACTGCTGGTCATAGCATTTGTTCAAGAAGTGCAGAAACCTGCATGCATTAAACTTGGAGTTGTTGTTTTGCCATAAGAATGAAAGATTGAAGCATCATGTAGAGCTGTACTTTATCCTGAGCACATTATCCTAGATACCCTTCCTTGGAAGTCTGTTCCTTGGGATGCATGGGATACACCTGCATGTAACTTGTTCTTTTTAAGTGTTGCAATCGGAAACAACAATGCAAAAACAAATCTTCAAGAAAGAAAAAATCCATAAAATTCATTTTTAAAAAATCCATTAAAAAAGAGTAATTTGTCCTTTCCTACCTATTTCACATACCTATGTGTTCTATAAGCTCCTATGGGTAATGATTATAGACTTGGATGTCCATTAAAATTCCCATTTGGTTTGCAAGGTTTCCAAATATGAGGTATTTAATAATAAAATCAGCCATAATTTCATAGCAGGTGGGTATGAATATATTAGTGTTGTGCCTATGTCTTTACAGCCTATAAATAAAGACAGTTGAAATACCAAGGCTTACCCACATGAAAATGATTTATAGTTTCTAGCCTTCAGAGCAAGAACAGAGCAGAACTGATATAAAACTGTACATTCAACAAAATCATGCATCTTGGCCCAAATACCTTCGTGAATAGACAAGAGCAGAAATACTGAATTAAAAGTTATACAATCTTCTTCCTACATAGCAGGATGCCCAAGATTCCAAATTTAAGCAGACTCTTGGAGTCATATTTATTCTAGAGGAAAGCAATTTATAGTTCGGGTCTCTATTATCTGATTAGACAGATTCTATTAACCCGCTTAATACGCTGTTTCTGTATCCGATTTTCATTTGCAACAATTCTCGTCCTGTTTCCAGTGCCCTCTTTGACGGTCACAATGAGGATGCTTTCTGATATTCAGAATTGATCGAGCATCTGAAACAAAGGAATTATCATTCTGCAAGTCTTCATGCAAATGACATGGTAAATTATATTGCTGAGTATCTACATTGCCAGCCTCTCCAGAATGAGGAAAGTGACAGAGCTTCAGACCCATCTAAAAACTTGTGACCATTAAAATTAGCTCCCCAACTTTGATTTTCAGCAGGCATGAACTTTTTATTCCATTTACAGAAAGGGAGCTGAAAATATACAGTGCAGTGATTCCTTTTATGTGAAACTTCAATATTATGGTTCAGCAACTTCATCTTTTCTGTTGGCGGAAGACATTGTCATCTGCACAGAGTAGTCCAGGGTTCAAAAATGTATTTTGCTGCACAACCTCCTTCTGAGGGACAATATCTCCAAGGGCTTCATCACTCATAAACACAAGCTTTGGGATGTGATGTCATCTCTTGAAGAAGGACAAGGGATTAATTAATACGGAACAGGGGGGAAATTAATATGCGCTCTAAAAATCCCCTCAAGAAAGACTGCCTATGTGTTGCTGGGCTGCGCATGCTCTGAGACATGTGTAACATGCATAAGGGGGAATTAGACAACATCTAAGTGTTGTACCTCACTGCCCAATCCTATCCTCACCATTGGCGCCCGTGCAGCCATGCTGATGGAGCATGCGCTGCATTCAATGGTGGGGAGGAAACCAGGATATTAGAAAAAAAGAAAAAATGTTTTCTACTTACCTCTTTGTAGGCCTCCTGGTGGCCTATGAGTCTACTTGAACCTATGGCAGCTATATAGCTGGCATAGGTCCAAGGAGAGAAAAGTGAGTTCAAAAAGAGGGGATAGGATACTGGCACATGCTGGGGCCGCCAGGATCCACCCCTCCCTCCCCTCTCTGCCCCTTACCCTCCCCTCATGAGACATCCCCACCACCAACTTACCAAAACTGATGCAGCCTCCACGAGCTGCTGCAGAGGCTCAGAAGCACACAACAGTGGCCCAGTTTTTACACCCTAAAGGCCATGATAGGATTGGGGCTTTGGTGGACTTGTATGGAATAAGGTTGAGAGATAAAGATATTAGTTCAATGCAATACAACTTCTTTGAGGAGATAAATATGCAATAAGAGGAAAGCGGAATCAGAAAATATGCAATGCAATATGCATTCATGCACAGAGAGAGAGAGGGAGAGTGAGAGGGAGAGCGCTAAGCCCTAAATGGTAGCGCCTGTTAGGTAATATACTTGGAAGGAGGAGGAGAAGGAATGGATAGGCACACCAAATGGAGGAGGGAGGGAGAGAGGGGAGAGGAACTGGAATATTTACTGGGAAGCATTAGTGTCTGGATAACTGACTGACTTACTTGCAGTGGAAAAGCTTGTCTCTCCCACCATTTGATTACTCTTAACAGATACACCAATTGCTCTGAGATGTGGTATTGGTGGGGCAGGTCCCATTTTAGCAAGACCTGGCAAATGGTCTGCTGCCCGGAGGTCTTCTCAGATTGGATAAGGGAACCATATGTTTAGGAGGGTTCTCCTCACATTAGTACAAAGATAGAAAGGAGTTCCAAACTCACATACACAACAATCACACCAAACAAAGGAATGGGGATAGAGACAGTCTAAGCATGCCATCAATTTGACTGCACACAAAACATGGAATAGAGGTCATATTACAGCCAATAGTCAGGAGGGCCAATGGTCACCTATCCATATCTGCTGAGATGAGTTGATGCAGGAGTCATGAGGCCACTCGCTCATCAAGACACAGCAATCTCCCAGTTTAGTGGGAGTGTAAAGGCAGAGGAAGGTTTGAGAAGTGAAGCCAGTAGGGGCAGTGAGTTTCAAGGAGGGAAGCATGGCAGGGGAGCTGAGAATGCTTCTCAGCTGAAGGTTTTTTGGGAAGGCAGCTCAGCAGGCACTGAGCCATGGATTGCTGCACTCAGGGAAAAGGCACGGAGGAAAGATGGAGCCTGAAAAGAGGTCTTATACCTGTCCTGGGTGCCAGTGGTTCTTGCGTCATTGATAAGACTGGGAGCAGGAACAGATAACGCATAGATGTAATGCAGAAGGAACGTGTGCACACTAGAGGTCTAAGACCAGGCTTTTTATAGAGAATTTTCATAGACCAACACAGAGTCTATTGTAGGATGAGCTCATCCTGGACCATTCTTTTGTTATGAGGTGCGACACCATTTTGTATGACACATATATTGTTTTGTTCATCCTCCCATTTGCCTCTCCTACTGCTGCTCTTCCTCACAGTCCCTGGACAGGAAAAGGAAGACAGAACAAAAGAGGACATCTGGAGGAGAGGAGAACGGTAGGCTATGCAGTAGCTGACACATCACCGGGTAAAGGGGGGGCAGCATTTGGACCTCTACCTCAGCAGTGGCATTCCTGGAGGGGGTGCACTGCACCGCGCCTTGCAAACCAGTGTAACACAGTCCCTCCCACTCACCCCCGGAGCCATTCTGGCAGTGAAGGCAATGGAGGCTAGCGGGAGGGGCCGTATCACATCGGTTTTCAAAGCGCAAATCACTTACGGTGTCGCACCCCCTGCAGGAACACCACTGTGCCCTCAAGCACCAGGGGGTCTTGGGCCAGCCCTGACTCCTGCCTATGTGCTACTTATACCCAAGTCCATTTCAAAGGTGCTTTGGTTTGGGCTCCAAGGCCATGCCCCCACCATCCAAAACATGCCTGCCATTTCACTGAAAAGGCTACACTTGGGTTGGCCTTCCTAATTCTAATTAAAAGGCATCAAGCTAATACCCCTATGATGCTATGCCGGTATTTTTAACCGTGCTGCATGCAGCTGAGCAGAATTCAGCAATACAATATATTTTAGAACTACAAAGCCAGGCTGGTTTAAAAGGTATAATCAAGTATAAGAAAAAAGGTATAATAATGTAATAATGCACATTAGAACAAAGGTCTTGCGCTTCAGGAAGAAACCTTAACACTGCTGACTGTTCTAATATTTCTAAATGTAACAGTATTAGTACAGTAGTTATAGGGCCAGGTCAGACATTATGCAAAGGCCAGAATTGAATCCTGGTCATCTGCAACGTCTCCTAGCCTGAGGCACTCATGCTGCCCGCCCCCCACCTCCAAGGCTCAGATCCAGCTTTATTTTGACATTCTGGCTCAAATATGCCGCGTTCCGTCAGTTCATATGTTACAGCTGATTCTGGCTTGTTTGAAACCAGAATAGGAAGTAGAATCCTTCCTTCACTTGCACACATGCAAATCCAGAATTCAGTCCTGGCTTTGCATGCCTTCTGAACCAGCTCTTTATGTTCATCTCACCCTTTGGCATAAGGCAGGGTCACTCATCCCTAAGTCCTTCACACATGTCAGCCAGACTACAATGTGCCATAGGAAACAGTTGCATGACCGAAAGGTGCCAGGCAATCAGATGGTCCTTGATTACTCAGTGTAAATATCCTTTTTGAATCGTATAGCAAAACAAACATTCTAATACTGTACGGTGTTTCACAAACTGTGGGTCGGGACCCACTTGGTGGGTCGCGACCTGATTTCTGGTGGGTCCTGAGTGATGGAAAGTTCAGATAAGTAATTGCCTCAAGCTCGGAGGCTATTCAAAAATCAGATAGCTGCTAACTGCCCTGCAAACAACTGAACTCCTGCTGTTTGAAAGCCTGTGTAAATATTGGGATAATATAGAGAGATAAATGTTTGAGCATCTTTTCATCTGTTGTGTTTTTTCTAAGTCCATTACTGATGGGTAGTGGGGGGGCAGTAACATTTACGCATGTTACTTGTAAATAAATAAATATTTTATTTCTTTCTAGATCCTTGTTTTTAACATCTCGTACAGCTATGTGGGTCCCAATACAGTGTCATTTAAAAAGATGGGTCCCTCCCGGTGCTAAAAGGTTTGAGAACCACTGTTCTAATACCACTTCACCCCTCACTGTTAACTCTTTCCACCTTGCAGTCACCTGGGCTCTCTGCTATCTTTGTTTGTGTACGTTTCATCACTGTTCTTGACACAAGAGTTCTCAGACACATTGTCACCTCTGCTTCAGGTTAGTTCTGTCTGATTAAATATCAGCTCCTGAATACCACAACATTTTCCTCTGATTGGTGGGAAAGCAGGGAGTCAAGATGGCCCAACGAGGCATAATGTATTCCTTGGGTCTCCATCTGTAAAACTTGGGGAGCTTTTCTTGCTCTGTGTGAGGTTAATATTACAGCAAATCACATCTCTCAGCAGTGAAGCTAAAAGAATATCTGTTTTCTGTCTGTGCAGTGAGTGGGCCGGGAGTTTTTATTTCATCCTTCATTTGCACCTTGCTGGGTGATGCCATAGAAAAGGCAGCAGTTTCATCTCCTCCCACCTATGCAGTAGCACATTATGTTCTGCAGTAGCACCCACAACACTCATCATAAACCCAAGCCTGATGTGAATCAGAGGACTCCTACCAATCTTTTTGCTGCAACGTTTCAGCGATGATAAAATCACATTTTATTGTCTGATTAAAGCGAGCTTGAAAGCACGGAATTGACAAATTGCAAAACAACGACCAAATTCTTAACGCATAATCGAAAGAGAAAACATTGCAATGGCCATCAAAAGCTCTTTATGAGGGAGAGAAATGGAGAGATAATTAACAAAATATATTAGACTGGGAAAATGCTGAGTTAGATAGAGCATTCTTCCTAAAGGCAATGCATTTTCACAAAAACTCCTAAACAAACAGCAAGAGGTAAAATCATGTGTCATCAGTATAAAAGCAATTGCTTTTAGGGAATGATGGGACGGAGAAATTGAAAAGCTCGGGGGCTGCTGCAGAAGAGAGTGAGGGAGAAGAGGGTGACTAAATGAGGTTAGAGATATGTGGGGAACAACTGAAAATGCCCACTTAAATCAAATGCACAGGACACTCGGCCAGAGCAGGACCCAAGAGCTCTGCAAAAGGCTCAAGGCCATCTCTTGGTCGAAAGTGTCAAAGGCAGTTGATAAATCATACAGGAGTAATGAAAGGACACCACTTTCAGACGGAACCGTTAAGCTTCAAATCTTCACAAAGCTACTCGGCTCAGGGGATTAGCAAGGAGGATTTTTGGTCTTTGCCTTGGAGCAAGCTTATTTAAACGAGTCCAAGTGGGCTGCAAGTATGCATAGGAAGCTGAAACTGTTTTACACACACACACACACACACACACACACACACACACACACACACACACACACACACACACACCATGAAATCAAAATTAAAATATTTTTAATTTGAAAAGGCCTGAAAAGTGGAAAAGTGACTCCCTTCAAAGCCGGAGTCAAATTCCAGCTTAGAAAAGGTTAGGGGGCCTACCATTAGTGAGTATTCGGCATCGAAAGGTTGATGGTTTTCAAGCTTGAGAGCTGCATGTTCTAATACAGAGAAAAGGGTCGCAGGGCTGGCTGTTCAAACTGGAAACCGACAATAGTTTTCAAGAGAGCCAGAGATGCTTGCTAATTTACAGAGCATGGACACAACTGAACTGTACTTGGCTGGTTCTTACATTCAAACCCCCCCTTAGCATGCATGTACTGTGTATAGCTAATCACAGTGGCATGAGAAATACATGCTTGCTCATTGTTTAAGAATTCATTTCTTTTTTTCCCATTTCAGTCCCCTTCACCCAAACATTATCCGCACTGCCAAGGCTGACACCACTGATCCAATTTTATTTTATTTTTATTAACGACTGATCCCATTGACTTCATTTCTGGCTCAGTTACATAAATCACATGTGCAAATCTAGTTACTGCAGTCAGCCATACAGCCGAATACTCACTAATGGGTGTGTATATGCAACATGTTGTTGTGCGAGGGAAATATTACCTGTCAAAGGAATCGGCATGTAGAAGCCTGCTTTATCCCACAGCTTGCCATCGCACTCACTTTATTGGTGGGCAGGGATGTGGATCAAGTGTCTGACTCCAAGTCCTGAGTCAAGTCTCAAGTCTTTGCCCCCAAGTCCTGAGTCTTTGGCTGCGAGTTGCAAATCCCTCAGCGCGATCCTATCCAACTTTCCAGTGCCAGTGTAGCCACAATTCAGCCCCAAGGTAAGGAAACAAATGTTCCCTCACCTTGAAGAGGCCTCCACAACTGCCCCTGCACGGCAAAATGCAGTGTGCGCCCTGTTGGCACAGCTACACCGGTGCTGGAAAGTTGGTTACGATTGCACTGCAAATCTATTTAATGGGGAATAAAATAAAATTTGACTTGTCGTAAAACGCTCCAAGTCTCAAGTCGAGTCTTTCCCAATCGCCGAGTCAAGTTCGAGTCAAGTCATTGACATGACTTGAGTCCGACTCGAGTCCGAGTCAATAGACTCAAGTCTACATCACTGTTGGTGGGACATGTAAACATAGGTTTGTGTTCGAGGTTTCAATGCTCAAAGTAGAGTCCCCTTTAAAGATTAGGCTTGAATATTATTCACCATTTATTGGATTGAGCCCTTTTATATTTGCTGATTATTCTCAGACAAATTGTGGCTTATATTACTTCCTGTACTTAACGTCTTTTATGTAGCATCCTTTGTGAGTAGAGCAGAGCGAAATTACTCTCAAACTATTTACTTTGAGCATGAAGCTCAAGGTAAGTAGTTGAATTGTAAGCTGATTTAATTTGGAGTACATATACCAGGTTGTGGCTCTTAGCATACTTACCTGGAAATAGGTTTCTTTGAAATTGTGGTGGTGGTGGTGGTGATGATGATGATGATGATGGTATTCTACCCACCCTCCAGTGAGCCTAGAGACTGAACCTTCGACTCTATGCATTCCAAGTACTCTATGTACTGCCAGTGAACTATGGTTCCTCCACAGAAAGGATTCTCTTCTTACTCTGTTGTATTACTCTGGATTTCAGCTTAATTGTAGGATTTAGGATTAGTGAAGAATACTGAAAGTGTGAATGCTCTCCTCTGTTCTATAAATGTTGTTTTTCCCAACTGCAGGACACCAAGAAGGTCACAAGGCACCAGGGGACCAAATATGCTCTTCCAGCAGGATTTGGAGCTGGAAAGCTACATATGAATTTTGGAGGTGTGAAAATTCCATGTACAGGTATCTGTTCAAATTTGGAGTGTTGAACTCCACAGATTAATTAAGAGCGCAATCCTACGTAGATTTCCGGCGGTGGAGCGAGCACTCCGCCGTCGTAAGCCGTCGCAAACGTGCCGTAAAGCACGTTCATGATGAATCGGGAGTAAGGGACGTCCCCACAACCATTGGAGGCAGGTAAGACATCCCCCAGCGGCGGCAGTCCAGGAAGCAAGAGAGGGGGCCATTGGCCGAGTCAGCCCGGGAGGGGGCGGAGATGGCATCCGCCATATCTCTGTCCCTGTTCTGGCCAGCACAGCCATTACATGGCCCCCTCTTACTTCCACCAGCTATTTAGTTGGCGGAAATCCAAGGAAGCCCATTGGGCCTTCCCCAGTTTACACCAGGGGAAGGGGATTAATGTCCCCTTTCCCCGAGTAGACCTCCGGGCTGCTCCAGAGTGGCCCGGAACAGGGATAGGATTCGGTGGGTGCCCTGGGCCCCCGCCGGATAGTTGCACAGGATTGCGCTGCCTGAAGTGGGGGGGGGGTTTACATGGTTCAATAAAAAGTGTGGCCTTTCTGGATCTGTGGCCTCTTGCCAGCAGTCCTGTAAATAGCCACGTTACTGGTCTGGCCCTTTACTGGTCTCCAGGAAGGCACCTAGCACCAAGTACTCATGTTTAGATGCATGTCTCCTGCATGCCTTGAACTAAAAGGCAATGAACAAGAATAAAATATTGACCATGTAACATGGTGCATCACTTTTCATTTCCATGGCACGTTCCCCCTTTCCCCCACCATTTCTCTTTGCCAGGATCAGTTTAGGGCAGTATAGGAGAAAGATAAGAGAGGCAACCAGTCATTCTAGAATTTGTGAAGGAAAAGACTTGGGAAGCACATCAGCCAGAAAGTTCTTTTTACTTTTACTTTTACTTTTTACTTTTACTTTTTTTATATGATTTAAAAAACTGGTGGTGGGCAAGAATAGATGAACAGATTTTAATTTTTTTTAATTTAAAAATCCATCTGGTCTTGTGCAGCAAGTCATCCTATTAGAGTTGATGCATAACT
The DNA here is from genome assembly GCA_026170595.1 of Plestiodon gilberti rubricaudatus. Classification (NCBI taxonomy): domain Eukaryota; kingdom Metazoa; phylum Chordata; class Lepidosauria; order Squamata; family Scincidae; genus Plestiodon; species Plestiodon gilberti. Next base: position 270,962,950 of record JANXHW010000001.1, read on the forward strand.
CTTACCATGGAATTATATGCAGTCCCAAGAACGGGTGCACCACTGATAAGAACCGTGTCCTTTCATCTTTGCTCAGGTGATGACTAGTAAGTGTAAATGAGCCATCACAACGCGAACACAAGAGATCAAACGTCCATATCATCTCAAACTTCTGAATCTATGGAAAAGTTCATATATTCAAGTGTGAGTCACCCCGTGAAACATCATCCAATGTAGGGAAATCAAGCAATGATTGATTTCATCAATCAGCCCTATAGTCTTGTGCAAACAGAGTTTTAAAACAATTATGGATAAAGTGTATTATTAAATCAAAGTCAGCGTATATTAAAAAAAAATACAATCCATTTCTCACACATATGGCACCATGTACCACAAAGTCCCACAACCCATCAAGAGGTCTCAAGGTGCAAGATTTACGGTGCAATCCTGTCTACAATGAGACCAACGGAGTAACCGCTCTGCTGGTGTAGGGTGTCACAAACGTGCCAAAAGGCATGTTTGCAGCACCAAGAAAGTAAGTGCGCTGGCGGAAAGGCTAACGGCGTATGCCTTACACCACTCCGCCAGCACCTCAGAACAGTGCAGCTTTGGAAACAAAGAACAGTGCAGTGCCACAGCGGGAAGGTAAGTCCCCAGGTGGTGGGGCAGGGGGAGGGTGGGACGGGACGTTCCGGGAGTGGGGGAATGGTGGGAAGGGGGAAGGATCAGCAGGGGAGGCCTCTGCAAAATATATATATATATATATATATATATATATATATATATATATATGTGTGTGTGTGTGTGTGTGTGTGTGTGTGTGTGTGTGTGTGTGTGTGTGTGTTTGTGTGTTGAAGTGGTATAAAGAATCTGAAGTGGTATAAAGGGCTCTCCTTCCTCTTGGCCATTCTTCAAGGGTCGCAGCCTCTTCCTGCCTTTTCCTACTTGTCCTGCTACCTTACCAGCTGCCACTGGTGTGAAAGTTCCCCACACAGGAGCTCACAATCAGCCATACTACACTACAAGACTACACCTCATACATGCATAGACTCTAAATTATATCTACAATCGCAATGGAAATGTCATGAGGAGGAGGTAACTCGCTATTATCTCAGCTGACATTCTTTTCATTTGAGCCTAAGGCTTCAGATCAGAGAGCTTCCTGACTTGCATAACCAGAGATCTTCCATCACCAACAGTGATGCCCAGAAGCAACTCTAACTTGCCAGTTCGCCCAGCAAGGAGCCTTCATTCTCCTTTCCAGACATTACTTCTTCGCTGAATTTACCGCAAGCTCAATGATTGATTCTCCCTGTTCTCTGAAATATTCCCATGTCAACCTTGAGCAGAAGAACAGTTCACTGTATGGTCATCTGGCTCCTGGCCTTCTCTGGCTCCTGCTCACCTCTAATATGTGGTGATGGCACCTGGCCTAGATGCCTTTAAAAGGGGTTTGGATAGATTCATGGAGGAAAAGACCATCACAGGTTACAAGCCATAAGCAACCTCCTGACTTTAGAAGTAGGTTTTCTCTGTGCCAGATGCAAGGGAGTGACAACAGAAAACAGGTTATCTTATTGGCTGTGTGCTCTCGGAGGCATCTGGTGGGGCCACTGTGAGATTCAGGAAGCTGGACTAGATGGGCCTTTGGCCTGATCCAGCAGGGCTCTTCTTATGTTCTTATGTACTTCCATCCAGCTTGCTCTTGCTTGGAAACCTCTCTGGTTCTACCTGTGTACAGGACCTCCTCCTCCTCACCTTCCCTTGCTGAGTGTAACTCCTACGTCAACCTCTGCTGTGGAAATGGAGTTGGGGTCTCCTTCGCTGTTTCCCTTCTCTAACAGATCCTCAGACCTCAGAACAGACTGTGTTTCTACTACTGCAATGTATCATTTCTCCAGGATCCAGACGGACTGCTCCACTGAATGAAGAGCCCTTGCCTCTAATACAATGATCTGAGCATCAAAGCCAAAAGCATGTGCTGAACAAACATCCCAATGCAAGAGAGACTGTAGAAGGAGTCATGTCAGTATATGACCTCGGGGATTTGCCTCCGATGTTCATGCCGTTATATTCCAGTCACTTCCGTGTTGACAATGGAGTACGTGCCATCTGTTTTATGTAGCTGTATAGAAGGATTTGGAATTGAAATGTGGGCAGAGGTGACAGCATTACAACAGAGAGAAAAAAGCATCTCTACACTCCGCCTTCGCCTTTCCCCCCCCCCTTTCGGGTCACTGTAAAAAACATCTGCATTTTTATGAGCGATGGTGAATGTCAACGGCATTTTTTGTTCAGCTTAAGGCTTTGGAGGAGGGGAGGGAATAAACTAACTGATGAAATTAGTGTATTACAATCCAATTGTTTTATTGACTCTATGGTTTATTTCTATACTGGGCGAGTTTTCAGATTTCAGTCCTGAAGGAGCTGGACATGGAGTTAATAAAGAAACATATCGCCATCTTGTGGATTCTTGGAAAGCTGCAGCCTGGTTTGTGCTGCAGTGAAATTCTTTTGTTTGTTGTTTTCTACTCTGAAAATATCTACGCACCATCTTTAGCAGAATTTATTCCCAGTTTTTTGTTTGTTTTTGTTTTTACTACAAAACCTTGGACGAGAGAAGAGATGCATACATATTTGGGGAATTGATTATCAGTCATTATGCCGCTATTGTTTTCATTTAATTTGAAGTGGTATTATATTCTGTTTGCAGAATTTTACATTCAGGCATTGGGCTTCAGGTAGTCTATATGTATCTTAGAAGATAGTTGGCCACACACTTACCAGCTGGTGTATATACTGTATATGTTGATGCTTCTAAACTACACAGAAAGCTGAACTGACTCCCTGCTTCCTTGAGATGTCTGATGATGGGGCATTTCCACCAATCTCCCTTGCAACTCAGAACATGAAGATCTGTTGCATACACTACCCAAGCAAGATGGCACCAACAGCTCTTCCATGGCTTCCTTCTGTACCACTCCATCTACATTCAGAAGCCTGAATGACACAGGACTGGCCAACCAATGGAAACTGCTCATACTTGTATCAATGCTATACAATGAGAGGAAGACGTTGAGGTGGATAACTGCCAGAAATTAGCTCCCATTCCAGTCATGGATCACCCTGAAGCCTGCCTGGTTACAGAGGTCAGTGGTTCAGCAAGCCAGAGGATAGAATTTGTGGCCTTTGAAGATACATGCAGCGACCTCTGATTGGGGAAGGGAGATTGCAATAGTGACCAGGGATGACAGTCTGAAAATGGGATAAGATAAACTCGTGTGACATTTCCCTTCCCTCCTTACACATCAAAAATCCATCCTCATATTGAAGAGGGCCTCAAATTTGGAAGAAAACAGCTGAACGGGTGTGAGTTTGATAGGACAAAGAGTACCAGCAGGTGCTTTCAAGAACGTAGGGGAAAGAATCACAAAACTAACATCTAACATGTGGTCCTGCTCTCAGTCAATGGGACTCAAATCTCTCTCTTTGTGTATGTGTGGTCCTGGTGAAAACGACAGACAAGAGGATACAATGAAATATTCTGCTACAGATGAAGGTTCCAGCCGAATTCCCACGTGCATGGGTGGCCACTCCAACTGCAGCCATGTGGCCAGATGTGAGAAGCCATTCATGTGCAGTTGCTCCCCATGCAACTGTTGGACTTTCCAGCATGTTATTGCAAGCCTTTCTGTTACTGTTCTGTTTTATAGTTTGAATTGAGGACTTAGTCTTAATATTGCATTCGTCCTAAATTTATGTGAACCCTCATAGGGTGGAAAGGTTGGATGTTGAATTAAAAGTCACAAACAAACTAAAAAAAAAACTCACAGAGGGCTTGTAAGTCTGAATTCAAAATTGCTTGTGAAAACCCAACACCAGAGGCAACCATGCAAGAGTGGATTGGACTCAGATTGCAACAAATGATTACAATAAATGATTGCAAACATTGCAAACAACAGCAAAATTGCATCAAACAATTACAGTATAGTATGAAAGGATCTAATGTACAGGCTTGTTGAGGGCGGTCATTCATAGAACAAAGTTATAAAATGCCCACCTTAAACAACAACAACAAAACCTTGTGAATTTGATTTCTTCCATTAACAGTTAGACCTGAAAGTCCACAGAATGTATTGAACAGGAAATGGTAAAAAAAAGAAAAAAAAAAGGCTATCATTCATTTTGGTCTTCAATGAATTCTGTGGTCTTTTAGATCTAATTGTACCAGAGGCGTCGCTACGGCTTCCTGCCTGTTGCCTTCACCGCACTAAATGGCTGCGATGGTGAGGGGACAGGGCCCCTTCGTAATGGAGAGTAAACAGGGACTAGGACGGGGTGGAACTTATAGTACCGCCCCCACCATAGCGATGCCTCTGAATTGTATCAGTGACGGCTCTTGGAGCAAGGTGCCACCTGCTGGCCTTAGCACACAGAGAAGTATAGATCACCCTAAAACATAGATGAAGCACTTACAAAATCCCTCCATTTTTATCCTCAGCTCTTCAGCTGAATAGAGAGGCAGAACTTTCCACTGAGGAGTCTGGATACTCGTAAAAGTCTTCTGGATGTTGAGCAGAACAAGCCACACATACTTTATCTCTATGAACTGTATGCAAAGGTCTGTAAATGGAGCCATGCTCATGTAACAGGGCTCTCCTACCCCCTCCTCTCCACTGCACACCCCTAAGCCCCCTGCTCAAAACAATGTAGGATGGGGAATGGGGGGAGAGCTTCAGAGAGCTGGCATAATCAGCAAAATTGGATACCCTTCTATGCCTGTTATCTCAGTTGCATCCATTTCTGTGTTCTTATCATGAGACAAGACGTGAGATGGATGGGACTGAATAATAGACATGGAGATGAAGTGTGTGCTTTGTTCTGGCTAGGGACTTGGACCGTTTGGAAAGGATCCGACTCTGCAGAAAATACAGCTTTAAAAAGAAAAATTCTGAATGATTGTGGGCTGAGCAGCTGGAATAGTGGGCTGGCAGGAGGTGTGGTCTGAAGGCTGAGCTGTTCACCCTACCTGGCAAGCTAAGCAGGATCAGCTTCGGTCTCACCTTGGATGAGGGGTGGGAAAACCATTGATGGATCTTGTGGAGGAATGCGGAGGAGTGCAGAATGTGGAGGAGCCAACTGGCAAGAAATGGTGGAAGACATCTTGAGAATCCAGTCTGAGGCATGATGCAGCCTGTGGAAAAGCTTGGACAGTGCAAGCAGCCAGAATGACGACGACACCATGAAGGGAAACATCTGGAGAATTGAAGGCTTCTGCAGTCTCGTCACAAGGACGCTCGTCATCGCGGAGCGGGGGGGGCGCATCACCTTTAATGACGCGGCCCCGCCCCCGCGCGTGACATCACGCGCAGGCCCAGAGCACCCCCCACGCCATTTTCGGCTCATTTTGGAGCCAGACACTCGGGCGGGCCCAACTCCAGCGCCAAACTGTAAGTGCGGGGGGGTCGCGCGTCACCCTTGTGCGTGTGACACCCCCAGGCGGCCCGCCCCGCGCGCTTCTCTTTGTCGACGCCCCTGGGCTTCTGTGGGTTCTCTCATATAATAATATTTGTAAAAGTAGGGTTTAGATCAGCCTGCCTATGTAATCTGCCTTGAGTCTACAAGAGAAAGGCAGTATTGTTGTTGTTGTTGTTGTTGTTGTTGTTGTTGTTGTTGTTGATGATGATGATGATGATGATGATGATGATGATGATGATGAGTGGGAGATGGGAAATCTCCAGTTTGAATCTCAAAATTCAGCTAGGAAACACATACTGGTTGACCTTAGGCAAGCAGAGTCTCTTCACCTCAACACTTCATATACAATATGGGAATCATACATTAGAGAGCCAGGATGGCGTAGTGGTTTCGGACTTCTACTTTGACCTAGAAGATTCTAATCGCTATTCAGCCATGAAGCTTCCTGGGCCTTTCATTATCTGTCAGCCTCATGTACTTCACAGGGTTGTTGTGAGGAGGGAAGGAACCATGTACACCACCCTGAGCTCCTTGGAGGAAGGCTGGTATTAAAAAAAATGTGGAAAAAATTAGTTCTAAGGATTGCTGAGTTTACCTGTTGGGCTTTGGAAACAAAGAAAGCCCTGTATCAATGAACACCCAGTTTACCTTGGCACACAGCCTCAAGCACACACCCTCAATCAGCTACTTGGAGTTCAATCTTATGCATGTCTACTCAGAAGTCTACTTATACATGTCTACCCATTATAGTCAATGGGGCTTACTCCCAGATGTGTGTAGATAGGATTGCAGCCTTGGTCAGAGTGCAATCGCTTTTCAGGGGGAAGAGAGAATGTAGGAAACTGACGGTGCAATCCTGTGTATCTTCTGCGCCGGGGCAGCACGTGCTGCCCCGGCACTGGGTGTCGCGCAAGTGCCCTAAAGCACTTGTACGACACCCGGCGAGCAAGCAGCAGCCTGCGCTGCTCGCTCCACCATCTCTCTGGCCCTGCACCAGCTGGAGCAGGTAAGACTTACGCCGGTCAGGACAGGGGCGGGGGAGGGTGGACTGGGCGGCAAGGGAGGGCAGCCATTGGCCGCCCAGGGCCTGGAGGGGGTGGGGATACCAGGGGCCAAGATCCCTGGTATCCAAAGTTCCCTCCAGGCCCCAGATATGCCGGCCATGTGGGTGTTACTGTGCACGAGATCTAGAGTTGACAACGGTGGAAGGGGACAATTGTCCGCTTCTCCTGAGTTGTTCCCAGGCTGCCCCGTGGCAGCTCGGGAACTCGATAGGATACGGCGGCCGGCCCTTTAGGCCAGCCACTGTATCCTACACAGGATTGGGCTGTGAATCCAGTCTCCTGATATAGCTGGCCTGACACCCAAGTAGTGACCCCTGTTTGCATGTGAGGTTCCGGGGATCTTCACGGGAAAGCCTGCTTCCCTATGCATATGGCCCCTAGTGTGATCAGGGCAGCTAAATATTATCAGTACATACACTGCAACCTTCAGTGAAAGATGCTTTAAATTGTTCCACTTTATGGCTGTGACCCTGTGGCAATCTGTTCATACACAGTGGTCCACCACAGATATCTCCACACTGCCCCAAGTACCATAGAAATGGTCTGCAGAGGGGGAAAAAAGTAACACCCAATGTCCACAATGAGCTTCTCCATATGAACACGAAGTTCATATGCACACAAAGCATTTAAGTGCCCTCTAGGTAGCAGGTGTAACATATACACTGGCCCACTTGTTCAAATCAATATGACAGCTACTGTATATGAATCCTGTATGTGTAAGTCCTGTATGTGTAAGTCCACTAGAGATCAGATTGGTTCCTGCTCTGTCCAGTTGCTGATTGCAGCTGAAAACACATGTATTTTCTTTAGCCAATGGGGGTTAGGTGTGTGTGTGTGTGCGTGCGTGCGTGCGTGTGTGCGCGTGCGCGCGCGCGCTCACGCACGCATGCGTGTGTCTTGTGTTACCTTATGGTTTTTCTGTTACCACTGCCTGGTGCTGTGTTTTTTTTTTGTTCTTGGCTGTCTTCATTGTAATTCTGTTTTCTAAGTACAGTATTTGCTATTGTATTATTGGGTTGTTGTTGTTGTTTTAATTTTGCTGTAAGCTGCTCCTGTGACGGGGAAGGGAAAGACCAGATATGAATATTTTAAAATAAATAAATATAAAATAAAATATATTTTGTGCAGTGTGCATGGTGTTTGTGTGTGTGTGTGCGCGCGTGCACATATGTTTGTGTACTGAGTGCTTCATTGCAGAATCAACAATTTCTATAATAAAGCATGACTTTCCAAGGCATATTAAATAATTTTGTAGCTGGCAGTAAAGCCTAGAACTGTAGCAAACTGATGGCCCAACCCTACTCACAATTTGCACCAGCAGAACGCGGTTTCCGCCAGCGTGTCACAAAAACGTCATCAAGCGCTTTGCAACAGCGCAGAAGACTGGTGTGCCAGCGGGATGGCCAGAGCTTTCCCGTGCATGCCGGAGAGCTCAGGGGCACCCACCGGAACAGATAAATCATGCAGGGGGGCTTAAAATTGTAGGGGAGAATAGGGAGGGGTGAAATGGAGCAGGGGAGCAATGGGGGCGGGGTGGGCGGACAAAGCCCAGGAGGGGAGTAGGATCGGCAGTGCTGGCGCATGCCATATCCAAACCCCCTTTCAGGGCCTGATCCGCTGACATGGATCAACACAGACCTGCGCCAGCAACATCACTGGCGAAGGCCCATGTTGACCCGATGCCACTGCTGGGGCATACCCCGAGAACTCCAGCATGCAAAACTCCCCAATCAACCATGCTGGAAAGTCTAGAATCAGAGAGAGGAAGATTGGAAACAGGGAGAGAGACGTATGGCTGGCTGTTTCATGGTGAAGACTCCAACCCAGGCCGTTTAGCCCAGCAGTATGATCCAAGTCATGTTTACTCTGAAATAAGCACCTTTTTTCGGTTCAGTGGGTTTTACTCCCAAGAAGATGTGCGTACTGAAACATTTTGTTGCAGTACCCTTACTTACTTCAGCTCATTTTCCAACATGACCAGCAGGTTGGAGCACGATGGAATTCCTTCCTGGTTCCATACAACAGCAATCCCATCTGCAGAAATTAGAAATGGGGCAAGACAGCAATGTTGCAAGGATGGGATAGTGGGAACAATTCAGAGCATCCCCCTGAAACACCTTTCTGTAAGTGTATCTATAAGATACCATTCATGACCTCCCCCCCCCCCCTGCCATTTTGGATTCTCAGAGGCTACAGTCCCAGTCTAGCAATCGTTCCTGGGCATCCGGAGATTCCTCCTCACCTCAGCAGCTGCTCATGAAGATGTATCCATATAGCTGTCCCTATGAACCTTCAACTTCAATCTGTTCTCCTCAGCCCAACATTTCAGGTTGCAGTTTGGGCTACATGGCAGAATTGCACTATATACCTATGTTCACACACACACACACACACACACACACACACACACACACACACACACACACACACAGAGAGAGAGAGAGAGAGAGAGAGAGAGAGAGAGAGAGAGAGAGAGAGAGAGAGAGAGAGAGAGAGAGAGAGATGAATTTACTTTTTAAAGATGTTCACTTTGATCTTTTCTTGCACTTCTGTGTTAGCACACAAGTGCACCAGATTAGGAGCACAGGACGACGGATCTGTCCTTATCTCAACTTGCCTGCAAATCGAGGCAGATCTTCCTTGGCTAAACTCCTTGGAGGAGCTAGTGGTGCATTTAATGAGCAAGTCTCCCTCAGGCACAGTTGCCCAGGCTGGCACAAGAGCTGCAACATGCCGGCAGGGATGAATCAAAACCCATAATGTATTTTCAAGCATCCTGTAATCTTACTTTGTGTTGCTCTGAAGTGGAACAGGCTTGTTTTCTACAGGAAATGATGCGAAACAGTCTGAGAACAAGGAGCAAGATCATGATGCTCACTTATCTGAAGCAACAAAGCACAACCAATAGATGCCAGCTTCCTCGCAAGGTACCTGGCCTATTAATGACCTGCACAAAACCCCGCTTAATGCATTGCCGCTGTAGCTCTCTTGCCATCCAACAGAACTGCCTATTCAAGGGCAGTCAGTAGGAAAAATGTTGGCTGTCTTTGAGAAAGTGGTGAAAGATAAGGAGCCGGAGAGTTTGACAGAGCGTTCAAGGTTGCAGTTTAGCATGAAATAAACATGTGTTTGAAGGCTTTGACGCATAGTTTCCCGGTGCCGAGCTGGTGGAAAGTGTTTAGAATGCATCAGGCAGCATAAAAGCCACATATCACTAGCACCTACTGAATTGCAGATGTTTGGGAAATAAATCCATATGCAGTGGGTTTAGAAACTCCCTAACCAGGATTTAAAAACAAAACAAAAAACCAGTTGAAAACCTGTTAGGATCAAAGCTAGGCTTTGCAGATGTTCATTACGGTGTTTTTTTTCTCTTATTTTTCTTTGGCTTCTATGATTTCAACAATTACTGAAAAGAACAAAATGTTACACTTCATCGGCGCTTCTTTGATTGCCGCAATTTGCTCTATTGCGATCTGTTCTCCTTTCCTTTGTGCGACACAAGGCAGCCTCTCTGACACCCTCCCCAAGCAGAGCTCAAGCGCTCACACTTCCACGTGTGACACCCAGCTTGTGACCAGGGATCAGTGCCGTCCACAGAGCATCCAAAACAACGGCAAAACTACCATTGGGTGTCATAGAATTGAGTTGCACGTCAGGCATACTGAAACTTGAGTCTGTGGTTTCTGCCACTCTTTGAACCTTCCCTTAAGGCTCCTAGCCAGCACCAAACAGCTATTTCATGAGTTGCTCTGTGGAAAGCCGTGAACATTAATCATGTGACCTAAGGGTCTGTAGTGGGGAGGATACAAGAGAGAACCTAAGCTTTATTAATTACCTCAATACCCCCCCCTTCTTCCAAGGAGTTCAGGTTAGGCTGAGAGATGGTGGCTGGCTCAAGGTCACCCAATGAGCTTCATGGATGAGAGAGGATTTGAACTTGGGTATCCCCAAGCCTAATAAGAACATAGCATAAGAAGAGCCTTGCTGGATCAGGCCAAAGGCCCATCTAGTCCAGCTTCCTGTATTTCACAGTGCCCTCACCAGATGCCTCCGAGAGCACACAGCCAACAAGATAACCTGTTTCCTGTTGTCACTCCCTTGCACCTGGCACAGAGAAAACCTACTTCTAAAGTAATCCAGATAGAGAACCACAACATTACATTGGCTTTTGCTTAATGGTGCAATTCTGCTTAGCCCGGCGCTGGTGGAGCGAGCGCTCTGCCAGCACAGGGTGTCGAAAACATAAGGCATGTTTGTGGCACCCGCGGAGTAAGTGGCGCCGGCACCAAGGTCAGCACCACTCACTCCGCCGCTGGATGAAGCCCGCACCACCAGACACATGTAAGTCCTGCATTGTAAGACAGTAGGAGGGAGTGGGGAGGGCTGGCTGGAGTGGTTGGGGAGGAGGCGATTGGCCAGCCAGACCAGGAATAGGGCAGGGATATTGGCGGTAAACTCCATGGCGGATCCTACGCTGGATTGGACTGCCTATATGCTGTTATGATCTTCTAGGGTGTGGCTTATGCCAGCATAGTTCTTGCAGAGTCTTATTGCAGGCTATGACACCTGCATTTGCAATCACATTATAATGCTCACTGCAGTGCATCAACTGTGTAGGGTCACACTTTATAAGTACGGTAGTTCTGTAGTGGCTGAAAATGCCAGCACTGTGGTCATTCCCGCACCCCTGGCCCCTGTCCTGCTCCCAGAACACTTTTGATCTGTCCCATCTATGAGAGAGACAAGGGAACGTGTGTAGCCATGCTGTTTAAAGTGAAAGGGTTTTTGACTGTTAATAATAAGCAACAGACCTTGGCAAGGTGTAGGACACAGCCAAATTACCTGGAACAGCAGTGTGTAGGAATGTCAAGTGTTAAGCTAGATCGCTGCAGGAAAAAAAATGCAACGGAGCATTTTTACACACTGGAGGAAATAGGAAAAGAGGACAAATAGTGATTTTTCAGTCTCAATGCACTTTTTAAGTACCGGTATGTCTTTGCCTATTTAACTTATATGCAGAGTACATTATGAGAAATGCAGGGCTGAATGAATCGCAAGCCGGAATCAAGATTGCCGGGAGAAATATCAACAACCTCAGATATGCAGACGATACCACCCTAATGGCAGAAAGTGAAGAAGAACTAAAGAGCCTCTTGATGAGGGTGAAAGAGGAGAGTGCAAAAGTTGGCTTGAAACTCAACATTAATAAAACTAAGATCATGGCATCTGGGCCCATCAATTCCTGGCAAATAGAAGGGGCAGAAATGGAAGCAGTAACAGATTTTACTTTTCTGGGCTCCAAGATCACTGCAGACGGAGACAGCAGCCATGAAATTAAAAGACGCTTACTCCTTGGAAGGAAAGCTATGGCAAACTTAGACAGCATAATAAAAAGCAGAGATGTCACCATGCCAACAAAAGTTCGCATAGTCAGGGCGATGGTGTTCCCAGTAGCAATGTATGGTTGCGAGAGTTGGACCATAAGGAAGGCTGAGCACCGAAGAATAGATGCTTTCGAACTGTGGTGCTGGAGAAGACTCCTGAGAGTCCCTTGGACTGCTAGGAGATCAAATCAGTCAATTCTAAATGAAATCAAGCCTGACTGTTCCCTGGAAGGACAGGTGTTGTTGTTGTTCAGTCGTTAAGTCGTGTCCGACCCTTCGTGATCCCATGAACCATATCCCGCCAGGCCTTCCTGTCCTCCACTATCTTCCTGAGTTCGCTCATTTTCATGTTTGTTGCATCGGTGATGCTGTCTAACCATCTCATCCTTGGCCTTCCCCTTCTCCTTTTGCCTTCAATCTTTCCCAGCATCAGAGTCTTCTCCAGAGAGTCCTCTCTTCGCATTAGGTGGCCAAAATATTTGAGTTTCAGCCTTAGTACCTGTCCTTCCAGGGAACAGTCAGGCTTGATTTCATTTAGAATTGACTGATTTGATCTCCTAGCAGTCCAAGGGACTCTCAGGAGTCTTCTCCAGCAGGACAGGTACTAAGGCTGAAACTCAAATATTTTGGCCACCTAATGCGAAGAGAGAACTCTCTGGAGAAGACTCTGATGCTGGGAAAAATTGAAGGCAAAAGGAGAAGGGGAAGGCAAAGGATGAGATGGTTAGACAGCATCACCGATGCAACGAACATGAAAATGAGCGAACTCAGGAAGATAGTGGAGGACAGGAAGGCCTGGCGGGATATGGTTCATGGGATCACGAAGGGTCGGACACGACTTAACGACTGAACAACAACAACAAATGTCTTTGCAAAAGATCAGCTGAGCATGTGGAGAAAGGGTCTGTCAGTGGCGACTCACTACAACAGCCAAAAGCAAAGCATGATCTTGCCAGAGACAGCATGAGGTGGACTATGAAAATGTGACTCAAATGAGAAGGGGTGGATGTCATCATTCTTGGAAATATAGGGGTTTCATAGCAGAGCAACAGTGGAATACCCCCCTCCAGTGGTAAAAAGAATTATCCCAGGCTAGATTGCTATCAATAAAAGACACACACAGGCAGAGGCTGGGAAAAGTCACAAAAAGAAAGTTTACTTACAGATTGCAGTTGCATATACAGGTGTCCCCCACTTTTTTTTATTTACAATATTTTTACCCCGCCTTTCTCCCCAAAGGGACCCAAGGCGGCTTACAACATGAAAAATACAATACAAAAAGATGGATTGCTTAATGACGGATTGCTTAACAACGATCCGGATATATGACGGAGGTCCCCAGTAAAAAAAAGAGCAAAGAATTTAAATCCCACTGACCTCAATAGGAGTTGCTTCTGAAGAAACGTCCCTAGGATTGAACTGTTACATGCTTAAGCTAGATGGACTGCCATTAGATTGACCCAGCCGGGGCAATTTGGAAATTCTTATGACCACCAGATTTCCTTTTCCCCTACAAGTGTATCATGTCAAAATACAAAGGGGATTGGACAAATGCATGGAGGACAAGGCTATCAATGGCTACTAGTCATGATGGCTATGCGCTACCTTCAGCTCTAGTGGCAGTCTGCCTCTGAACACCAGTTGCAGGGGACCAATGACAAGAGAGAGGTCTGCCTTTCTCTCCTGCTTGGGGGCTTCCCAGAGGCAGCTGGTGGACCAATATGGGAAGCACGTTACTGGACTTGGCTGCTCCAACAGGGCTCTCCTTATGTTCTAATAATATTGTTTCTTTGGCTTGCGCTTATCTTCTGCCCTGAATCTCAAATGTAATTCAGGAAAATTGAATGAAGCCTCGTGCCATTTAAAGGCAACACAGAGCACCAGAGGGAAAGGTGACAAGCTATCTTTTACTGCACTGCTGTTACTCATTCGTGCCAATTAGCTTTTGCTAGATACATTTGGTAGAGCATTGCAAAGTGCATGGCAGGGAGTATGTGAAGCCTCTCAAGGCATGGTTTAGATCATCATTATTTTGCTTAATAACATTTCAGATAATGCCATGAACATAATTATTAGTAGAACGAGGTTCGCTGATAGAACGCAGACATGCTTTATTATTTGGATCTTCTTATCTTGTAGACATGACTAAGCTCTTCTCTTGTTATTTTCATAAACGGGTAATGTTTGGAGAAAAAGGAATTAACATCTCTGTTGTGTTGATTGTGAGACAATAGAATGCTCATGAACATTCCCCGTGGTGGCAGATGACTCACACATCTGTCAGGTGTGCAGCATTAGCTCCCAGAAACCTCTCGCATATGCTGGGTCCTATGAAGAATTGCTGTCTTCATGATGTCAATCACTTTGATGGATGGCCTTGAGGTGTTAATGAGTATGCTTCACAAATATTTGTGTTCTGCCAAAATCTCTGTCTCACATCAGTAGGTGCAGAGACTTAAGTGCAGCATTTGGAAAGAACATGGCACTTCAGAAGGACAGCTCTCCTCCTGAGTCACACAGGCTCATGTTTTTGAAGATCCTCAGTTCTCTTCAAGCCATTTGGAGAATCACTTTTGCAGAAATGTCTTTCAGTGATTGACACAAAAATGACTTCTGATTCCTTTTATTTTTGTCACTCATCCCTCTGTGTGTGTGTGTGTGTGTGTGTGTGTGTGTGTGTGTGTGTGTGTGTGTGTGTGTGTGTGTGTGTGTGTGTTTACTCTTCAGTACAGTTTAGGAGAACATAAGAACATAAGAACATAAGAAGAGCCCTGCTGGATCAGGCCAAAAGCCCATCTAGTCCAGCTTCCTGTGTCACACAGTGGCCCCACCAGATGCCTCAGGGAGCACACAAGACAACAAGATACCTGTGTCCAGTCGCCACTCCCTTGCACCTGGCACAGAGAAAACCCACTTCTAAAACCAGAAGGTTGCTTATGGCTTGTAACCTGTGATGGTCTTTTCCTCCAGGAATCTGTCCAAACCCCTTTTAAAGGCATCTAGGCCAGATGCCATCACCACATCCTGTGGCAAGGAGTTCCACAGATGAATTACACGCTGGGTAAAGAAATATTTTATTTTGTCTGTTCTAACTCTCCCTCCACTCAATTTTAGTGCATGTCCCCTGGTTCTGGTGTTGTGCGAGAGGGAGAAGAATTTCCCTCTATCCACTCTCTCCATCCCATGCATAATTTTTAAGTCTCAATCATGTCCCCCCTCAGGCGCCTTTTTTCTAGGCTGCAAAGCCCCAGACGCTGTAGCCTTTCCTCGTAAGGGATGTGCTCCAGCCCACGAATCATTCTGGTCGCTCTTTTCTGCGCCTTTTCCAATTCAACTATATCCTTTTTGAGGTGTGGTGACCAGAACTGGACACAATACTCCAGATGTGGCCTTACCATCGATTTGTACAAAGGCATAATGATATTGGCCGTTTTATTCTCAATCCCTTTTTTAATGATCCTGAGCATGGAATTGGCCTTCTTCACAGCCGCCGCACACTGGGTCGACACTTTCATCGACCTGTCCACCAGCACCCCAAGATCTCTCTCTTGATCCGTCACAGACAACTCAGAACCCATTAGCGTATATGTGAAATTTTGGTTTCTTGCCCCAATGTGCATCACTTGCACTTACTTACATTGAAGCGCAAAGGAGGGCACAGGGTAGGAGGTGTGGTCTAGTGGTTGAGCTGCCACCTTGCCTGAAGAACAATTAGGTCAGGATTGGTTCAAGACAACTGGAAGCTGAATCTGAAATTTGGACCACTGTATTCAATTCACACTAGAGACAGAAGAAATGAGAGACTTGGTCTTGTGTGTAGTACTGTCATACAGACCAGGAGCCCTAATCGTAGAAAAGTGACAGCAAGCCTAGCCAAGTAGAAAGGGTGCCTGTGCACCTCTGCCATCCCCTCTCCACTGCTGCTGCTGCCACCTCTGTGGTGGAGGCACATGTGTGCAGCCCTCCCTACCCCCTCCTCCACATCAGTTTGGAGGCAGAGGAGGAGAGGCAACAATGCAGGTGATTTATGGTAGCAGTGGTGCCCTCTTAGCCCATCAGGTCACTTCTTCAATGAACAAAAAAGAAGATGATGACGACGATGGCAGCAGGGGTGGTCCTCTTCCTGGCTAGTGAAGGGGGTCACCAATACTGCCTCTTGCTGCCAATACCGCGCGCCCCCCCAGTTTGCCCACTTTACCTGTTTCCTCCACCTTGCTCTTCTGCTTTGTTCTGAAATAGCAACGCAAAACAGGAAGAAGGAAGCTGAGAGAAGTGGAAGGGAGATGCTTCTCCCAACTTTCTTGTTTCACTCTGCCTTGTTGCTCCATTTCAAAGCAGCAAAGCAAGGGGGAAGAAGTAAGGGGACAGATGGGAGCTGGGAGCCACCTGCACCCATCCGCTGCCTGAGGCAGTCTGCCTCACCTGGACTCATGGCTGGACCTGCTTTGAGTGTGAGACAAGATACAGTACATCTGCATGATACTGTATCTACCTCTGGCATTTCCACTTAAAAGGAATGCACATAGGAAGTACCTGGGAAGTACCTTTGCAATGGGTCCTTTTGGAGAACTACTGCCAATCTGAGTAGATAATACTGAGCTCAAATGGATCAATGATCCTTATAAGGCAGTCTTATACATTCCCTAAAAAAGGCAGGTAGTTTTTATGATGACAGTCCAAAGCACACCCATGCTGACTCTGCAATCATTCCCATTGGGCATATGTATGAATCATTGATTGGATTGATTGACTCTATAGTCGCTAGAATGCCCTTACCACAGTGTATGCTTATGCACAACTGTGTATGCTTACCCACAACATGTGTCATTTCCTCTCCTTACCATGCCTCAGCACAGCTCTGCAGGACGGGCAGCCCAATCCTGTCTACAGGATGCAGCAGCACACATAAGGCGCCTGCCGCATCTTATGCAGAATTGGTCCTGTCCTGGTGCAGCCGGCGGCCTCCTCGGGGTAAAGGGATGTTTGTCCCTTTACCCCGAGTAATGCATCCACTGCCCTGATGGGCTTACTTGAATGCACACCAGCAATTTTATTGGCATATACAGGTGGGCCCCCATATCCACTGATTCGCTATCCACGGTTTCAGTTATCCACGGATTGTGGGGACCCCCCCAGGCTTTTACTTTTTTCCCAGTAAGCTTCATTTCTTCCTTAAAGAAACAGGAGAAGCAGCCTCTGACTGCTTATTACAGTCAAGTAGAATGAGACTAAGTACTAGAGAGGCTCTGCAAGGTTAACAGAAATCTTGCAGAGCCTCTCTAGGACTTAGTCTCGTTCTACTTGCCTGCAATGGAGGCTGCTTCTCTGTTTGTTTTAAGGAAGAAACAAAGAAACAAAGCTTGCTGAAAGAAAAATAAGAGCTGGGGGGGGGCAAGCCTGCCTGCCTGCAGGGGAGGCAGGGTGGGAGGGCCTAAGGAAACCATGGAGGGTGTGTTCGCTCTTATCCACGGTTTCAAGTATCCACGGAGGGGCCTGGAACATATCCCCAGCGGATATGGGGGCCCACCTGTATTTGCCCATGTAAGGCCCAACAAGCCCAGGAAGGGGACTAAGATATGGTGGAGGAGGCCTTCCCCCTTCCCCGGCCCAATCTTCCAATCACCCCCCCCCCCAGAATTCCACCCTCCTCCCACTCCTCCGCCACCCAGTGGAGACTTACCTCTCCACTATGGCGCTGCTGTCTTCTGCGGTGTCGAAGGTGTGGCACAAGCCTCTCCACCAGCGCCGCTTACTCTCAGAGTGCTGCAAACGTGCCTTATGACACCCTAGATCGGAGTTTGCGACATGTGTCACAAATGTAAATAGGATTGTGCCGTAAGACATCTACTGAAGATGGCTGTTTCTGCCATACTGATGCTGCTTGTATCCTCCTCAATGTGCGTGTGCATTGTCCAGTATCAGGTTATTAAAGTCAGTGCATCACAACGATGACAGATTAATGGGGCATTAAGAAACCCCACCCTCAAAAATGAATAACTATTTAGGATTGGCTTCCAGATATTATTCTTCATAGTAGAAATGCCCTAAAAAACCCAGAATTCTTACATAAGTCAAGAGTGTCTCACACATTTGTAGGAGAAAACAATAAGATTACCTACAGATTAGTGGAATTCCCTCAGTCAGAAGTCTGTTGGCTCATTTACTGTCAGTCTCTAGCTCTTCTTTCCAAGATTAGATTTTGAAGCATTGCATTGTGTCCTTTTATTTAGAGAAGTGAATCGGGTAATATTCAGAATCAGTGGGCCATATAATCTGATTAAGGAAGTTGATCAGATCCTTCTGCAGCGCGAGGCAATCAGAAGAAGCAAAACAGAAGGCACTTCAAAATAAGCTTTCAAAGGTTTGCGATACTCAGATGAGCATATTCAGCTCCACACAGAAAATACAAAAAGAAGCTCTGGAAATTATCTAACACTGAATGTGTCTGAATACAAATATGAAATCGCCAAACGTAAACATCAGAAGGCATTTTCTTATCATGGAAAAACATGCTGGAAATTGATAAGGAACCTTGTACCAGACAAAATGCCCAATCCAACAGCTTCAGGGCACGTGGCATACATAGACTTGAACGCATGCACAGAGTTCTGTGGGCGCATCGGCTCCCCCATTCATTTCCATGGAAGAAGACAGGGAAGATTTTGGAAGATTTGTCCCCAATGGTGAAGTGAGGGAGGGGGAGTCATCTTGTGCAGGGCTCCCTGTTTGCCTTTTCACTCGCTCTGCCTCTGAGGTACACAACAGTATTGGAACCCCTCATGAAGAAGTCAGTATATGGATTCTCCTTTTCCCTGCAGAAGACTGAATGACAACCTGCCTGTGATCCGTGCTTCTATGCATAGCTGACTGTGCCACAGTTTGGTCTGATTTGCCTCAAGCCTTTCACCATGGACTCTGAGGGGAGGAGTTAAGGGGGTACAACCTGGGTCCAGGGCCAAAAATGGGTCAAAAGGGGACCCCGGAGCAAAAAAGGGGGGCCCAGAAGCCAAATTCACATGAAGGGAAGGGGCCCAAAAGAAACTTTGTACCTTTGATAAAATCCCTCTGAGTGGCCCTGCTTTTCACCATTTGTGCTCTAACCATCTCCCCTGCCACATCATCTATCCAAGAGTAGCCTGCTGTCATTGCAGAGGAAGGGAGCACATAGGACCTGTTGAGTGGATGTCAGGTCTAAACGTGATGTGACAGTGGCGTGATTGTTTTTCAAGGGGAATGGATTGGACGAGGAAAGGGAGACTCGCTGCAAAGGAGGCAGGGAAGAGCGATGGCAGCAGCAGGTGGGCAGACAGTTACCTTCAGACACCAACATGGGCACACATGTGCCCCTGGGTCCTGCAAAGGATCCCTGGTCAAAAAGAGCTACACCCGCGGAGTGAAAATGAGCACAAGAGAGTCCCGTTCTGCATCCCTCCCTTTGCCTTTCTTCCTTTCTCACCAGTTGGTGCTGAACATGACCACTGATCCTGCTGGTCACTGTGAAGAGCCTGGCTGGGGAAAAAAGGTCCAGTCTGGTAGGGGCAGCAGCAGTGCTGTGCCAAATGGTGATCAGCACCAGCTGGAAGAGACAGACGGGAGGGAGGCAGCTGCGATGACCACAGAAGAGGGGAAAATAATAGATGAGGAGGTAGCAGGTGTCTTGTAGAGACTCTGGGGCCCATTGAAGTGGGGCCCTCACTCAGCTCAGTCTTGTAGTGACTCTGGGGCCCATTATGAGAGGGAGAGGGAGCCACAAGAAGTCAACCTGAAGTTGTCCCTGTTTGCAATTAATATACAAGAAAGAGACACACTTCCAAGTTACTCCCTCGGAGCAATGCACTGGTTTTTCATTTATTTCCAATCCTGTAATCCAGTCGTTTCCCTTGCACATCGTGTTTCTGCAGTTTCAGAGTGTGTTAAACTGCTCCGTATCAAATATAGCTATTCAATTAGAAAGAATTAGAAATAAAATTACCAGTTAAGAGAATGGTCCTCAAATCTCATTATTGGAAAGTTATGATCGACTCTACGAAAAAGGTCATTTTTTACAGCTGGTCTTGGAGAATTCTGTTCTCTTCAACCACAGTGATAAATTACATTTGAAAAGTGCTTTGGAGACCTTTCCTTTGTCTCCAACAAGAAGGCCTTCTTCCAAGACTTTTACTGCACTGAAACATTCACTAAACATTCACAGCCTTGGTCACCCTGTTGGATGATCTTCGCCGAGGACTGGACAGGGGGAGTGCATCCCTGTTGGTCCTTTTGGACCTCTCGGCGGCTTTTGATACCATTGACCATGGTATCCTTCTGGGTCGGCTGGCCAAGTTGGGACTTGGGGGCACTGCCTTGCAGTGGTTCCATTCCTACTTGGCTGACAGGTCCCAGATGGTGATGCTGGGAGAAGCCTGTTCGGCGCCCTAACCTTTACAGTGTGGGGTGCCACAGGGTTCTTTCTGTCTTTTTAACATCTACATGAAGCCATTGGGGGAGATCATCCGGGGATTTGGAGTTGGGTGTCACCAATATGCTGATGACACCCAGCTCTATCTCTCCTTGCCATCCCGTTCTGGGGAGCCTGTGGAAGTCCTGGAGCGCTGTCTGGAGGCGGTTGGGGTCTGGATGAGGGCTAATAGGTTGAGATTGAATCCAGAAAAGACAGAGGTCCTACTGGTCAGGAAAGCTTTGATGCAGGTACTGAGTCATCTGCCCGTTCTGAATGGGGTTGCACTCTCCCTGCAGGAACAGGTGCGCAGTTTGGGAGTACTTCTGGATTCACAGCTCTCCCTGGAAAGCCAGGTGGCAGCTGTGGCCAGGGGTGCGTTTGCCCAGCTTCAGCTGGTGCGCCAGCTGCAGCCGTACTTGACCACGGTGGTCCACGCCTTAGTGACTTCAAGACTGGATTACTGTAACACGCTCTACGTGGGGCTGCCCTTGAAGACGGTTCGGAAGCTGCAATTAGTGCAGAATGTGGCAGCCCGGGTGGTCGCTGGAGCTAGGTGGTTTGACTCTGTTGAACAGCTGCTTCAGTGGCTGCACTGGCTGCCGGTTCGCTTCCGGGCCCAATTCAAGGTGCTGGTAATGACCTTTAAAGCCCTTCACGGTTTGGGTCCAGGATATCTGAGAGACCGCCTTCTCCCATACATTCCAGCCCGCTCTCTTAGGTCATCTGAGGGGGCTCTCCTGCGGGTGCCACCTCTATCGCAAGTTAGAGGAGTGGCAACACGTGGGCGAGCCTTCTCTGCTGCGGCGCCACAGCTATGGAACTCCCTGCCAGGGGATCTGAGAACCACCCCCTCCCTCATGACTTTTCGGCGGGGGCTCAAAACGTTTCTGTTTCGTCTTGTGTTTGGGTGATGGGTTTTGTCTTGCGTTTTGGTGGTTGTCTGTCTCCAGTGCCTCAGTATGTTCTGCCTTGTTGTTTTTCTGCTTCACAGTATTACTTACCAGTGTATTTTATTGTTTTTTAATGTATTCTATGTACTGTTTTTAAATTACGTATTTTAACTGTTGTAAGCCGCCTTGGGCATTTGCCTCAGCATAGGAAAAGGGTATAATTCTTTTAAATAAATTAAATAAAAATAAATAAACAACTGCGGCAGGCACTTCAGATGTGGGCAAAAGGACTTCCCCAAAACTCTGTCATGACATTTCTCAGTTTTCCGTGAATGAGTTCTATAAGCACCTGGAAATTTGAGAGAAAGGTGCAATCCACAGGGCAGCCTTGCCATCAGTCACTTTCCTTCTGAATAGTCTGAGTCCCTGTAGTAATGCATTTTGCTGCTGTATCGGCAGGAATCATTATTGGGACTCAGTTCTGATGACGCTCGGCTATTTGATGTCTGCATAAAATAGTGAACTGGAAACACTGAATTAAACGAGCTATATTCCAAGTGTTCTCTGGCCAACACTTGTGTTCTCTTTTCTTTCTCTCCCCCCCCCCCCTTTAACCTATATCCTCTTAACTGCCTGGTTTTATGAGCTGAGACATTCAAGGAGTGTCTTGTAAGATTTTGCACAAAGTCCTGACACCAGCAGAAGGGGGAATTTGTCACTTTATACTGGTTCCAGGATCTGGCACAGCAACTATGTCGTCGCACAACTGTGCTACGTAAGGCAGCCTTGCCACCATTTTCCATGCTCTGAGACACCTCAGTTAGATTCAGTGTTTGAATGGGGAGAGGGAAAGGGCTCGATAAAACCCACAAGTTCCACCCCCACCCCCACCCCAATTTTAGCCAAATCATGCCTCCTGAAAACAATAGCTACAGGAGCCAGCACAAAATGTTCGGGGACCTAGCCCACTCTGGACCTTTTGTCATTAGAGCATGGGGGTGGTTATGGCAACTGACTGTAAATACAGCTGTCTTTAAAGGTGGCTCACAAACTCCAAGGTCAGCCAAGTTGTTCGCCAGGACCAACCAACCTGAGCATATCTTGCCAGAATTTTCACTGCCTCCCAGCTTGATTCTGGGTACACTTCAAAGTTTTGGCTTTGACCTGTAAAGCTCTGAAGGTTTATGTACCAGGATATCTGAAGTATCACCTTTGTCTATATGGACTTGCCTGAATGAGGTAATGGGCTGCACCCCATGAGCCACAGAGGCCAATCCTATCGTTTTCCCTGCCATAGCATGCATCTGCACCAAAACTACTGGTTGTACTGCATGCTGGGGGGGGGGAGTGATTGGGAGGCTTGGGAGCGGAAAGGTAAAGTATTTTCCCTTACCCCTATGTAACCCTCTTGATCACCAATGGGACTCCTCAGTCTTGTGCCAGCTCTTTAGCTGGCACAAGTCTGAGGAAACAAAAGGGACCATGTCAGCTGCTATCAAAGGGGATAGCATTCGATGCATGTCACCCACAACGGGTGCCACCCCCATCCACCTCAAACATGCCTCCCATCTTCCCCCATTCCATCCCATTCCGTTCCGTTCCACCCTCCCCCACCCCAGTCTATCCTCCCCACAGACTCACCTTCGACAGGCATTCCTTTCTCCTCCAGCATGTGTGGGGCTTCTCCGGTGGTGGTCTGGAAGCTTGTGGGTCCACAGGCTTCCAGAGGGCCTTTTGTGATGACCATAAAGCATCTACCACTGCCGGAACACTAGTTTCGGTAGCAGTAGAGCGCAATAGGATTGGACTGATAGTTTTGTGCCTGGCTCTGGTTTGAGGGTCTTAGAGCGCAATCCAAACCTACTTAGGCCACCATTGTAACCAGCGGCCACGCGAAAATGGGAGGCCCCAGAACAGAAAGGGGATTCAAATCCCCTCCAAAAGGGGAATTCAAAGGAGATTTGAATCCCCTTTCCGTTCTGGGGCCTCCCATTTTTGCTGGGCCGCTGGTTACAATGGCGGCCTAAGTATGTTTGGATTGGGCCCTTTGGGATCTAGTAAAAACAAAACCCCAAAGTAAAGCTACCAGCACTGCTATGGGGTGCAAGTGCACATTTGGGAGTGAGACAATCTTTTCACAACCATAAATCAAAAGGAGAGTGACTCCATAGTTATAGCTCTATGTGGGGGTTGTAACATTTGAAAACCATTCATCCCATAAATGACTTTGATCACATTGCACCATCGTGAAGACTTCCTTCCTACACAAATGAGGTGATCCATGTAGACAGCAATTTTATGACGTTGCAGTTTGCTCATGAAGACACCACTCAGTGCAAGCACTCCCACATCCAACTCTTGCTGGCCCAAACAACATTGCATCTGTGCAAAAGCACCACCAAAAGACATATATGCACTCACTCACTCACTCACTCACTCACACACACACACACACACACACACACACACACACACACACACACACACTTTAAAGTTTAGAGCATGGGCTGGTTCACACATGCATTCTCTAACTGTTTGCTTTTTCTTTTGCTCTTTTCACTTAGCAATCCTGGTCCCTGCTGAATTACCAAATTGCATTTTAAACATCCCCAATATAAGAAACACATCTAGCTTATCCATAAGGTCAACTGAGACAGTTGCCTCAGGTAGCAGATTGTGGGGGGCACCCACCCCCACCAGTTCGCTCGCCTCCACTAGTCCTCCTCCTCCTCCTCCTCCCACTCTCTGGATTGCAAAAGGAAGAGGGGGGATGGAGCAGTTGAGGAAATGTGGAGGAGAGGAGTATGTTGGGCTAGAGTGCTCTCTAGTCCACTATACTCCTCTCCTTCACACTTCCTCAACTGTTCAATCCCCCTCTTCCTTTTACAAACCATGGTGTGGAAAAAGCAAAGGATGGCACATCATCAGGTGAGGGAGAAGTTAACAGCCCAATCGTAACAAACCCCCCCCCCACTGAAGCAGCCCCGCCAATGAAGCATGTACTGCATCCGGGGGGGGGGGGGAGAGTCCTGGAAGCCTTTTCAAGTAAGGGAACTTTCATTTCAAGGTGAGCCCAGGGGTGTCACTAGGGGGGCAGGGGGTGGACACCAAAATGATTTTCTATTCTATTTGTTACCGGTGGCACGAAAACACACCACTGGTAGAAAATGCATTTTTCCCAATCCCTGCCGCAACTTGTCTGGGGGGTCGCAATTCCTAGGAGGCCTCCACATTGTGTGGTCTGGTATGGGAGGAGGTCCATGGTGACGCCATGAGATCTCGCCCTGGGTGTCACCAGCCCTAGGGACACCCTTGGGTAAGCCTCCACTGCCCCAATGGGTCTCCTTGGATCTGTGTCAGCCATTTTCCTGGCACAGAACCAAGGAGAGTAAGGGAGAAGGAATAAGGGAAGGAATTAAGATAGGGTCCTGGCATACACTGTGTGTCTTTCCCTCTCCCATTCTGCCTCCTACTCACCCCTCCCTACCCAGAAACTCCCCCATTCCTCCTTCCTCCACCATTTCTCCCATCACCTGCACCCACTGCCAGTGCCAACTTACCGGCACTGGCGGTGGGTGGGTCCTTCATTGGTATATACGCGGCTGCCAAACATGTGCCCTGGCAGACTCATCACAGACACTGTCACACTGTACGGGTTGCCCTTCTGCCTGCGAAATGCTTAGTTAGGATTGGGCCTAACATTTAGCAAGCTACCCCAGACACTGAGAGGTTGTGGGTTGCCCCTACGTAGAAGAATGTTGGTCACAGGGCAGGGATAGGTGGGTGTTGAGCTGGAAAGACAACTGACCTCTTCTTGTCTATGTATTAGGGGCTGTTCCTGTCCGTAGCCACTGTGCTCTAAATGTACAGACCAACCCTTTTCCCAGATTGCTCCCTTATTTTACATAAACTCATTTTCCTCCTAACTGAATGGCTGCAATGCAATCATGTCGTGTTAAATTCAAGTTTGGAAATATGAAATAACCAAACAGCTTCCAATTCCCAAATCATGAATATCAACATCGCAGCTTGTTTAACAGTCTCAGGGTCTGAGTGCAGCAAGTCAGTTAAAAGAAGGCTCCCAACCTATGAATACATTAAGGTTTTGGAATTGGAAAAATGACAAGACGAAGCACCAGGTGAGTCATTCAGTATTCCCAGCTTGCATTTTAGGACCAGAGTCCAATGCAGAAGGTGTGCGTAAACATATTTATTTCAATTGGTTTAGGCAAGCATGCCTTTATGTTGGGTTATCCTGCAAAATCTGAAGTTATTTGCTCAGTGGTGGCCATTATATGGTGTGTGCATTCTCTAGCTGAAGTGTTTCCAGTGGTTGAAGTTGCGCTGGGCTGACCCAGCCTGGCCACACATGCAGACAATTGGTCACTTGGAGAGGGAGAACATGTTGGCGGTGCCAGTGAATATGAGGGGATCCAAGAGTTGCATGCTATTGTTACCAGGTGTGCTTTTCAGAGCAAACATTAACATGCGCTCATGGGGAAAATCTACTTCATGTACTTCAGTAGTACTGCATCATGTGCCCTCACGAGATTTGGGCACCGCCATCTTGGACGGCGCTGAAACAAGGTACATTTTAGAAGCAACGGAGCCCGGAAAGCCCAGAACTGACCCGGGATATTTGACTGAATATGGGACAAGAAAGGTAAAAAGATTTTGTGGATGAGTGAGGCTGCACAAAGGACCACGGTTACCTATCCTTTTTCTTCTGATTTGTGTGTTCAGAGCATTGGGAACTGCAGGGCTAGAAACTCTTCTGTCAGACTTTTCATTGATTTGTCTGATTGGCTATGTTATTGATGGTATGTTCACAATGTATTATAAAAAAATGTAATGTGTTTTTTTCACATATATGCTTTTTATTTAAAGCACTCCTTTTACCTAATGGCTATAATTTATCTGTATTTTGATCATACAAACAGAGCATGAAAGGCCACCCTTTGAAAGGCTAATTTCAGGTGTATATTATTTCTTTGTTAATTTCCTTGTGATATATTTATATGTAATGTGTTTTTGTTATTGTAAGGCACTTCAGTTTTTTTTTTTTCAGGACAGTGAGACATATGCATTTATAAATAAAATAATAAATGGATGTTGGATTAATGTATGCAAAATAAGGGCCATTGTGCAAATGTTCTCAATTTGTGCAATGTCCACAAATTACAGAAATCAGATTACCTTGGAATAGAATTTGGATTCACTGAACTCTTGGCTCAACTGAAGTGAACATAAGTTTGAGTATTGAGAGAGGCGGTCTGAGAGACCTCCTACTTCCATACAGTCTGGCTCGTCCCCTTAGGTCATCAGAGAAGGCCCTTTTGCGGGTGCCATCGCCTAGGGAAGTGCGAGGGGCGGAGGCTAGAAATAGGGCCTTCTCAGTAGTGGCACCAACCTTATGGAATTCCTTCCCGTTTGATTTACAAACTGCTCCCGCCTTGGAGACCTTCCAGCAATGCCTGAAGACTTTTTTGTTTAGAGAAGCCTTCTGAGTCTTTGGCCTTTTTAACATCTTGCTGGTACAGGTGGGGTGCTGCTGCTCTTATGTTCTTGCTTTTAATTGTAATAGTGATCTCTTTTATTGTTTTTTAGATATTGTTTGTATTCGTTTTAGTTAATTGTTTTTATTGTTTTTTAAAAAGTGATTATGTTTTTTGTATTTGTATTTTTTTGTTGTAAGCCGCCTTGGGTCCCTTCGGGGGAAAAGGCGGGGTACAAATAATATAAATAGTATAGTATAAATAAAATAAATAAATATTGACTAGTTCTGGATTTCACCCAAGTGTGGAATCGAGCTTCCATGCAAGGATTGCTGGATTGGTACATAGTGGTATTGCCATACAGATCTCCTGGCTGGACTCCACATCCAGCAATTGGTGCTTTACACTCACCTTTTATGGGACGGGTACATTGAATTGAATACCCTCTAGAACAGGTGACTAAATGTGACTGATGACCATCCGATTTGGGGAGGCACAGATTAGCACATGTCCAGATCGCTGCTTCACAAGTGGATCTCTGGATTGAGGCCTTAGTGGCTTGTACAAACCATGTTGTACTTTAATTTGCCCACACTCCAGTTTTCCATAGGGGACGGCTTTGGTTCTGCCTGTATATTAATATACTTCTGTTGCTAGAAAATTGAAATGCACCACTAGTAATTATACCTACTTCTGCATAACATGTCAAAAATGTACTTTTGTAGCTGAGCAGAGAAGAAAACCCCTTCAGATTATTGGCATTTAGCTGTAAAGAATACATGTCTGCCATTATTTACAAGTGGTTTATCGCTTTCTTTTATGAATAGGTGTAAAGACGTTTGTTAATTATACACTATATGAGGGGAGAAAAACCCAGCCGTCTACTTACATATTTTGAATGCCCCTGTTTCTATATAATTACATCTAAGGTAAGATGAACAACCCTGTACTGCTATAATAGTAACAAATATGTATATATCCTAGTCTGATCTTGGAGTGGGCTATAAATGGATTTTCCACCTAGTTAATCAGAAACTCACTTTTCTTGTCGAAAGAGTTTCAATATTTCAGAGGTCTTTTCATTTGATTATACATGCAAATCACTAGGGAGGCCTGAAACACTGATCATGAAATTATTCATTCCTGCAATAGAAACTTAACAACCATAGCTACATAGTGAACAAGGCTTTTAAAATAATTCCCTGTTCCCCTCGGAGTATTGGTAATGGCTGTTGGAAGCACAGGGGTCCAATGCAACAGAGCCTTCAAGATAGCAGTGCAGGGGGGAAAGACAGGAGACTAAAGAAGGGTGTCTCTTTTGTGTCTCCCCATTCCTCCTGGCATTTAGGGGGCAAACTAGTAGGTCTGACGATGGAATGCCCTCACTTCATGACGGCAGCATAAAAGGAAGACTTATTTTATTTATTTCAACCATTTCTACTCGCCTGCTCCTTCTCCCCCACAATGGAGTGCCCAAGGTGGCTTCCAACACCATAAAAGCAACATGCATGCACAAAGGAACCATTGCAGATCTAATCTCAAAAGGAGACCAATCATGGACTATTACGCTTCTGTGACTTGGCATCTCTACCATCAGTCAAAAGGTGGCTGCAGAGCAGGTGATGGGCTATGAGTCAGCTTCTTTATCATCTGTCGGCCCCTAAGCCCATTTGCAGCTCCTTCTGTGTCCTCCTAGAAGGGTAGAACTTGGATTATGACATCAGCTTCCAGGGATCAGAAGAAACTACCATATACTGAACCCATGTAAACATTGTTTTGAGGGGGTCTTTTTTGCGTATGACTATTTATTTAATATGTATCCTACATTTCTTCCATTATGGAGCCCAAGGCAGTGTGCATAGGGTTCCCAGGCAGTCACCCATCCAGCCACTGACCAGACCTAAACTTGCTTAGCTTCAGCAATATGACTGTCTCACATGCCTCCAAGCAGGCCTCCAAGGCTGTCCTCAACTTCTAGGTGTTGATATGGGAAGAAGCTTGGAGTTCCCTGGCCCTACGTCATGCAGGACTATAAAGGTGAGAACCAACTATTTGAACTGAGTCCAGAGATTGACCAAGAGCCAGTGACATTATTTCAACAGGGGAGAAATGTGCTGCAAATCTCCATTCCCAGTTAGCAACCTAATCACCAGATGCTGTGATAACTGGAGTTTCCAAGCCATTTTCAAGGAGCAGCCCAATGTACAGTATGCTACAACAATCTAGTCAGGATGGTACCAGCATGGATTCCTGTGGCCAGGCTATTTCTGTCGAGGAGTGACACCTTGTTGCAAAATGGTATGCTTGTGACTAGCCAAAAGTTGGAATAACTTTTCTAAAATTCCCATACTAGGAGAGGCCTCGTGACCAACTCATTCAAGATGACTGAGATCACCCCCTCCCATCAGGAGGAATTTGTCACCTCCTGAACCCAGAAGGTCAACCTTTGCTGAAAGTGGACCCAGAAGGTCAACCTCTGTAAAAGGTGAGGAGGGGCAAGAGGTCAGGTAGTCAGTCACACTATTCCTACCCACATTGACCAGATGCTACTCCAAACACATCCACAAGAACTGCAGTTCAAGTGGAGTTCAGATCTCTACAGCTATGAACAATGCTTTCCTTTAAGTAAAGGTAAAGGTGACCCCTGACAATTAAGTCCAGTCATGTCCGACTCTAGGGTGTGGTGCTCATCCCCATTTCAAAGCCAAAGAGCCAGCGTTGTCCGAAGACGCCTCCGTGGTCATGTGGCCGACATGACTCTCCTTGCCGCAGCGCGAAGCATGCAGCTGGAACACAGAGCGCTGTTTACCTTTCCACAAGCGGTACCTATTTACCGTATTTATTGGCCTATAAGACGCACTTTTTTGTCTGCATTTGTGACCCAAAATAGTAGGGTGCGTTTTATACGCCAATACTAAAAAATCCCTTTTCCCCCCTTGCCCGTTTTAAAGCATTTTCGGGCTTACTGAGTTTTTCCGGAGCCAGAGAGCTCCCTTGTGCTTTCTTCCCTAACTAATCTATCCGATCTACAGCTGTTTGTCAGGTTTAATTTATGCACATGCATGAGTTGAGCTTCTCAGCAGCCAGCAGAGGGCGCTGTGCTCAGTTCAGTTCAGCTGAGCTGAGCTGCAGAGGGCCTACTCTTCCCAGCTCTCCTCGGAAGGGTAAGCTTCTGAACTGGGCCTAGTTGGGGAGGCTTTGGAAAATGCATAGGTGGGGTGGGGTAAGAGTTGAGTCTGGTTTTTTTTTTACTTGGGGTAAATGTTTTTTACTTTGGAAACTGTGCATGGGTGGGTTGGGGGAAAAAGAGTTGAGTCTGGGGTTTTTTTTTTTGTACTTGGGATTTATGTTCTGGTGCATTTTGTTCATGTGTCTTATTGCTGTGTGTTTTAAAAGAGATCCTGGTATTTTTGTGCAATTTATGTAAATTAGCTAATTAAGCAGCCAAGCAGTAAGTGGCCAAGTGGCCCCAAAATGCTTTAAATCTTTTTTTCTTGAAACCCAGGGCCAAAAGGAAGGTGCGTCTTATACGCCGGTGCGTTTTATACACCGATAAATACGGTATCTACTCACATTAACATGCTTTGGAACTGCTAGGTTGGCAGGAGCTGGCCAAGCAACAAGAGCTCACCCCATCGCGGATTTAAGTATTCCACGGATAATGTGCTATAAGCAAAGGGCACAACTTAAAAAGTTCCTTTTAGACAAATCCAAATGACTCCAGAAAGTGAGCTGTGCTGTATGGTACAGAAAAAGCCTTTCAAAGAGGGTACAACAACTCCCTCCACACCTGGCTTAAGCTGTTGGCAAATACCTTCCAATCACTACATGATGTGATCACTCAGTCCTCGAGGCTGAGCTAAACTTAGCCCCTGAATTTTAAGAAGGAAATTGCTCACCTTCAACATAATTCATTTTCACTCAGTAGTGAAATGCTCTGCTGTATCCCTCCTCCTCGTTCTGTAAGATAAAATGAAGAGTTAATGCAGGGTTACCTTTCAAGAGTATTGCAAAGTTTACTGTGATATGTAAGAAATGCTTTAAGGAATTAGCAGAACATTGTAAAATACTAACCAGTACAGTTGCAACAGTGACATCACATTCTTGCTACTTGAGATACATTCTGGTTTGGATTAGAGGGTGGTTATTATTTACAGAATTTTGGACGAAACCCTATATGGTTTATAGCGCAATCCTGTGCAACTATATGCCGGCAGAGCTTGAATACACATGCTAGATACGTTCAGGACAAGCAATGAATATTTGGGCTTGGATCCAAACAGCTTCTTCAGCACACCCAATTTAATCTTTGACTTTTTCCTTTGAATGGCAGATCTCCATGCCATATCACATAAGAACATAAGAAGACAAGGGTCCATCTAGTCCAGCTTCCTGTATCTCACAGTGGCCCACCAGATGCCTCAGGGAGCACTTAAGACAATAAGATACCTGTATCCTGTTGCCACTCCCTTGCATCTGGCATTCAGAGAGAGGCTACCTTTAAATCTCTGATATCGCAAACCTTCATAAACAACCGCCTGCCCTGCGGAGTGCACGCTTTCCAGGTGCCGGGTATCATAAATGCGCCGTAAAGTCCGTTTTCGACATCTGGGGAGTAAGGGTCACCAACGCACAGGCCGGCAGCCCTTTCTCCACCTCCCACCTGATCCTGCTGCCACCGGTGCAAATAAGAGATGCACTGGTTGGTGCAGGGGCAGGGGGAGGGAAGGCCGGGTGGTGAGGGAGGGAGGCCATTGGGCGAGCCAGGCTGGGAGGGGGAGGGAATATTGGCGGCAAGCTCTGCCGATATAGATGTACGTCGGCTTGAGAGCTGATGTACATTTGAGGAGGCCCAATGGGGCAGGGCAGTCCTACACCAGGTGAAGGAGATGAACCTCCCCTTCTCCCAAGATGTTCCCAGGCCGAGTTGAGGTGGCCTGGGAAGGGCACAGGATACTGCGGCTGGCCCTATGGGCTGGCCGCGTATCCTTATGCAGGATTGGGCTGCTTGGTTGCATATAGTCACCATGGCTTGTAATCTGGGATGGATGTTTCCTCCATAAATCTGTCCAATCCTCTTTTAAAGACATCTAGGCCAGGTGCCATACAATATCCTGTGACAAACAGTTCCACAGATTAATTATGCACTGAGTAAAGAAATATTTCCTTTTGTCTGTTCTGACTCTCTCATCAGTCAATTTTATTGGATGTCACCTGGTTCTGATGTTGTTTGAGATGGAAAAGCTCCCCTCTATCCACTCTACCCCCCTCTAACTACTCTACCCATCCCATGAATAATTTAATACATTAAGGTCATGTGGCCGGCATGACTAATGGAACGCTGTTACCTTCCCACCGCAGCGGTACCTATTTATCTACTTGCAATTTCTTGCTTTCAAACTGCTAGGTTGGCAGGAGCTGGGACAGGAGACGGGAGTTTACTCTGTCACGCGGCACTATGGACCTTCCGGTCTGCAGTTCAGCATCTTAACTACTAAGCCACCTCAGCCCACCTTGATGTGTACAATGTATACAATGGCATAATAATATTGATTGTTTAATTCTCAATCTCTTTTTAAATTATCTTGAGCATGAAATTGGCCTTCTTCACAACCACAGCACACTAGGTCAACACTTTCATCGAGCTGTGCACCACCACCCCAAGATCTCTCTCTTGGTTCATCACAGACAGCTCAGAACCCATCAGCATTTATATGAAATTTTGATTTCTTGATTTCTTACAATGTGCATCATTTTACATTTGTTTACATTGAAGTGCATCTGCCATTTTCCTGCCCATTTCCCCAATTTAGAGAGATCATTTTTGAGCTCATCACAGTCCCTTCTGGACTTCACCACCCAGAAAGGTTTAATGTCATCCACAAACTCAGCCACCTCTCTACTTATTCCCAACTCCAGGTCATTTATGAACAAATTGAAAGTTCTGGTCCCAAGACCAGTCCTTGGGGTACACTTCTTTTCACCTTTTCCATTGTGAAAATCGCCCATTTCCACCCATTCTCTGTTTCCTGGTCTTCAACCAGTTCTTAATCCATAAGAGGACCTGCCCTCTTATTCCTTGACTGTAGAGTTTTCTGAAGAACCTTTTGTGCAGGACTGTAACAGGTCTGCCCACATCCACACGCCTGTTGACCTTTTCAAAGAATTCTAAAAGATTCATGAAGCAAGACTTGACCTTACAAAAGCCATGCTGATTCTCCCTCAGCAAACCTTGTTCTTCTATATGTTTTAAGATTTTGTCCTTGATTAGGCTTTCCACCATCTTACCTGGAACAAATGGGCTGACCAGCCTGTAATTTCCAGATCACCTCTCCTTCCTTTTTTTAAAGATCGGCATGACATTAGCTATCCTCCAGTCCTTTAACACAGTGGCTGTTTGAAGGGACAAGTTGCATATTATAGCCAGAAGATCAGCAACTGCATTCTTGAGTTCCTTCAGAACTCCTGGGTGAATCTTTAATTTGTCAATAAGTTCTGAAATGTCATCTCTTTTAAACTCTAATCAGAAACTGCTTTTCAAACTTTTCTCAACATTTGAAAAGCAGTTTGTGATGGGAATCTGTCAATCAAAAGGATGATGTCCAGATTCCACTGGGTGTGCCCAAGCGACTCTTTGGGGCCAAATCATGACAAGACCCCTGCTAACTGGGCAAGAGGCTCCTCTTATATTTAGCAATTGATGCTCCTCTTATATTTAGCAGGGGGAGAGCAACGGCCCGCCTTCACCCCAGCACAGTGTCTTTTCTGGTGGCTGTTTGCTGGTGGTTTTCTGCATCTTTTCTAGATTGTGAGCCCTTTTTGGGACAGGGAGCCATTTAATCATCTGATTTTGTCTGTAAACCGCTTTGTGAACTTTTTGTTGAAGAGTGGTATATAAATACTGTTGTTGCTGTTGTTGTTGTTGTTGCTGTTGCTGTTGCTGTTGTTAATAATAATAATAATAATAATAATAATAATAATAATAAATACTTCAGCATTGTTCTACACAGAGGTACAATGTGGCAAAACAGTGGTGCCTATAAGAGTCAATGAAGGAGTTTAGGAACCAATTATATCTGACAATTGGAAGAAAGGAAGGAATGAGTTGCCTTCACTGGTACCAATACTAGTAGAGACAGCTGGCAATCATTGACCCAAGCATCTGATCGGAAGCAGTCCAATAGGCTGCTATAGAACCACTTCTTCGATATCAGAAGGAAAGGGTGACCATGACAGTCATCAGTTGGGTATGACTCCCTGCACTTGCCTCCCCTTTCTGGTCATAAATGCAGGGTGACTTCACCACATAACAGCTGATAATGTGATTAAAAAAGAAGACAGTAATCTGTCTATGTTACATCCCTATTCCACTGTCCTATCAGCCCAATTCTATGAGGGCCATACGCTGCCGGAACTAGCCTTCTGACAGCATAAGGGCCTTTATGGCTATCACAAAATATAACATATCATTTTGCAAAGCTGGGCCGCTACCACAAGTGGCAAGCGGGAGTTGCATAAGTGGGATGTGGATGGACCACAAGTGGTCCATCCACATCCCCTGGCACCAGTAAGTCAGCGCGGAGGGCAGGAGGGCAGGAGGGGTGGACAGAATGGAGTGGGGAAGGAGAGGAATGGGACAGAGAATGGGATGGGAAGGAGGGTGACCTGAGACCATGAAAGGGGCTCCTACCCCCGTCCCCGGCTTCAATCTGCCTTTCCAGTTCCACTCTTGCCTGCTAAATTTCTGGCACAGGTCCAAGTTGACCCATGTGGACAGTGGTGGCTTATCCCTGGGCAAGGGAAAAAAATTCCCCTATCTGGAGGAGACCTCCAGGACTTTCCAACGCCCCCCGCAGAATGCAGCTCACACTCTGGTGGCGCAGCTGAATTGGCGGGGGGGGGGGTGTATTTGATAGGATTGGGTTGTTTACTATAGTAAAGGAGTATCAGTCACCTTTGCAGGATCATTTGAGAAGAAAAGATATCCAAGTACCACCTTCAAAGGCATTCAAGAACCAATGTCATGACAATGTATCAATGTACTACCAAGTATCCTCTTTCCTGTTGTTGTTGTTCAGTCTTTAAGTCGTGTCTGACCCTTCGTGATCCCATGAACCACATCCCGCCAGGCCTTCCTGTCCTCCACTATCTTCCTGAGTTCGCTCATTTTCAATGCTCATCGTTGCATTGGTGATGCTGTCTAACCATCTCATCCTTTGCCTTCCCCTTCTCCTTTTGCCTTCAATCCTTCCCAGCATCAGAGTCTTCTCCAGAGAGTCCTCTCTTCGCATTAGGTGGCCAAAATATTTGAGCTTCAGCCTCAGTACCTGTCCTTCCAGGGAACAGTCAGGGTTGATTTCATTTAGGATTGACTGATTTGATCTCCTAGCAGTCCAACAAAGATTCTTCCACATGGCATGGAAATGACATTACATGTTTATTAAGGGACTGACTTTAGAATTACAAGGTGATACTCAGTGTTAGTGTCAGATTGCTAGAGGCCCTGAGATAAAGCCCTGCATTGGGTCAGCCCCTGAACCTTCAGTCCTGGTGTCAGTGGTAATGCCCAGTGCACCATCGGGGGATGTGCAGGAGCAGCATGAGGGAGAACTGCAGGCCTTTGCATCCTCCGCTCATAATGGATTGTCAAAATGGAATAATATTGCCCCATTTGGGGTATGGCAACATACATGTTTCCCCTGAATACCAAAGGGAAGCACACTTTGCCTGCAAAGCTGAAAAGTCTCCATTACACCCACCTTTGTCCATTGCAGATTTCCAGGACATCCAATAAAATATTATATCTGTTGAGTTGATCCTTTAATAGTCCTATCTTGTCTCTCTGCTTTCCTTTCCACCAATCCCCTCACCGTTTCTTTTCAAAATCAGTGTTAGAATTTTATTCCATTTATAATAACCTTGAGTCTAGAATGGGGAAAATATGTGTTAAAATTGTAGGATCTTTGTATTTTTTTCTATCACAAAAATTGAATCTTTCTTTTGGGTATTGTCTCATTCTGGTAATATATTTTAATCCAAATCACTTGAAAAATCTGTCTATGCTAGTTAATGGATTTAATTACGACGACTACAGTTCTGACCTTTCTCCAGTCTAGATTTAGACATTGTGCACCATAGTAAATGCCTTTTTAAAATTCACTAACAATATGTCATTATTAGTAGACAAAAGAACATTGATGACATCCAAAGACCTATCTGAAGCTTTTGATTTAATCATCATGTTCCCTTGATTAAAGAAATTACTATTCTTTGGACAATTTATTCCTGCTATTATCTGGGGCATATTTTCTTGGACAGTCATAAAAATGTTAGAGATAAAGTTTTAGCAAAAATGGCTGCAGTTTGAAAATGTTGATTGACCCTTGTTTGTGATGAAAAAACAAACCTTATGATATAAATAATCAAGCCTGAATTAGAATTGGAACTGAATTCTGAGTCCCAGATACTGTCTTCACTGACGCTGTAGTAGTCGTAGCGAGTAAGGAAATCAAGACGCAAATGAAATGTGCCTTGAACCCGTGTATAGAGTAAGCAAACCATGGAAATGGGCAAAATTGAATATACATTTATAGCTCCATAGATCAGCATTGCAAAAAAAAAAATGGCTACACCTTTTGAAATTAATTACCATAATGCAGCTTATGACATACAGTGTAGTGAAAAACTGTTCACACACAAACACACACACACACACACACACACGAGGGCCTCTGAGAGAGGGGGTTAAGGGGGTAATTTGTACCCGGGCCCAGGGTGAAAAATGGGTCATAAAGGGGGCCCTGGAGCAAAAAAAGGGGGGCCCAGGAGTCAAATTCATATGTAGGGAAGGGGCCCAAAAGAAACTTTGTACCCCCTGATAAAATTTCTCTAAATGGCCCTGCACACACACACCTCAGTTTCCAACATTTTATACTTTGCACCCTGTACTTTGCCAAGCTCTAACATAACTGAGTAGAGAGCCTAGAGTAGGGCTAAGCTTGTTTCTCAGTGATTTCCACTGAATTCTGTAGAATAAAGAGGCTGTGATTTGCACAGAAGGGCAAGATTTGCCTCTTACCCAGACACTGAGATTCCCAGAGACAAGGGACAGGTTTAAGTCCACTCTAGTCACAGAGGTGCCCCACAACTTTATTTTTCTCCCTTGTAAGTAAAGAGCTGCTGTTCAGTCCTATGGACAAAAGTAAAACAAAACACTTGCTGAGTGTTTAGGGGGTGGGGCGGGTGGCCCCTGTGCAGCGGAGGTGTCAAGCAGCGGGGGGATCACTTTTGTCGCGCCACTGCTGAATTTTGGCAGCAGCGCAAAAGCAACCCCCCCCCAGGCGTTTTTGTACGGCCCAAAAACGGCTGGAAAAGCTCCAGGGTGTGCTTTCACGCCACGCAGGGCTTGTGGCATCACATGGGGGTTTCATGTCGATGCCCCCACAGGGGTGTAGCGACGCCTCTGAACACTTGGGGACATTGTGGTTGGGGTAAAACCTCTTTACCCCTAGGTGGCCCATTCAACAATTGCAAGGAAGCAATGCTTTTCCAGTCGCTCCTGAAAGCAACATTGTTA
Organism: Plestiodon gilberti rubricaudatus; assembly: GCA_026170595.1. Taxonomy (NCBI): domain Eukaryota; kingdom Metazoa; phylum Chordata; class Lepidosauria; order Squamata; family Scincidae; genus Plestiodon; species Plestiodon gilberti. The sequence continues at coordinate 271,000,259 of JANXHW010000001.1, forward strand.
TTATATAGAGGAACTACTATATGGTTTTTGAAAAGTTTCTCCTACTGTATAGGAAGTGGGCTGGGAAGAAAAGAGGGAGGAATGGAGTGATGAACAGGGATATGGAAATGGAGATGAGGCCATAGCTCAGTGGTAGAGAACATGGTTTACATGCATACGTGTCACTGGAGCGTGGCGGGGGGGCGGACCGCCAGAGGGTGACGTGTGCAAAGGGTGACATGCGCACTCGCACACGCGCGTGCTGCACGTCACCCTTCCGGAGACTCCGAGGCCAGGAGAAGGCCTCGGAGCGTCCACCCCGGGTGGCTGTCCGCGGCCTTCTGACGAGGCCCAATGCGGCGACACGGTATTTATTAGGTTTTTCGCGCCTGCGCAGAACTTTTCTCAGGGCAAAAGGGCAGCCCTTGCCTTCAGAAGGCCCCGGACCGCCGGCCAGGGACGATGTCTTCGGAGCCGGCAGCAGTGGGGCCTGGGAGTAAGACTTCCACGGTGGAAGTCTTACCCCCAGCCCCCACTGCTGCCAGCTCAGACAACATCCTCCCTGGCCGGCGGTCCCTCCGTGGCGAATTTGCAATCATTAGGGCGGCGCGCCCACACTTTAGGGCGGCGCGCGCCCTAGTCATGCCACTGTTACATGCAGAAGGTCCCAGGCTCAGACCCTGGTAGGATAGAGAAAGACCCTGTCTAAAACCTTGGGAAACAGCTGCCAGTCACTGCAGGCATTACCGAACTAGATGCACATATGGTCTGATACTGCATAAGGCAGGCTTAATGCAGAAAAGACCTCTGCATTAAGCCTGATGGGTGATGTTGCTACTGTATTAACAGGGAGATATTCTAAGCTTTAGTTCACATAAGCCGCTTCTCTACTCCCAGGATAGTTTTCATCCTTTGGCAAAAATCCTATGTATACTTTCTGGAGTAAGTTCCATTGAACTCACTGGGACTTACTTTCAAGTAAACGTGTATATGATTGCTCTCTACATCTTTGTTGGTAGAAGCTGTAAACCAAACACACCAGAAGTCGAGGTGACTGAAATATACTGTATATTTCAGGTGAAAAAATTAACATACAATGAACACAGCCCAATTAGTTGTGTCATGCTTTTTATGCAGATTAACTACGTGACACATGAAATGTGATATTTCCAAAGACAGATCCACAATGGGGGGGGGGGGAGAAATCATATGGTTCAAGCAATTAATGCATCAGGAACATTTCCATGTAAATGTAGCTTGAGCTGGTTGCTGTATAATGCTAAGCCCTGTGCCCTGAATTCACAAACCACTTGAGCATCACCTTCAAGGTTATGAGCATTGCTGCAGAAATTATCCACGTAGTTAAGTCTTTCAGTAGCTCAACATGATATAGAACAGTGGGGAGAACTTTGAGTGCTTGCAGGGGCTGGGACAGTGGCAGCGGGGGAAAAGTGTTCGAAAAAGGGGGGTTGTTTGTACTTACCAGGGCCTCCGGAGGGTGCGGGGAGGCCTGTGGATACCTCCGCGGGCCTCCCAGATCTTTAGATCGCCGCTCCTGGGATCTAAAGCTCAGGGAGGCCTGCAGAGGGGTCCGCAGGCCTCCCCGCACCCTCCGGAGGCCCCGGTAAGTACAACCCCCCCTCTTTCAAACACTTTTCCCCCGGCGGCAGCAATCCACGGGATCAGCTCCGCCATGCTTTCCCCACCCCCTAAGGGGACTGGGGGAGCATCTGGTCCTCCTGGTGGGTTGCGACCCACCAGTTTGAGAAACACTGGTGTAGAACAATACCCATACAGAAGTGATCGAAGACTGTTATAACCCGCAACAATGTACATTGAGCGAAACATTTCGGGATTTGGGTTATAAAACTTCAATTTATAAAATATCAAAATGTAAAATACATCAGCAAAAATACCCATACAGAAAGACCTCAATGTCAGGGACTCTAGTTTAGCCTTCTCCGTGATGTGCTCATTTTGTATGTATTTCTCATAGGAAATATCCAGCTATCTCATTCCTTACCTGTATCCTGAAGCTCAGGAAAATCCTTACCACCTCACCAGTGCTCGCATGCATCTAACAAAGCATGTTCTACTCCACTGGCGTCGACGGGGGGAAGCGGGGGGCGGGCCGCCGGGGGGCGTCGCGCGCGATCACCCCCCACTTACAGTTTAGAGCTGAAGGTGGGCCCGCCCGCCCTCCCCTGTGTCCGTTTGGCTCCAAAATGAGCCGAAAACGGAGCGGGGAGGGCGCTCTGCTCCTGCGCGTGATGTCACGCGCGGGGGTGGAGCCTCCCCCTTAAGGGCGACGCGCGCCCCCGCTCTGGGGTGACGCGCGTCGTCGCGACGCAACTGTTCTACTCCACCAGTGCTTGTGCTACAATGAGTTTCTTGAGCTTTATGGCACCACAAGATTCTCCATTCTCCTTCATCCACTGGGAGTTTTCCTCTGACAGCCTACTGAAATGAGAGCAAGTTGCTCTTGCACAGCCCTCACTCCTTTTCATAGATAATTCTCACTGCTGCTCTGACCATCATTGTTCATCTGCTCATCAGCCCTGATTAGCATCCAGCATCTTCTGCCTGAAGCAGTCGCCTTACTTTGCCTCATGATAAGTCCTGGTTCTGCCTGCACCATATACTGTATGCTTCTCTTCACCTGGGAACTGTCAAGTGGATTTGTAGCACTTCGAGAGCCGGCCTGTGCATAAGGCCAACTGAGGCAGTTGCCTCAGGCAGCAGATTTATTTATTTATTTATTTACAATATTTTTATCCCGCCTTTCTCCCTGAAGGGACCCAAGGTGGCTTACAACAGAAAAAAAGAAAATACAATACAAAAAATACAATACAAAAATAATCACATTTTAAAATAGTAAGAAACAATTAATGAAAATTAATAAAAAAACAGTATCTAAAAATTGATTAAAAAGATTATTGCTACAATAATCTGGGCGACAGCACCTGCAAAAGGGCCTTCTCTGATGATCTAAGGAGACGAGCCGGACTATATAGAAGTAGGCGGTCTTTCAAATATCCTGGCCCCAAGCCGTATAGGGCTTTAAAGGTCAAAACCAGCACTTTGAATTGGGCCCGGAAACAAATCGGCAGCCAGTGCAGCTGTCGAAGGAGCGGCCCGATGGAGTCGAACCGCCTACCTCCAATGACTACATGGGCTGCCGCATTCTGCACTAATTGCAGTTTCTGGTCTTCAAGGGCATCCCCACGTAGAGCGCGTTACAATAATCTAGTCGCGACATCACCGTGGCAAGGATCACCGTGGTCAGGTCTGCACGATCCAAGTATGGTCGCAGCTGGCGCACCAGCCGAAGCTGGGCAAAGGCTCCCCTGGCCACAGCCGCCACCTGGGAATCCAGGAGCAGCTGCGGATCCAGGTGGACCCCCAAGCTGCGGACCTGCTCCTTCAGAGGGAGTGCAACCCCATTCAGAGCAGGACGATACTCTAATACCTGCATTGTGGATTTCTGGACCAGGAGAACCTCTGTCTTGTCCGGATTTAATTTCAGCTTATTAGCCCTCATCCAGGTCCCAACCGCCTCCAGGCAGCGCTCCAGAACCCCAACAGCCACCCTGGAATCAGGTGGAAAGGAGAGATGGAGCTGGATGTCATCAACATATTGATAGCACCTAACTCCAAATCCCCGGATGACCTCTCCCAGCAGTTTCATGTAGATGTTAAATAGCATGGGAGACAGGATGGAACCCTTGTGGCACCCCACACCTCAAGGGCCAGGATGCCGAACAGGCGTCCCCCAACACCACCATCTGGGACCTATCTGCCAAGTAGGAGTGGAACCACCGCAGAACGATGCCCCCGACACCCAGCTCGGCCAGTCGGCCCAGAAGAACACCATGGTCGATGGTGTCGAAAGCCGCTGAGAGGTTCAGCAGAACCAACAGGGATGCACTCCCTGTGTCCAGTCCTCGGTGTATCATCTACCAAGGCAACCAAGGCTGTTTCCGTCCCAAAGCCCGGCCTGAAACCAGACTGAAAGGGATCTAGATAATCCGCTTCATCCAGGACCCTCTGGAGTCGAGACGCCACCACCCGCTCAATTACCTTGCCCAAAAATGGGAGGTTTGAAACTGGCCAGTAGTTGTTCATTATTGTGGAATCAAGGGAGGGCTTCTTCAGAGGGGGTCGAACCACTGCCCGCCTCAAAGCGAGCAGCAGCACCCCCTCCACCAAAGAAGAGTTGACCACCCTCCCCGTCCACTCGGCCAGCCCCTCCCGGGCAGATCTGATTAGCCAAGCCGGGCAAGGGTCAAGCAGGCAAGCTGTCAGCCTCACACTCCAAAGGAGCCTGTCCACATCCTCAGGCTGTACAAGCTGAAAAGAATCCCACAACACTGGACCAGCAGGTGCCAAGGGGACATCCTCAGATATTGTCAATGAGGCATCCAAGTCATGGCGAATCCGATTATCTGCGAAATGTTTAGCAAACATGTCACAGCGGACCACCGTGTGTTCCTCCTGATCTATTGGAAGGGCCTAGTGGGGTAGGCCTCACACCACATGGTACAGCTCCGCTGGACGATTGCCTGCAGACACAATGGTAGCAGAGAAGAAATTCCTCTTCGCTGCTGTAACCGCCACAGAGTAGGTTCTATAACGGACCCTACTCCATGTCCGGTCGGACTCGGCACGAGTTTTCCACCACCGTCGCTCAAGACATCTACCCTGTCGCTTCATCGTTTGCAGCTCCTCAGTAAACCAAGGAGCCGCTCTGAGTCTGCAGCGTGGCAAAGGTTGCTCAGGAGCGATCTCATCCACAGCCCTGGCCATTTCCCCATTCCAGAGGTGGCACATTACCAGGGAAAGCGGAAACACCTGGCATGCTGCCAAGCCCAGGTGCTGAGGGCCTTGGGCTACCCATGCAGTGCTCTCTGCCCACGTCTGTTTCTACTTTTTGCTTAAGTACAATGCAATTCAAATACAGGGAATCTCAAGAAAATGTACACACACTTTATAGTGTTAAATTTATTATGCTGTAATTCACACATATACTGCATATGGTATACACAGGAGCAGTTGCTTGACCCAGTTAGTTAGTTAGTTAGTTAGTTAGTTAGTTAGTTAGTTAGTTAGTTAGTTAGTTAGTTAGTTAGACCAAGTGTTTGAAATGTTCCCCATTGGCGTCTATACACCACTGACATCGTTGACTGACAGCCCAATCCTATTCTCCCCCAGTTTGGGCTGCTCAGTGTGGGCCCTGCAGCCCACGCAGCATCCTATCCGGGGAAGGAAGTGGCTGGAGATCTACTCAAGGCAAGCAGGCATTTGCAGGCATTACCATTAGCCATGGCAATGGGCTGACTTGGTTCTATGCCAGCTCTTTAGAACCGTAGAACCAAGCAGCCCCGTGTCAAGGGAGGAGGCCTGGGAGGGAGGATAAGATATGGTGGAGACCTTCTCCACCAGTCCCACCCCCTCCCATGCCTGATCTCCCCTCCCCGCCCTGTTACTGGCTGCTGTGGACCTCAGAACAATAGCTCCCATTGCCATTTCTATTAAAATGACTAAGAGCTATGGAAATAATTTCGGAGCTGCATTGAATAGTAGCTGAAATATAAGAGAAGCCTTCAAAGGTAGTTCCACGTACAGTGCACTGCAGTATTCAAAGCTAGAAGTTAAACATCACTCACTGAGGGCCCAATCCTATCCAACATTCTAGAGCCAATTTAGCCGCAATGCAGCCCCAAGGTAAGGGAGCTAACATTCCCTTACCTTGAGGAGGCCTTCATGACTGTCCTCCCACCGCAGGATGCAGCACGGGCCCTGTTGGTATGGCTGCATCAGTGCTGGAAAGTTGGATAGGATTGGGCCCTCAGAGAGATCCAGGGTGACAAGAAGTGCTCCATTCCATTGAAGCCAGTGGGGCTTGTATGTGTTCACGAAAAAAAAAGACTGCAGTCTCAGTAGAAAGTGAGGCTTAGCATTATTTCTATCCCATCCTTCCTCTAAGGAACTCAGAGCAACGTACAAGGTTCTTCTCCTCCCTTATATTCTCACAACAACGCTGTGAGGTAGGTTAGACTGAGGGATGGCAAGCAACTGGCCCAGGGTGACCCAATGGACTTAACTGCTCAGCAAGGATTTGAACCTAGTTCTACCCAGTCCTAGTCCAACACAGTCACCACCACATCACACTGTGTCTCAGTCATGTGCACAAAGGAGATGAAAAGTGCCGGTGGGTCCAAATTGGGCTACATGATCTAGACACTGTTCAGATAGGGCCAAACCATAATAGCTCTCCCATTGCTTGCCCCAAACATCTGGGGTTTAAAGGTACACTACCTGCCTCTAAACATGAAGGTTTGACTCTGGTTGTTGGTGATACATACAACCGTAGTCCTCTATCCTCTGTAAAAGGGCCCCAAAACCAATGTACAGTATTGGTTTTCCCTTAGTATTTTCCACCTAATATTTCCTATGTGGAGCTGTTAAAAAATCAGTCTGAAGATACTCCCCCACTCTCCACCGACCTCCAGCTTTAAAAACACGTGTGCATATGTTTCTTTCTTTCCTGATTACATTATATAGCTCTCGGTCACAAAGTCTAGAGATTTCATTCTCGAATTTCAAACCAGGCCCTTTTCTTTTCAAAAATAACGCAGAAGGGATGGACAAAACGAGTGTCCGTTTTGGGTTTGGTTTGCCTTGGGTTCGTTTTTCTGACTTTCTTTTTTTAAAGGCAAGAAAAGAAAAGAAAAGAAAAGAAAAGAAAAGAAAAGAAAAGAAAAGAAAAGAAAAGAAAATGGTAGCATGATTTGAAGTGAGGAAGGAATTCCCGCATTTGTAAAAGAAAAAAAATCACTGCTTTGATTAAGCAAATCACTGTTATTACGGCTTTGGCCTCTAAATATTGCTCCTGATATAATCGTTGATCCCATTCCTTGTCATTACAGGCGATGTCGGTTCCCATAATTCGATCCAGACTTATTTGGAACTAAGAACTACAACAGCAAAGAAGAAAAAGAAGAAGAAAAGCCGAGGTCCTAAGACAAGAAACGAAAGCGAGCGAGGTTGGGAGGAGGCGCGCGTAAGTGGCGCGGTGTGTGCCATAATGGCTCTTTTGTGCGTTGCACGGAGGGATTTGGGCTGGGGGAAACGGGACAACGTCAGAGCTGATTGAAAAATTGATAGTCTCGGGAGAATATATTGCCCAAGACCAAAGGAACTGTGGAGACTCGCTATTTAAGCACCACCACTCCTTCTTCCTTCCTTTGGGAAACCGATTTAAGAAAACCCCTCATTGTGTGCAAGTTGTGCTGGAACTAGGCGTGATGGGGGGGGGGGATCGGCTCGGGAGAAGCTTTTCACGTGTTTAAACAAGAAGATTAAACCCCGAAGAGACGGAGCTAATAAAGTGAAATCTGCTCACCAGGGTTTAGCATGGTTGGTTTCAGTCCTGCTCAACAACCCCCGGAAGATGTGGAGAAATCATAGGAGAGTTCATCTGATCATGGACATCTGAGATTAATTCCAGGTCCTAGGATGTGAACTCTGGTTTAGGGTGAGTTCCGAGGGTCCCTCCTCTTGTATCAGAAATCCCGCACTGCCAAGAAACGTTTCCTCCGCGGGAGCCGAATGGGCCAGGCGCGTGAGGTGGGCTGAGGAGACAAGGCAGGGCACAGAAAGAGACCCAAGATATACCCCAGATTCATAGCCCCCACATCCACCAGAGAATGGCAGCCAGGCGTGCTACAGGCATTGGGACATCTACATGGTTTGCATGTGGCTGGAGAAATGTATGTTTCCATTTATATTTTTTCATGTATATTTTCGTGTACCTTCTCTGACTGCTTGCTTTCGTCCACACAACGCAATCCTGTGTAACCTTGTGCCGGTGTAACAGTAGATGCACCGGTGTAAGTGCACTTATGCCAATGTAATAATTGCACTTACACCGGTGCATCTGCTGTTACACCGATGCAAGGTTTCACAGGATTGCGCTGACAATGACGTTTTGCCCAAAGAGACAGAATAGCCCTGTGTAGGCATGTAGTGCTACTACGTGGTCATGCTTACCAACTCGAGCTTTCAGTCCGATCTACAGGATTTAGAGATGGGGAGATTTTACATCGCTTAGAAATCCCGTGGATCGTGGTTCGGACGTTTGTGTGAAAGCCTCGTTTACCCGTTTGAAAAGAGATAAAGTAAATAATGATTGTGATTAAATACACAGGCAGGCACACACCTTCAAATTTATGTGTGCTGCATATAGACGACTCAGTCCCTGGAATGTTGCTCGTGTCCCATTGTCCCTTGTGCTCGTGCTATTTTTAACGTTATTTTCTAAAGTAGACTGTTGTTTTTCCCTCACACGTGTTCATTCCTATGCACATCTGCAGGCAGATGTGTTCTATGCATCGTTCCAATTCCAAGCACTGTCAAGACACAATGCCCTCTAGACTGTACCAGTTACTTGAATGTTACAATTAAGGTGCACCTAGTGAACCACAACACTTTAAAAAATCTTATCTAGGTTTGGACGGACGGAGGATAGATAGATAGATAGATAGATAGATAGATAGATTAGATAGATAGATAGATAGATAGATAGATAGATAGATAGATAGATAGATAGATAGATAGATAGATAGATAGATAGATAGATAGATAGATAGATAGATAGATAGATAGTGTTAGTACCTGGAAAAATGACAGCTGCAACCCAATTCTTACTTGAGAGTAAGCCCTACTGTGTTACTTCCCATTAAACCCACATTAGCTCAAGGTGCAAAAGGCCTGGCTCGTGAAATTCTTGTGCGTGTCTGGTCCGGGCTATAATGAATCTCAGCGAAAACCATCGCATCGACTTGATTGTTTTCTTGATTCAGGTTTGGAATAGCCAGAAAGCCGCATGTCTAAATCGTCCAGCTACCCCCCCCCCAAGATCTTATTCACTCGAATTCTCCCACAAATTAGGACTTGTTGGATTTCTCAAATCTGTAACATGCCTTCGGGCTATTATTATTATTATTATTATTATTATTATTATTATTAGTACTAGTACTAGTAGTAGTAGTAGTAGTAGTAGTAGTAGTAGTAGTAGTAGTAGTAGTAGTAGTAGTTGTTGTTGTTGTTGTTGTTGTTGTTGTTGTTGTTAAAACTGTGATCTACTGCTCTGCAATAATGAAGCAGCCTTGGGTTCATTGATGAGGCACTGGCGAACCTAAGGCGCTACGTGCCTCTCTTTCTCGGTCCCAAGGAAATGCTGGCTGCCAGGACAAAGGCCGGGCTTGAGAGGCGCCCAGCAGCAGCAGTTGGTGCTCAGTCCGTACCAACAGAAATCTGACGGCTGTCCACCACGTTCATTCTTCAAATGGGGGGGGGGCAGACGGGGGAAACTAGACCCACCCCCAACCTCGGGGGCTTGGAAAATATCCTCACGATTGCCAAACACACAGAAGGCTGATGCGGGGGAACACTGGGCTGGGGGTTGGGGTGGGGGGGTGGAAGACTGCTTTAGCATTCCAGCTGATCCCTGCGTTTGGCAGAGAAATGATAGGTCAGAGAATAATATGGTTGCGCTCTCTCTCTCTCTCTCTCTCTCTCTCTCTCTCTCTCTCTCTCTCTCTCTCTCTCTCTCTCTCTCTCTCTCTCTCTCTCTCACACACACACACACACACACACACACACACACACACACACACACACACACGAGAGAGAGAGAGAGAGAGAGAGAGAGAGAGAGAGAGAGAGAGAGAGAGAGAGAGAGATGTGGGGCATGGACTGTGTTTCAAATGTCAACTTTCTAAGTCATGAGAAGTACCCCAAGATTTTTGATCCCCCACTGACTGAGTCAGGGTGGGAGATCCAAACAAGGTCTTCCGCACGCCCCTTCTACAGCATAAAACTGACAGATACCTTAGACAAATTGAAGTGATCAAATTACAGCGGGAGAGGGAGCAGAAGATGTGGAGACAGACAGATAGACAGACGAGCCCTGGAGTGCCAGTGAAAACTCCAACTGTAGCAAGTCCCCGATTAATCGCGCAGCCGTCACCTGTATCGCGCTTGACACCCCGTCTTTTATCTACGGGAATGTTTGAGACCCCCCACCCCCGGCCGCCCCTTTGTAAGCATTGTCGTTGGGGAGCGCTCCCAGTGCCGAAGCAAGAGCGCCGAGCCCAGCGAGACTGGAGCACGTCTGCCAGCGCTGGCCCAGCTCAAATACAGCTGCACGGGCTTTGTCTGGGGCTCACTGCCTCCCCCCGCTCTTTTCTCCACCCCTAGACAGGCAGCGAGTGAGCGCAGCATGATAATGAGCTCCGTCAATTGCCGAGCTGAGCGGGGAGAGGAGGCGCTCGAGCTCTGGCGCCGCGGTCTTGTTGTTGTTTTGTTTGACTTGCCCGCAACTCGCCAAGTCCCCCCCCCCAACGATTGCAGCAGGCGAGAGGAGGATATGGGGAGGGGAGGAAGACACACCAGTCCCCTAATTGCAGGTTCCCTCTGGAGCGGAATGGGGGGGCGGGGCGAAAAGAAAGAAAGAGAGAAAACGCTGCGTTTGCGGCAAGGCAGAAGAGGAAAAGCAGCAGACCGCCACTAGGCTTGGGAGAGGAAGATCCGGATTGCAGCGTTTACACTGAGTCCCAGACTTTTGGAGCGGAGCCCTTCCCTTTTCGGTCTAACCTAGACTGTCTAGGTTTGGGTTGGGAGAAGGCAGGGTCTTTTCTCTTTGGGCTAAAAGGCCACGCTCCAGTCCGAATCATGTAATCCTCTTTTAGAACAGATGTGACGAATCGGGTCATGTATAACGCAGATGTGACGAGGCGGGCCTTCCCGACCTCTCTCGACTCTCTTCTTCCCCGCCCGCTCCCGAACATTTCAGCTGGATGGGGGCTGCGTTGCTCCTCCTTGTCTTAAGAAAAGACAGCGGGGAGACGAGAGTAGGTAGGTAGGGCTAGCCTGCCTCTCTCGGGCGACCTGTCACACGTGTCAGGCAGGGAGAGAGTCGAGATCAGCTCAAGACGCTCCGCAAAGGCATTTTGGAAGGAGGCAACAACCGCGCCCGGCGTTCTGCTCTTTCCTACCCGAGAAGCCCAGCGCAACCCCTGACTGAGAAATGCGGGGAGGGGGCGGCTCTGATGGAATTCTTCAAGCTGGCTCAGCTGGAATAAGAGCCTGCGTTTGAGGTCCTGTGAGCCCCCGCTGCCCGCCGCAACGCGTTACATTTAGGCTGTCTTGAACTCATCATCACTGCATAAAATTCAGCACAGCGCTGATGATAACCTAGGGTCTTTCTCTCTTGGTCTTCTCAGGCCCCCTCTTGCCTGACAAACAAACGCACACAAACATACAAACGGTGTGCATACACACAAGTGGGTGATAATGAATCCACCCGACCCGGATGCATCCCTCCATCATCTCCAGACTATTCTTGTTGGCTCCTCCGGAACTCGCTTGGAAATATTCTGCCGCGGAGATACAATCTGGGGCGAAGGTGGGGAAACACACACGTCCACTTTCATTCTAAAAACAGCCCAAGTTCCTAGCTCTCTTGATTGCGAGCAAAGGATCGCCGCCACCAGTTCCACATCACTTTGAATCTCTAGAGCTTTGCCATTCACAACCTCATCCCCAGAAAAGCGTTGTGCGGTAGCTTACTATTCTCCTTTTACAGAAGAGAAACTGAGGCTGAGGCCGAAAGAGAGTACACTAAAGACACACAAGACAGGTTCGAATCATTCATTATCCCATAGCAGCCTCCCCATTTGTTAAGTCCGGAGGATCACTTCCCCTTAGGGACAGGGCCTTTTCCGTCGTAGTTCCTCGTTTGTGGGGATTTCCTTACCAAGCGGCAATTGGCCTCCAGACTTCCACCTTCCTTCCATTTAGACGCCGCAGAAAACGTTTTGTTGAGCCATACTTTGGAAGGCATTTGATGTAAAGATTTTTATATATATATATATATATATATATATATATATATATATATATATATATATATATATATATATATATATATATATATATATATATATATATATATATATATATATATATATATATATATATATATATTCAGTTCTAACTGTTGGGTTGGGTTTTGGTTGTTGTTAAAATTTTGTTCCTGTGGGGAAGCATCGTGATCTTTAATTGCTTTCGATTACCACCATCATCATTATAATTATTATCATCATTAATAATATTTATTTATTTATTTATTTATTTATTTAAAAGATGTGTATACCGCCTTCCTACGCTCAAGGCGGTGTACAATTAAAAAAATAAAAATACTACTAATACATCTTGCGCAAGTCATTAAGTAGATAGACCTAGGAATAAAGGATGGATCGCCCAACACCTGCTTTTTCTTTATAGAGTCACTTGCCTGCCTGGGCATCTCTACCTTGGACCTGTTGCCCAACAGCCCTTTTCCCACTCAAGTGTCTCAATCCTGACCCTTCCTTAATCCCGGCGCTCCACGATTTGCAACCACAGGGCTGGAGCCCGTTTCCAGATACCTTATATATCCTATATATATTTCCTGGGAGTAAAGCCCTATTGAATTCAATGGGACTCACGTCTGGGTAGACATGCATAGCATTGCGCTATTAATCGCTTACTCCTTATGAATTTTAGTTGATGAATGGGTTAATTGATCGATTAAAGTCACATCCCTCCGCATGCGACAAAACAGTTCTAAAGAAAATGTGTGCATTTATTATAAGCATTTATATCCCGCCTATCCATTCGCTGAGTGCCAGAAGCGGGTAACACTATTGCGACTAAAGATAAACTCAATCAATTAAAATGACATTTTCTTTCAAGTATTTCCATGGCTTTGGACCGGGTGATCCACGAGTGTGTCTCCACAAGCGTCATCTTGTGAACCACCATCCCGTTTTCTCACACACCGGAGGGGATGCCTTCTTTAAGGGGCCACTTGTCATCTTCTGCACCTGTCGATCAAAATGATTTTGCTAAAGCAAAATCTATTGCTTTAGCAGCTGAACTGCCTACTTGATACCTTTGCCTACTCCTACTCGGTCCTCCGCAAGTTCCTAAATGTAAATTGCATGCTCCTTGGGGCAGAGACTTTCCTCTTGCTGACTTTCCTCTGTAAAGCGTCATGCGCACCCCTGCCCGTCTGGTCAGAATAAACTCCAACTTAGACCAGTGCTTCTTTCCATCTCTACTCAGCCATGTCGCTTGTCCCTCCTGAGATTAGCTTGGAGTGGTTTGGGCCAGGCCTTCAGAGTTCTCACATAATTGATCTGGAGACTGTCCCATCTTTTGGGGGACTGCCCCAAGAGCAAAACAAACACAAAACTTGCATTCCTCCTCAGCTCGAAGGCTCGGGGCAGTTCGCAGACTAAAGGCACATTAAAACACCCAACTACTTAAGAAGCTACATAAGTACGGAGTTTTAATTTCCCCGGAAACTGACGCGTTCAAGCTTTGAAGAACCTCCAGGGGAAGGTCGCATTGTCGCAACCTGGACGAAAGACTCTCTGTCCGTAGAACACTTTTGTACTATTGAGTTCGGAGTACTGGTTAGGGTCATCCCATGCAACAGAAAATAGGAACCCAAGTTATATGGAAAAGGAATTCCTTGCCTGTTAGGCTTGCTGCATGGGTGAGAAAAAGCTAAGCCAACAACAATCTTACACAACTTTGAAAGGCGAAAAAGAAGACCTTTCCATCTCATCCCTCACCCTTTTCCGGAAGCCAAAGCAAGTGGCAGAAAATCCGGTGGGTTTCAATGGAATTTGCTGCCACGGAAGGCTTTGTGTACGTATATTTATGTAAGCACAGTGCATCCCCTGATTGCTCAACATCTGGGGCACGTTCCCATAAGCGTGTTATCACTTGGTAACAGTAGCATCCAGCGACGCCTTGCCTGTGTGAATGAGCACCATCTATTATTAAACATCGCAGGTAGAACGCACGTGCCCCAATCACTTCAAGGTGAGTCGGGTTCACACACGTCCCGCTGGTAGGCACCAAGTGCTGTGTGATCACATGATGAGAACGCGTGAGGCACGCGCACACTACTCTCAATGATTGGGACTTAGATTATGTGGAAAGAGGCTACCCTTGAAAAGCATTGCGTTGGGGGCGACACACAAGTCTGATCTATGTTTGTTTGTGCAGGTCGGGAGAACTGCTCACGTGATGAACATGCATGTGTGAACCATTTCGTAGTTTCGGGGAAAATTTAGACTTTCGCACTGAAAGGGGTTTTCAGTGCGAAAAAACTTTGGGGTTTTCAAAGAACTTTGAACTCCTTTCATCTCAGGAAATGATTAGGGTTTGTAGTTTTTTCCCTGTGTGTGTGTGTGTGTGTGTGTGTGTGTGTGTGTGTGTGTGTGTGTGTGTGTGTGTGTGTGTGTGTGTGTGTGTGTGTGTGTGTCAAGTTGCAAATTCCAAACCGCTGCCTCCTGGAGCAACCCTCTTAAAATAAACAGTACTACTCCAGAGTAAACTAGTTACAGGCTGTGTGGGGGGAGGTCAAAACTTTTCTTTCTGCTGTTGTAGATGGGACAAACTCCGAATAAAAGACGCCTCTCTGTGCTTCTGAAACTGAAAGAGAGAAAGCGATGGGGGAAGCTTGGAGGTGAGGAAAGAGTCCCCCGAGCCTGCCAACTTTCTGGTCACCTAAGCGACGATATCAGCGCAACAACGAGCGACCCGAGAAAAGACAGCGACCCTCCCTCCCACTCCCATTAAATCGATAGACCACCTCGAGATTGCTAGACGAGCCCGAATGAAGAAGATGACTTTCAGGGTTAGTGGAGTTGACGGACGCCACTCCAGCGTTGATAGGGGAAGGCATCGGGGTTTTACAAAACTCAGGGATCACGATGCATCTCCCCACAGCACAAATAAAGTTTGCAGACAAGTTTGCGCCGCGTTGCCACTTAATCACTCTCCCTGAAAACTTGTCGTTGGTCCTTTCCTCCCTACTCTCGGGCTTTTGTGTAGGGAGACACCCACCCACCCAGAGAGAGAGAGAGAGAGAGAGAGAGAGAGAGAGAGAGAGAGAGAGAGAGAGAGTGACCTGAGGTTTTAGGGAACTGGTGAACATTTTTAACAGGTTGGTTTAAGTGCAAAAATAACCCCGATTAAAAACAATGCACCCATCTTAACCACTAAATGTAACGTCGTCTGTTATTCCTATCTTCACGAGAAATGTTCTCCTCGAGCTCGGAGACAGTTTCATGAAACTAAGTTGTGCTGGAAAGAAAGAAAGAAAGAAAGAAAGAAAGAAAGAAAGAAAGAAAGAAAGAAAGAAAGAAAGAAAGAAAGAAAGAAAGAAAGAAAGAAAGAAAGAAAGAAAGAAAGAAAGAAATCCTCTATTATATCACCAGGGAACTTTGAAACAACGAGGCTGACGAACTGCGCACTTTTCTACCACTAGATGTCGCTGGTGCAGTTCAAATGAGCCCTCCTCAAACCGCTCCTGACACTTTACCAGAAAAGTTTTTCCAAAGCTTTGCAGAAGACGAACGTTGAATTTGGATCGCCTTTTCACCTTCCTGAAAAGAAAGTATTTTTTCGAGGAGGGAGAGGGCGTTTGTGTGTGCGTCAGAAAAGTACTTTATTTTGCTAACTGGTTCCTTGGGTCCTCCTCGCCCTTTTGTTTCATTTCCTATGCGGGCTCTCCAGCTTCAGCTTCGCTGGACGAAAATCCCCTCTCTGAAGTCTCCCCTTCAAAGATATCCGGCCCTCTTACAGGAGAAACTGATGACACAGACGACGTCCAGATTCATTCTCAATACAAAGCAATTGAACGACAGTTAACCTACCTACGAGGAAGCTCGAGCCCTGCTTTGAAACAAAGCAGGAAAGACTCCTCCAATAATTCCTTGTCTGTGTGTAGGGGAGGAGAAATCTGGGTATTGGGGTGACAAAAAGATGGGAGGCTACTACGGAGCATCAGCCAGCTCCATTCCTCCCTGGATCCGCGAGGCTTGAGGAAGGAGGGGGAGCTGCTGGAAGGTCTACTCTGGGCTCCTCGCAGTCCCAAGCACGGAGATTTAGGGAAGGCTGGGAATTGGGAAATCACATGACTAGTCCGGGAGAGTGAAGAGCCAGGGCTTCCCCCCACTCCGGCACCCCCACCCACCCACCTACCCAAACCTCCCCACGTTGTTCAGTGTGCCTTGGAACTAATAGAACTCAACTGGCCCTGGGAAAGGCTCCAGCGATGATGAACGTTTTTTGTGTGTGTTAAGTGGTCGGGCATTAGCAGCCCGAACACGTAGAAAAGGGCTAACATCTGCGGTTTAATAAAATGCCAGCAAGAAATTATAGACCTGTTCGTTCAAATGAAAGCCAAGGCTTGGCTGATAACCCCCCCAAAACACACACACACACACACACACACACACACACACACACACACACACACACACACACACACACACACACACACACCAAAAACTTTTGTTATTTTGTTGAGGGGTTGTTGGTTAAGAGCGATGCAGAGGAGGGAAAGGGGGAGAAAACAGGACTCCCAAATGAAGTTGCATGAGGGGTATTTGGGTGTTGTTTTTTAAAGGAAATACCTTCGTGAGTCTCCTTACTTTGCAACCCCTTCTTTCGTAGAGGCAAAAAGGCAGTGTTGCTGCGTTTTAACGGGATCCGCTCCTTTGGCAAAATGCAACCGAGCAAACTTGAGTGCCCTTCTTCCAAACCTCTGCGGAGTTGGAGAGCGCCCTCCGGACCAGCCCGTGTTGGCACACCTTGTGCAGCGCACCACTTGCCAAAACGCTTGCTCGCCACTATCTCCGGAATCCGGAAAAACCTCCTGCGAGTTTTGCTAAGGATTCAGTGGGGCTTGCGGGATGGGAGCCACCGATCGTGATGCTCCTGGTCTGGAGGCTATGCGGAAAACCAAATCTGGAGGCGTCAAGAAGCTTTAAGATGGAAGAGAAATATGGAATGGGCGTTACGTTTTAAAAATAAAAAATAAAAAATCTGTTCAAATCCGAGAATGTGGCTAGCCTTCAATAAGTTGGGGACAAAGTGCCCCTTAAACGGATGTTAATGCAGCAGTTGCCCCTCCTCCTCCTCCTCCTCCTCCTCCTCCTCCTTATTATTATTATTATTATTATTATTATTATTACTACTACTACTACTACTACTACTACTACTACTACTACTACTACTACTACTACTACTACTACTACTACTACTAACAAATCAATGGAATGCAAAACTCTTCAGCGTTTACAGACAGAACTCCATTTTACAGTATTAAGATCACTCGTTCTGACTCCCGAAGTTTTAGAAGTATGGGTATGCCACTACTGTAATTAGTTTTTTTTTTCCCTTCCTTTTCTTTCCTGGACTGGAAATAAAATTTGAAAATGTTACTTCTGTGATAACCAAAGAAGCCAATTAATTGATTTTCTGAAGACAGGTATGCTGGAGTTCCTCCTTTTCCTCCTCTTACTTCGATTACGTGAGCCCTACAGATCTGAAGGAGAAATCGATCCCAAATCCGTTTTACTGTCAAGTTGATAGTATCAACGTTCCCAAACAAGGAACACTGGGAAATGCAGTTCTGTGGAGGAGCTCTAGGAATCCTTACCCCCCCCCAAAAAAAAAATCCACAGGGACACCCAATTATCATTTCCAGTCTAGAGCTCTTTGAGGGAAGCCATAACGATCAAATCGCCTTAAAAGCGGTTTACGTTTCTCTGTAGAATACATCGTAGAGACAAGCTAAAGATCACTGTGGGGGGGGGGGGGAGCTAAGCTAAAGATCACTGGGGGGAGGGGCGGCAGGAGAAATTATTTCCTCTGTGGAAGTCTGTGTATGGATCATT
The DNA here is from genome assembly GCA_026170595.1 of Plestiodon gilberti rubricaudatus. Taxonomy (NCBI): domain Eukaryota; kingdom Metazoa; phylum Chordata; class Lepidosauria; order Squamata; family Scincidae; genus Plestiodon; species Plestiodon gilberti. Next base: position 271,018,048 of record JANXHW010000001.1, read on the forward strand.
TTCCCCAACAATTTTTACAGTGGGACAACTTATCGAATGTTGTCATATTTCTGTTGAGTGTATCTGTTGTTGTTGTTGCTGTTGTTGTTGTTGTTGAACCAACGTTTTTGTGGTTTATAGCTTCCCTCTCCACCCCATACAGTCCTTCGAATCGTTAGTTTGCCTGAAAGAGACCGGTATATCTTCTCTTCCACCACCACCACCACCCCCATCGTTGTTCCCGTAGCTGTTGTTATTAAACTTCACAGCTCTGTGCCGCAGGAAGGGGAGGGGCCTCTTCCAATCAGATTCGTAGATCGCGTCAAGTGTTAACAAACTAAGGCAACTCCCAAGCAAATATTGTGATCATTGTTGTTCTGGAGCTCAATTTAAAGAGGAATATTCACATAGATGTGGGGGGCTTGGCTGTGGGGAAAGGATAGGGACCTTCCTGTAGGTGGCGTCTTGTAGGTACTGGCTAGCGGAACTGCCAGACCGAGGTGGGGAAGTCAAATTGCTTCCCCTCCACGCCCCCCCCCAGATATTTACTTCTTACAGAGGGGGCGGAGGGGTGGGTGAAAGTCATCGATCGCTCCCAAGCAAAAGTGTGTTTCTCCCTCACGAGGTTGCAAATAAAAAACTGTTTGAATAAATAAGGTTTTTTTTTTCTCTCCCCTCTTCCTCCTGAACATTTTGTTGTCAAAGTGTTAAATGTTCCCGTCATTTTTATTCAAACACTAACATGATTACGGCCAATTATATATTCACCAGTGTTCTTTAGTTTAGAGTAATTGTACTTGTCACTAATAAAACAGACATAATGGATCGCTCCTGCTTTGGATTTTCAAGCAATTTTCTGTAATTTGATTGAATTATACTCTTGTAGCTTTTTTTTTTTAATCTATATTTTCAAATCCTATTCGCTGGGAAATTGCCGCTCCGTTCCTGTTTTGCTGGGTGGGAAGAACTGTACACTTCCCTAACATTTATAAATATAATTCAGCTGGGGGGGGGGGAGAGAGAGAGAGAGAGATTTAAAACCACCTCCACTTTCCCACAGTCTAAAATGTCGAAATCCCAAAGAATTATTATTATTTTTGGTAATGTAAAAGATGCAAACAGAACATATTATCTGCCTAATCAGATGGGGTGACTTTATTGTAATAGGTTTGTTGTTCGTTGTTCGCTCATTCTTCAAAACATAGGAACATGTCGAGACAGGCAGCTGAGGGCTCCTCTTTAAATATATATTTGTCAAGGGAGAAGAGGTATACACACACTGCTACAGGAAAATATAACGCCAATTACGTTCCTCGGAGCAATTAGACTAATTATCTACATACTGTTCCTATGTTCTTTTTGGAATCGATTACACAGGTACGAGCAAGCGTGGCTTCGCTATTTGCAGGCAGAGTCGGTCTCCAAAGATTCCACCCTGACCTTCGCAGTTGTGGGCGCTGTGTGGGGGAGAGGGGTGCCTTTCACGGAGTGCGCCCACTTTGGGGACGCATCAGGGTCACGGAGCCAGCCAAAGGCAGCTTCAGTCAGTTCAGTTCAATTCCATTCACGTTACAAGGGTTTCCCTTGAGCAGGATGGTGCTGCTCGAGTCGAGTTTTGTACCTTAGAACCTCCCCGTCGGCATTCTTTGCCCCGTAGATTTACTACTGATAGAATAGCATTTGCTGTGGGGTAAGATCCAGTTACTTGGCCAAGATATACTATGTTCTGACCACGATGCAGTTTGGAAGGGAGTTGGGTAATTAAAGACTTCCGTTTCCACGATCTCTTTGTATGCTTTAAAGTAAACAAACAAACACCATGAACTTTCTAGCAGGCTGGCAAATAAGAACTATGAAAACTGCCTTTGTGGTATCAACTCAACAGCTTTGTTTCCAACAGCAGCAAGCCAAATATCCTTCTAAAAGCTGAGAAGTCGGGCATGAAGGCCTACCCTTGTTTGTTTGACCTCAATATCTAGTATTTAGAGGTACACTGCCTGTTTCCATGGAGGTTCTATTTAGTGAATAGCCATTGGTAGAGTCATACATTTCTCCAGTCCTTTGTTACAGCCATCTAACCAAGAGCTCCCCCCCCCCCAATTCTCTGTGCATTTATTTGTATACATTTGTATGCGCCAGCAGCGCCTACATAGCCTTATGACTTCTGAAATCCTTTAAGGCGGGGAGTGTGCAGGGGGAAGTGTCTTCCTCAAGAGCTTGCTTACTACCCTGAAATAATCAGGTGCCTTCTCGGGCGTTTATTGGGGCACCACTTCCCATCTCACATACGCTGATACGCGCTTGACTTCCGCTTGAACAAAATGAGATCATATTCATATTGGCTATCAGGTCAACCAATACACACAACCGGGTAATATTCTGGAACTTAAACCGATTTCGTTGCAATTAGGTGAGGGAAATCCATTCGAGTCGCCCTCCCTTCTCCCATAAAACTACTAGCAGCCCCCTTTTGTTGCACAGACTAAGAAATCGTCCCGTTCCCATATCCGTCATGAAAACTTCCGCACAGGTGAAGCGAAATTCCCAATTAGCACCAAGCAAAAGTTTGAATCAGGCTCTAGCGCCGAGAAGCGAGCACAGAAGACTAGAATCATTGCTTGCAGAGCTCCACTGTGAATTTTCCTGACGATTCCTTGCATCTAAAGCAAAAAATCTTAGCAACCCATTGAACGCTTCTTCCACAAGCGGTTTCGGCGCGCTTTCTTTTACAACTGCGGTGCCTTCGGAGGGCAGAAATAATCTTATTTACCGACACATTAAAAGAGAAGCAGATCGGTGAGATGGGGGGCGGGGGCTGATTATTCCCAGGGACTCTGATCCAAGCCCTCAGCACTTTTACTTGAAATAGTTCCCTTGATTTATTCTCAGGTCCATTAATGCAGGGCCCAGTGTTACTTCTAAGGAAATACACGGAGGATCGGGTGGTGGGTGTCCCAATAACTTCACCATATTTACATGTCTACTCAGAGAAACATTGAGAGTATCTGAAGGTTATATTTTTTTTATGGCCAACGCCCACCCAAGTTTAAAAAATAAAGCAGCGCAAACCAGTAACCCAGGAGGTGAGGCACTTTCATGTGCCATTTTAGGAGACATGTTTTAGCTTTCCTCCTGTTGAGCTCAGTGGAAACTTTGTCTGGATCCCGTCCCAACGTTCTTGGTCTCAAACTCTGTGGAAACCAATGGGGCTTCTTCTCACCATCGAAAGTGGAGGCTTGCGAAGTGACAGAAAGGCAAACGATGGAACTGGTTTATGGGTAAACACAGGCGCGCGCACAAACACGCAGACAAGATATATAAATGGCCCCCAAGGATCCATTTGTTTGCTTGAGTTTCCCAGGTTACAAAATAATTTAATAGTTGAGTTGCTGTTTGGAGGGCGAGTTGGAAAATAACAATCAATAATGTTTTTCCACTGCAGGTGTTTGTGTGTATGTTAGAAACTGTTACGATAATCGACATGAGACCTCCAAAATACACAAAGCGCACTCCGGAGAAGTTGAACTCTGGATCTTCCACACTTCTGCTCCTTCATCGCCAGGGCCCAGAAAGGCTACCTTCACCTTCCAGTATCGGGCACCATGTGTGGCAATAAGGGGAGGGAGGGAGGGACTGGGAGGGAGGGGCAGTCTTCAAACTTCAGTGAGACACCCATTCTCGTCATCGGTGGGAGGGCAACCGAACTTTCGGTTTGCCTATCTGAGCTTTTTTGCTTGCCCATTCAAAAACCAAACAAATCGCAGTCCAGGCCTTGGGAACGAGTACTGCGAGAAAAAAGGCCACCTTTAATGCCCTTATTGTTCTAGACTCGAAGATAACACTTTTTGGCACTCCTGTGCGTCTGTATCTCTTATTCCAACCCAGATGGAGGCCCAGCCAGGCAAAAGAAACCAGTCCCGGTCCTCTAGGCGCACATAGAGGTGTGTGCTACTACTTTGTCCCGAATCTACCCCGGACGTTAGTTACAGCCCAGGTGCTATAAAAGGGACAGGAGAAAGCCTGACAATCGTGCGTGTGCTTGTTTATTTGCAAGCTTGCAAAGGAGGGTTTTGAAGTCACACCCAGGAAAACTAGGATTTCATATGTCCAATAAAAAGCAAGCTCTCTAATTCGGAACATTACAACCGGGGAGAGTAGGAGAGATCAGATTCCACTGGTAGACGTGGAGAGACAAGGGTAGTTCTTGCAACTTTCCGTACAAGGGCGGTCAAAAAGAACGGATATCTTCATATAATCCGCAACTCCTTACAACTACACTTACAGCTCAAGTATTATGGTTTCCGTCAAATTGAGAACCTTAAGCACACTGACTTCTACTGAAATCAATATAACTTCCTCCCAAGAAAAAGGTGCTTAGAATCTGTTCTATAACTTCAATGAAATAAATCGAGTCTAGAAAATATCCATGTTTTGGATTTTATTTTTTTAATAGGAAAGGGGTGAGGATTTTTGTGCTCATAGGCTAAAGATGTAAAATTAACACTTCGACTTCGTATTTCTCAGTTGCCTCCAAATAAACGAACGTCTTAGTGTAATCCAATTAAAAATGTTTCAGTTTTAGGTGCCTTAAACGCCAGAAATTTTAACTGGGAATCTTAAAATGTTGCCTTAAAAATAAATAACTTCATTCAAAAAGGGGGGGGCAATGAATTGTGTGTATAGAAGTACATACACAGAATTCATTTAGGATTTACAACAGTCGGCAAGAAGTAACTTTTCCAATATGCTGCTCAGTTATATCACACATACATTCCTTGTGTGGATAGACCACATGCTTGTGTCGGCCTTGCACAGAATATGTGCAAAACGAAGCCTGTTTACGATGTACAAACCTTTGGCAACAACCTATTTGGCACGACCTATATATATATATATACACACGAAATATGGGTCTGCACATGTTTGCAATTTACTGCCCACGCAATGAAATCCATTAAAACGGAAAGGATATATTAGGTTGCCTAGTCCCATCGTTTGCCCTGAAACAGGTTATCCCAGACCTACACCATCAACAGATGCACGTCCAACTTCTATGTGAAGACATATAATAGATAGGCGTTTGGAATGTCCAGAAAGAACTTGGCAACATAACGCAGACATAGAAGTGCACATTTGGATAGTATCCTATAGTCATTGAAACCGACTACAATTCACACAAAAACGACGTGTAAACAATGGACAGGTTTTTGAGCTAGAAGAGTCGTGGTGTCCCGTCCCCGTCCCCAAACTCAGGCACTGATACTGCAGCTCTATGCACTGGCTTGCTAAGTTATAGTTATATCCACGTCCTTTTAGCCTTCCGAATCCGGGTGGGGGAGAGTTCCTTAACGTTCGACACACACACACACACACACACACACACACACACACACACACACACACACACACACACACACACACACACACACACACGTAAATGTTGCGACACTGGCTCAGCCTCAAGACGCAGCGTGTCGATAACACTTGGAAACTTGTCCTTATTACTCTTAGATTGCAAACGCCTCACATTTCCCTGCATATGGTTCCAACTATGAGGAATTATGGAATGCCCTCCTCCGCCCTGGAGAACGCCCGTCGTGGAACAGTTTGAGCACAATGCATTTGCCTCCTCCTCTTCCCTTCAACAAACTTCGCCCCTTCATGCCCCTCTTTTTTTCCCCACCTTCACAACAGTAAGAACCGCGAGTGTCCCTGCCACGCTTCCTAACCCTCTTCGTTGCACCGAATCCCCCCTTCTTTATTAACGATTTACACGCTCCTAACTAAGCGTGTTATGTGCAAGGACGTTCCAATGGAAACAAAGGGGGGGGGATGCATGTATCGTTCTCTTCCTCATATTTAGCACCGGCGTCAAGACGTGAGCGGGGTATATGCTCCATCCAACTGCAGCGTCTCCGTTTCTGAGACCATGGCTGCAACTCCTTTCACGCTGCCTTGGGAGAGGAATAAGAAGAAGCCCCATTGAACTTAGCCGGACTTGCTTCCCAGTCAACATGCATAAGCAGTGGACTGACTCCTCCAAGGTGGATAGACCACCTCCCCGGTTCGGAATTGCTCAGCCGGTCGTTGTTCTGCAGAGGGGGCCAACGCCTCCGTCACCTAGAGAACTGCATGTCTTAGAGAACTGCATGTCTTAGAGAACTGCATGTCCTCTAGAAACCTGCCTTGGCACCAGAGCAATTAACCCTTGAAGAACTGACGGAGGGGAAGAGGAGGTGGGCAGAGAAAGAAGCAAGTGGCCGGAAAATGACAAGCAAGAATGATCTTGGGTTGGCTTTTTCAAATATTTGCAACGCAAGAGTGCCGCTTGAGCGAGACCTTGGGCACCACATGTGCCTCCTCCTCCTCCTCCTTCTTCTCCATGCCAATAAGCGTTAGTCACCCGGTGGGAACTTCGTGTTCCAGACAGCTCTAGCATTAGGGGGAGTTCCCCCGAAGCCTGCTGGAGAGAAATTCTGCCTGGTGGTGTTTCTCCCCCCCTCCTTCTTAAACGGATCCATTTGGAATGTATTCAGTCGTCCCCCAGCCAAACCTCCCCAGTGCCCACGTACCTGCTCGAAGAGAACCGAGAGATACCTACAAGAGTTTCCAAGAAGTCTCTGGAGGGCCCTGGGATCTTGCCAGCACCTCCTCTCGCAATTCCGCAGAAGACAATCCGGAGCAAGCAGTTCCCCGACTCCAAGCTCTCTTTCTCGCTCACTCTAAGTCTAGGCTCTTTCTTCCTTCGATTTTTTTTTTCATGGGTTTCAAGCAAATTTCCCTGTGCCACAATGTTATGATGGAAGGATGCTGAAATGACAGGCCCCGTAGACGCTTGTCTCTTAATCATCTGCTTCTTAATTTAGTTTCAGTGCCGGGGCTTGTGTGTGTGAACGCGCGCACCCGTGTGCGCGCCAAGAGGAGAAGCCGCTGACAACCTGCGGCTTCCTAATGAGTGACGAGGCAGGGCTGCTGCGGCAAAGTAACACTTCCCTGGTGTGAAGACCTCTTACTGGGAAGTTTAGTTCACTACTGTTCTCGCAAACCTAATCGTAGAACCTGTAACCCAAACCCACAGAAGAAAGCTAAAACACGCTAAAGAGAGAAACTTCTAATCACTAAATGTTAGCGCCGTTCCCAGCTGCTATGGATGACACCAGAGTTGGCTAGAGAGACAAGGAGACCTCTTTGACGGCAGAGATGGAGATGGAGGGCGGGGGGCAGGCGGGATGGTTTTCTCCCGTTGCCATATGGCCATTGAATGAAGTCTGTCTGCCTAGCCTGCCTCTTTCTTGCTTTCTTTGCCGTACAGTATATTTATGT